>JAPSES010000081.1:5696914-5707422 GCA_029822895.1 Maxillicosta whitleyi | reverse complement strand
GTTCGCTCTGAAACAAGGAACAGATGATTAAATTTTGGAGGTGATCTGGATCACTGTCTGGATCCAGGAATTTTTTATAAAGGATCTCTATTCTATTTCATATGTAGTCCATGTGGGTGACTTCAGGACCCACATGGACTGCAGGCAGCATGTAATTCCAATTTCCTTGGGTATGTTTCCAGTGTCAAGAATCTAATAAAATAGATAAAAAACAAATGTAGCAGTAATATTGTGGGGTGTCAGTCACAATATGTGGGGGAACTGTGCTGCTTGGCGGAGGTTTGCGCTCTCCGAGTGCTTTTCTATGAATGTATCTTTACTAGGACTGTCACAATTAATGTGTTAACACAGATGAATCCATCATGATTAATCTGATTAAAAATTTTAATGCAAGTAAACCATCTGCAGCGCAGAATGACTCTGAACATCTCTGCCAACGCATTTGCATGTGCAAATAGGCAGTTGATAGGCAGCAGAACCAACCCACAAAGCTGGAAGACACTAAACAGCATGTTGGTCCTCTGGATGGGAAATTTGTGTGCAAAAAAACAAGAGTGAACAGTTGTTTTAAGTTGTTTTGATTCAAGATGTTTAGTTAAAACTGCTGAAGGGGTTTAATAAACATGTTAAATGCATATATATAAACCCCTCTTGAATCTGTTTGCTCTAGCAAAAGTAAACATAATTAATAGATTTAAAATGATTTATATTTAATTGTGATTAATGAAAATTAATCCACAGCAACCCTGTGATTAATCTGATTAAAAATTGTAATCATGTGACAGCACAAATTATTACACATTAACCCATAAAGACCCATAAAAACAACCACTAACCAAAAGCATCCACACATCTAAAATGTTTAATAACTGTTGATCCACTTATCCTATCAGTACATGTAAATTATTTAGATAAAATGTACTTTTTCAGGTTTTCATCATCATCAGATGTGACCCATTTGGACGTTCAGAGTCTCCATAGTGAATGTGGAAACACCATCATCTTCTGCAATATTAATTCCCCATTAAAAGGCATATAGTTTGTCAAATGACAGTGGCTTTACACACTTGTTCAGTTAATGATATATTTAGTTGAAAAGGTCACTTTTTCCTCATTTGAACTAGTACTTTTTTAATTTACTCTAAGCTTTTATGAACATCCACACGATCAGTGAATTAAATATAGGAATATACCTAATTTTCAATGAAAAATGTAAAATGCACTGAATAATGTTATAATAAATGGTGGTAAATCATTTGGGAAAGACAAAAAAAATATTTGGAAGTTGTGACGAAATAATCATGGGTCATTAAGGGTTAAGCCATTGCTGAAAATATATATATTTTTTAATTATTTAATTATTATTTTATTTATGTTTATTAAAAAACTGACTTTGTAAGTAATCTGATGAGTGCAGGTAATACAGTGAAACATGAGTAAAGCTCATGAAAGTGATTAGATTCCACCTAATTATTTCAGCACAGGTGCAAGGATAAACAAATGTTACTGTGGTCAGTGAGGGAACAGACAACATTCTACACTTCTATTCTGACTGGCTGATGTTAATGATCCATAATCATCCCACTGATGATTAAGACAGCCCCACAATCAGCCAATCAGAATACTACACAAATGGAGAAAACAAAGCAGCCGGCACATGCAAGCGATGGAGGCAGTTAGCTACGGAAGGCCAATCGAATGTAAAGATAGTCATACAAGCGACATGAGGCGTCTGATTGGCTGTAAAGTGGGGTCATCTGGGATCAAACCAGCCGCCACCATCGGCATAATGGCTGTGAAGATCCTGTTACATAGAAGTAAAGACACATACACAAAACAGGAAGAGACACAAACAGAGGGGAGGGGGGGACAAACAAGGACCACATCAACCTTTAACGTCTAGTTGACTCAAACCTCATGCAAAGTTGAAAATGAAACTAAATCAAAGTAGTGACTGTGACTAAGGCAGTTCAAGTGCCTTGGATGCAACACCATTTCTAGAAAAAATGAAACGTAAAAAAAAAATTGATAAAATTGCAAAGAATAGATTGTCACTATTCTTTTTCAAGCAGAATTTCTGTCCATTTTTGCTGTTTCTGACACTTTCACTGCTGTAATAATAGTCTGTGGTGGTCATTATTTAATTCTCCAAAAGGAGACGCATGTGGACTACAGGTACGACAGTCCAGCACACATACTCTGCATCCATGAAACCATGTTGAAAGAACACAGAAATAACCACACACTTCATACTGGAAAAAATATTAACTTGATGACAGCATGTCTATAAAAGTTCAATTATCTCATATAGATGTGCATGTGGATTCTGATGCACTCACAGACCCCTACAGATGCTGGTTTGGCAACTTCCACTGATAAGTCTGGACGTAGTAAAAGAAATGAAAATGAAAACAGTTTATTTAGTTTCCTTCTGTATCAGACACATAATCAGTTAATCATGCCTGACATGTTTCGGAGGTAAACTTCCGTCTTTATTAGAAGTGTCACAAGGTGGTGTCTGATATGTTTAAAATGACTCCGCCCCTTTTCCTCGATCCGCCGCTGGAGGATGTTGCTCTAGGTGTGACCTTGTGACACCTCTAAGTTTACCGCCGAAACATGTCAAGTATGACTGACTGATTATGTGTCTGATACAGAAGGAAACTAAATAAACTATAAGAACATACACTAAGACAAATGAAAACAGCTAGAGCCTTTTAAATGTGTAAACAAACTGGTCTTTCAACACTACTATCTTCTTCAGTAGGCTCTGACTGGATCTGTAGGATACAGTTGTTTCCCCTTTTTTATCAAAACAACCTGGATAATCATTTTCTACCTGTTTTAACACATTTAGACATTCATCCAAATCAAGAAATTACAGATTTTAGTAGAAAATGTCCCAAATTTTCTGGAAATGGGATGTGTTGATGCACTCAGCTTATGAATGTGTTCCTGGCACCAGGACAAAACACACCAAACCATTAACCATGCACTGAGAATGGTGAATATGTTTGATGGTGTTGATGGTGTGGAAAGAAAAAGGTGAAGCAAGGCATCTTTCATCTACGTCGCTTATGCTCATGCTCATGCAACCATTATGTGCAAATGCAGAGAGCTACTGGTGTGCTTCATATTCTACATTACATATGATGTCTACACAGTGATACATATCTACTTTTGAAATATTAGGACAACATAGGGTTCATAAAGTGACTGTGTACAATCTTACTATCAATTCATGTTCTAAAGCAGGGGTGTCAAACAAGCGGCCGGGGGCCAAAAGCGGCCTGCCGAAGGGTCCGATGTGGCCCGCGGGATCAATTAGTGAATGAACTCATTTTACTTCAGGAGCCAGATACAAACCAATGTGATCTCAAGTAAAATAATAACATGATAATATATAAATAATAATAAGCACTAATTTTTTTTTTGGTCTAATGTGAAAAAATTACATTGCATTCTGAAAATATTTATATTTGAAACTATAATTTAACAGTAAAATGTGATTTTTTAATTTAATTTTAACACCGTTCTGCCTTTTATTAAACAGTTTGTGTCTTTATAGATCCACTCTGACTACATTTGAACAATATTCTGCATAGTTTTGTTAAAATTGCACTTATTTTTCTTACAAAATGTTTTTTTTTTCAGGTTATTCACATCTTTTTTTGAGAAAGGATAGTTTGTAAAGGTTAGTATTTTTTATTGCACTAAAAAAAAAGAGGAAAAGTTGTCATTTACAAGGTATTATGCTGTTATTTCACTAGTCCGGTCCACTTGACATCAAATTGGGCTGAATGTGGCCCCTGAACTAAAATGAGTTTGACACCCCTGTTCTAAAGTGTTGCTATTTTAGTCTCATTAATGTTCCGAATGGTATGTGTCTTCATTATACATTTAACTATTACTATTCTGAAAAAAATACATCATCATACTCACGTCTTCATAACCAACAATAACTTTCTTCAAAAAAGATCTCCAGTCATCTGAAGTGCCTTTTTTTACTTTGTAAAAAGTCAGTTAGTAAAAGTTTAAGAGTTTAAAAGTTGCCGAAGAACATTAAGACGCTGTCTGACGTCTGACATTAGATACATCTAAAACTTCAGTCAGTTTCTCTCTTTGTGACATCAGAGCAGTGCAGAAGGTCCAGAATGTGAGTCATTTAATCTGTTACTATCTCCACTTTGTTTTTACAGCCTAAATAAACACAGGAAATGGGTGCATTTCCTCTTTCCAGTCATATTAGCCACAAATATGTTTAAGAACACAGCTAAACCAGATTATATTCTCAGTTTTGGTGGAAAACTGAAACTATGAGGTGTAATATGACATTATGTAACCTTTGTAAAGCCTGTGATATAATATTCAGAGTAAAATACTTATAAGCTGTCTCTAGGTAGGAATGTTTCCATATCAGATTAAAATGAACCGAGCACACAGCTACAACAGACCAACACAGCCTCCAACACGTGTTACTGCTAGTGAAGAAGGGCAAGCTTGAGACAAGGTGTCATTTGCATGGACCCCAGGGGGCCCCGGGGCCATTAATGGGCCTCATCCACACATGCAAAGCTACTTCACTGAGTGACATTTTGACAAACCGCAAAGCTGAAGAGGAAATTGTGTGAGATTCTACAGGGGTGAGTGATTGTATTTGCAGGCATATGAGCTCAACCTACAGGCGTTTGATTCCTGACTCTGGTTGAGCAGACGAACGCGAGCGACTCCTCAGTTCAGGCGAGGGAGAGGGAGTCGGAGGCAAAGTCTCTTCTTCTGACTCCTCACTGCAAAGACAAAACAATCATCATTAAGATCTTTTCATTCAATTAACCCTTAAACACCCAGAACTATTTTTGTTCCAAAGGATTTTTTTGTTTTTATTTTTTGTTTGTTATTTATCACCATTTATTATTATATTATCCTCTGCATTTAGCCATTTTTCAATATAAATCAGTTTTTTTTCCCAATATTTCATTTAGGGATCATGTAGATGTTCATAAAAGCTCACGTCCCCACTACCTGTCAAATAATAATAATAAACTGCTGTAATTGTGTTGGTTCGGTACACTTACTCTCTGGATGTATAAATTTTGTAGTTTGTGTATCAATGATGGTAAAAATCTACATCTTTTCCTTCAATAAAAAGAGAATTAAAAAAAGAAAAAAGAAAATGTGCTATATAAGTGCAGTCCATTTACCATGCAACACATTACAATAATATTGTATGGTAAGGAATTACTTTTAAATAATGGTAAGAAGTAATCTGTAATGTTTGAAAGTAACTTGCACTACACTGCTTGTGAGTACCTCTTGTAGTAGGAAAGCTCCTCCTGCAGCAGAAAGACTTTGGCCTTGAGCTCGTTCCTCTCATGGAGGACGTCCCTCAGCTCCTGTAATGTGAACCGGGGTCGGTTGGGATCCTTTGGGTCAATGTTTCCTGCCTCCTCCTCACACAGCGCCTCCTGTTAAGAGACAAATGCATCAAAACATGCAAAAAAAAAAACCCCACAGGAAAAAGGGTCCGAAAGAAAGAAGGCGGGAAGGAGGTGAGGATACCTTGGTAAAATATTGGAACACAGCAGGCATGTCTTCATCACACATCGCCTCCTGGTGACAAAGGTTGGACTCAGGCCTTGTTCCAATACATTTGTTCGCACTTCCCTCCTTTTAAATTACAAACCTGCCTTTTCTTTTACCTGATCCATTTTTTACGCTTTTACAAACACCCAAAACACATGCGTCTGAAGTCACTCATGCATTGAGCAAAAACCAAGCGATTCGACCTGTACACTGCGTTAATCTAACATTTCTATTTGTGTAAACATCAAAATGCATGAAAGGAAAACTTCATGCTGTTAGAGGCTGAGGTGTCAGTGCGATCTATATTTAGAGAGGTCATCAGTGCAGTTATCCACTAAAGTCTCACCCAGTTGGCTGAAGACTGAACAATCCTGCCAACACTGTTAGTCCTCAAACACTCATACTAATGTCATGTCACTTCTCCAGAGCCATAAAACACTTTAGCAGCAGAGACTGGGGTCATTATGTACTAGCCTATGTCTTTCAGCTACAAGTCTTTACATCCATGTTAGTCTACAAATTTTTGGAGTCTACCTATGAGGCTTCTTTCTGAGCTGGGAAGAGTGCAGGCAGATCTGGAGCTAGATTCACACACCACAACCAGTTGCCAAATAGCATTTCTGCATTACCCAAAGCAACACAGCTTCATCCTCAGCTTCCTCATCCCCATAATTATGTCCTTCAGTACTGAGGGAACCAGGCAGGGGGCACGGGGCAGGGTCAAACCCTCCTGACATCGACTCAGGTGTGCATGACCAGCCCTCAGCCACCGACACCACGGCAGATTTACCAAGCTAGTGGAGTAAAAGACAGTTCATCTGTTTACCAAACCAGTGATGCGTCTGTTAATGTTAATGAATAGCCCTCCATAAGGCGACTACTACTGACAGGTTTTCCTGAACTAAATGAAGTTAGATTATCAAAAGTCAAGGAATGTAAGCCACTTTAGATTTATGAATATGTAAATCAGCTGATGGCAAACTCTCTATGCAGAACTTTCAGCCCTCCTTTAGCTTTATCGTATTTTACAGGGTTGTAATGAGCTTCAAACTTATTTGCAGATACCTTTAATAAAATACAACAAGAAACTACAGGATTAAAGCACACAGTATTAAAAACATAAATAAATCCAAACTAAATGGCTATTACAGGCAAGGTTTAGTGTGACATCCGTTCCCATGACAATGAGAAACATTTGACATTTATTTGTTGAACACTGGAAGATTAAATATTGCCTGAACCAAAGGTACTCGGATGTTGTTAGGTGCAAAGTGGGGTCACGTTTAATGGAAATGTACTTTTTCCTGAACTTTTTGTTTGTAACATACTTGTTTCCTGTAAATATGCAATGTGTTGCCATACACCTAATGGTAGTCTAATGTTTTTGCAGAGTATAAATTCAATTGGGGCACCTATATAATTGCATTGAAACAGTCAAAAACTGCATTTTTAATGAGAAAATTATATATTAATCTTTACTGTTCATTTTTTCATCATCGTAACTACAGTGTTATTCTGTTTTCAGTAGTACAAACATGTGTAGAAATGTGTTAAAAGCTGGTGACAGTGGGAAATATCACATTATGCTAACCTAACATGCTAGTTGAGCAGTTAGCTTGGAATGTTTTAGCACTCTATAAAGTAAGGTATATATTTTTTTATTTTGTTAAACGTAATTTATAAATTTTTTAGTGCCATCACAATAAAGTGTCTAGGAAGAAAGCACACATAGGCCTAAATGATTTTATCAGTCTTAATGTTATTATTAGCATTAGCTTCGTTAGCTAGCACAGTCTGCTAAGCAACATTTACCAAGATAAGAGGAATTCGTTTTTTTTGTCTCGGTTTCTTAATTTTCAGTTGATTTTAGGACATCTGTGCAAACTGATTATGTGGTAATTCTTGTTCTTATTTTTATGATTTTGGTGCATTACTTTTGGATGGTTTGTACATTTCCCATGGGTTTACATCACCCCTGTTCATTCAGAAGTTAAAAAAACAAATATACCTCATTTAAACAGATGTGTGTATATACTGTAGGTTACTTTCTGCACACATCCTCTCATCCTTTCTGGTTTGTGTATTACCTCTGCAGGTGAGGGGGGCTGAGGTGGGGATTCCTCCTGGGCAGGAACATCCCCTTGCAGTCGTTCCCTTAAACGCGTAACTTCCTGCCGAAGAGCGCCAACTTCCTGTCCCCGCGCCTGAGCACTGGCCTCCAGTTCCACCTTCTGCTCAATAAGAGCCTTTCCCTGGGCTTCCACTACTGAGATTTTATGGCGCAGGTCATGGTTGATTTTCATGAGGCGAGACTGCTGTTGTTGGAGCTGCAAGCAGAGAAAAAAACCCAAAAAAGAGTAAAACAGTGTCCAAGTGAAAAATAAAAACTATAATAGTGTGTATTGTTCTGTTTTGCTGCTTTAAGTACACAACAGCCCACACAGTGTATGTCTCCTTACCGCTTCTATGTCCTCGTTTTTCAGCGTAAGCTCACGGTCCTTGGCTCGAATCTCATCTCTCTGCTTGTCCACCACTTCTTTGAGCTTCTTCATCACGTGTCTCTCTCTCTCTGACATACCTGTAAACATTAAAAAAAAAAAAAAAAACAGGGGACATTTCCATCAGAAGTAGTTTGCATTCTCCAGTGGGCATACAATCATTAGACAGAGTTGTACAAATTGAACCATGGTTTGTTTTTGCACGTATGCAGGTGTGCAAATACACTGAGGCTGGTCTGTCCACAGTGGTGGGTGGGTGGGTGGGTAGGGGTGACTGTGGCCTCTGTGTGAAACCACGAAAGAGCCTCTGATGCAGAGAGAAGAGTCAGTCACACACAGAGAAAGAACTCTTTGTGTGTGTGTGTGTGTGTGTGTGTGTGTGTGCGTGCATGACAGATATAGACAGAATGGGAGAAAAATGCATATCCAATATAGTGAAATACACATAAAGCATAGACAACACACACTAAAATGATTTATTTTATTGAAACATCCACAGTGGAATATTTAATCGGAGAAACTGAATTAAATATTTGCAGTAATGTTTAAATTAGTGTTTGACAAATCTTGTGGGGTTTTTTTTTCTTATAATGAGCTATTTATATTTACAGTGGATGCAGTTCAGTGTTCACAAAGTCTATCATATTTATACAATACTTCTGAAATTACTTTTTTTTTTGCTAATTTTCTAGTAGGTATCATAAGTTAATGATGCTCTAATTTCATACCAATATCAGATACTGGTCCAATACATGCACATACTAACTATACCACTGCCAGCCTAAATGATGTACATAGAGAAAACAGTAACAATCTCCAATTTCTAATATGTAATAATGGCCTATAACCCTGGTCTACAGTGTTTTTCTTTTTCTTTTCTTTTTTGAAAATTCCTCTGCTTTGGAGCTCAAACATGCTTAATCTTCCAGAATTTGATAAGATAAATTAGAAAACAAGTGACAGATGTCCTGGTTGGCAAATTAAAAATGACAATATATGTGTTATTACATGTGTTTATGTACAATTACATAATAAACATATAAATATTCAACATGAATGTTTTGAAGTAAAACCCATAGCTCAGAGACAAACTTTCCTGTCGATTGAAACATATTCATATAATTTCACATTTTAATCCATTTTCCTTTATTAGTGACGCAAATTTGTTAGTTTCACCACTTGTATTCTTGCAACAATTTGCTTATAGACCAGTGTGATTCACATACAGTTTGTATATTAAGTTGTCTTCAAAATAAATCCCTAAAAAAAAATCCCCTCTCTAACAACATAGTGCATGATTATTTATTACTGTAAAAATCTGCAAATTTCTAAAGTTGATAAAGTATGTCTCTTCCACACAGTGAGATTTATTTTATTAGTTATGAATTAAACAGTGGTATCAGATCAGTCCTAGAAATCAGTGTCTGTATCACAACAAAACCATTCAGATAGATATGTCTGTAGCATTAGTTTTAAGGTATATTACGTTATATTTGGGTGGGGACCAGAGCTATTATCCTCTTAACTTCAAAACCCAGAGCAGACAAAACAAACACAGGCCCTAATGAAGGATTACATTTTTGTGGCCTCTAAGGATGAACAGGTATTCACTCTGTGTTATCACACATTAAACCTTTAATTTGAAATAACATTATAATAACATTCCAATATAACATTATAATAAATATAATAATATAATAATAAAACAATATAACAATAACATTCCATATCTAATTTTGCAGTATTAAATACATTCTGACTGTAGAACAAACCTCCATGGATTTTCTCCAACGAACGGATTCATCTCCCCAGTCTCTATCATCTAAATATAGTGACCTCTGCTTCCACACTGTGTGTTTTGAGCGCAGACCCTCACCTTCGTGCCTCTGCAGATCCTCCTCACTTATGGGGTCTTTGATGGAAAGGTTAGTGAGGAGGGTTTTGTTCTCTTCCTGCAGCTGAGCGATCTGGGAGAGCAGGTCCTGGGCTTCTCCTCGCCATACGTCCTCCACCAGCTCCAACTCCTGGATCCACACAGTAAATAACATATAAGATACATGATATATTTATGTATTATTACTGCAAATACACTGATTATTACTGTGGCCAATGTCTTTATACATGCTCTATACATCTTTCTTGTCAATATATCAATAGAAAGTCTTATTTAATCAAGGGTGTAACTTTGGGTTAAACATTGGGGGGGGGGGGAGGGTCACACTCCCCCAGGGTGTGCAGGGTTTTAAAACTGCTGGGATTTGTGATGCGTGGGCTGAAAATCTTTCAATTTTTGAATGAGTGAGATCTATATTGCTGAAATTACTTTTGAACTAAAATTACTTTTGAATTTAAAAAAAACATGGCAAGAGTAAGTTAAACTTGGTTTGATCTGGCAAAGGAAATGAGTAAAAAATGTACTCTAACCAT
>JAPSES010000081.1:5665108-5687689 GCA_029822895.1 Maxillicosta whitleyi | reverse complement strand
GATGGATGGTAAAACAATCCACAAAGTAAACACAGTAAAGCAGTGTGATGTCAGCGTGGTATTCATTTAAGTTCATCCATTTTCGATCTCACCTCAGGGCCCTGCAGGACTGGAATCCTGGGGACGTCTGCTGAGGTGCGAGGGATATTTTTGGTCCATTGCTTTAATGTACTGTCCATGTTGAAGTTGGTCAGGATGGAGGGTTGGTCAGTCTCCTGTGCTGCACCACCATTTTTCTACAAAGTATCAATATTAGAATATTATTATATAATATTAGATTAGTCCAAAAATACTGTGAATGCACTGCTGACTTCAGGACATTATTGGAATACCACTGACCTCTTTTACTGGAGTGCTGTGCCAGAATTCAGCAGAATCTAAAACAAAGTTGGACATTGGTGTTTGAAGCGCACACATACATATATACATAATAATGTAATGTGTTCTACACTATTACATTATTATTCAAACTACTAAAAAACACAAGTAAAGTTTACCTGATGACCTGGGGAAACTGGATGATGCTGGTCCAAAACCTCTCCTCTCTGCGTCCATGTCATCATATCCACGACTTTTATACTTATATCATATTTCAGATTCTTTCAGATTACAATGTTTTGGTTTTTTCCATGCATTATCCTATTGTCATAACTTGTGTATTAAGTCATTGAACATCATGAGCATCTACAGGGACATTCAAGTCAGCGTCCAAAAACTCACCACCTCCGGAACAGAAAGTCAAGGTAGTAAACGCAGGCAAAAAATCTCCAACACGAGAAATACAATCATATCGCTTACATGACCAGTCCTTAACGCATTTTTTTCTAATACATAAAAAAAAACTAAAACAACGAGCTAACGTTAGCTCCTCGGTTAACGGAAGTTTTGAACGTAAAAGCTACAGAATGGAGGACACTGATTGGTCGTTGACGTTACGTCAACGGAACTTTTAATAAAGTTATGTATTTTAACTTACTGAAGTAGTAAGTAATAAGTGTATGAGAGTAGTTGTGGTTGTTGAGCTGTGAAAACACGTACCTGTACTAATAATTATCCTGAATCAATAAAAAAGGAATTGACGCATAGCTTTGTGTTTGTCATAAGATTAGTCTGGTTTACTGTTGTTGGCTTGTATTCGTCCGCCGCCGCAGCAGAGGGCGCTGTTGTGTGTTTGCACTGTGTACCAGCCTCTCAACTACTCAATCAAGAAAGCACTACAAGGCGTGCTCCAAGTACGCCAACTAGAAACCCTTTTACAGAGAATGAGATTCTAAAAGTCGGATTATCTTTAATAATGCGAGCGAATTTATTGCGCAGGCATCAGATTTAGAATACATTTTGTGGGGTACGTAACTAGGCATTTTTATCTTCATTCAGCTGCCAAATCTGACCACCTAGCGGTGCGTTAGCCCACTTAGCATGCTAGGCTAATGTCCACTTACCTGAAATGCTAACGGTGACAGCTGGGTGAGTCAACCCGTTACCTGATGAATGAAACCATCGAAAGTAGCCAAATTCAAAGGCGAAGATCAGCGTTGTATAAATTGACACCAAAGTGAAAGTGTCAGTAACGACAGTAATATTCTATTTATAGAAAGTACGACTTTATTGTCATTATTAGGTCTGTGTAATAGCGCACACAGTGTAAACCAGCCGCATGTGTTAGCCAGCTAAGGCTAGTCCTGTGCTTACTAATTCGATGCTACCAAGCAAAAAACATAATTGTCTCCTTCAGATTGGATAAGGAAATGTAAGCCTGCCGTGTGCAAACAATACCCGACTTCATCCTGTTAACTCTGTCTGGTTAGATTAGTTAGCTGCTGCTCTTGTGTCTGACACAGTAAATGGGTAATGTAGCTGAGTTTTTTTAGAAGCAAGCTAGCATGATGAAATATTTCTAAGTGCTGTGTTCATCCAATTAAGGCACCCATTAGAATAGCAGTGCGGCTGTATGCTATCACTACATATTGATTTCTTTGTTAAGATTTTTGGTTATTTTATTTTAAATTACCCATTTACTTCGATATTTTCTTGTAGGTAATTTGTGATGGCTACTGACATGGAATCAGGTTCTTCAGAAAGCAGATCTGAGCAAGGAATAGCTGATCCTGATTCAAAGTACCCACTGAAGGTGCTTTACTGTGGAGGTATAACATTTATTCACAGTGGCATCTTTATTGATTAAGACATGACTAATAATTCTGTTTTTGTAATGGATGTTGTCATCTTCTTTTTCAGTGTGCTCTCTGCCTACAGAGGTAAGTGTACATTCTGTCGTCTTGCCCTGATAACACCCACTATAGTTGCCCTTTTGTAACTAAATCTTTAAATTGTTTTTTTTCAGTACTGTGAGTATATGCCTGAGCCAGCCAAATGTAGGCAGTGGCTAGAGAAGAATTTTCCAGATGTATTTGCCAGGATGACAGTTGGTGAGTGCCATATTATAATTTTGCCAGATATTTTAAATACAGATGATCATGTTAAGTATTGGCAGAATTTGGAACCGAGAGCTAATATTAGATTTGTAAACTAATGCTGATTTTGACAATAAATAATATATCAAAATTGGATTAATTTAGGATATGGAAAATGGGTTTTTAAAAATTGGGGGAACAAGGTCAGGGAGAATATGGGCAGGTTTCAGGTTTTCCACAAGCATCATTATTACATTAGCCTTTAGAAAACACCATCCATCAACCTCTGATATAAATAAATGACTATAAAAAACTTCAAATTAAGATGAGATAAACCATTGACAAACTTTTACAAAACAAGGAATGTAGTAGTCAAAGATACAAAAGGTATCACAATGGAAATAAAGAAAATTTGAAAGACCCAATTTCACTTAGTTATATGCACTGGTAAGAAGAAATGTATAGGAGGGAAAATTACTATATTAAGGTTTCAGAGGGGTGCTTTATGTAAACTGATTTGTACATAGTGAGAAAATGAGAAGACTATATTTGTGTATTTTTATTTTTTAAGAGGGGAAAATGTGAAACTAATATTGTCCACAGTCTGAAATGATGTTATTATTAGGTTAAGTCACAAGTGGGTGTCACATTGGTTTTTAATATCTTCCTATTTTATTTCTGTCTTACTGGCCCGGCAGCAAATGCACCCAAGCAGGAACCCGGCACTGGAGATGCTCCCCCTGCAGGCGAGGAGGAGGAGAAAAAGAAACAGAAGAGAGGTGTGTGACTAAAGAAAAGAAGCAACATGTGTCAATATGAGTTATTCAGTGTTGAGTTTACATGTAAATATAGTTTTTGCTGTAAGATATTTAAGACATTTTATGGTTTATCTGCTCTGGCAAAATTGTTTACCAAGGAAAGGTTTAGGATTGTACATTTTTACTACAAAACTACTTGTCTACTACATTGACCTGGAGATTGTGTTTCGGTGTTAAAAGGAGGAAGAGGCCAGATCAAACAGAAGAAGAAGACAGTGCCTCAGAAAGTAACGATAGCAAAAATCCCCAGAGCCAAGAAGAAATATGTCACACGGGTGTGTGGATTGGCAACATTTGGTGAGAATAATGGTCTCTATATATTTATACATTGCAATACAATATTGTGTGCTCTTATTATTTCATTACTAATGTGAGTCCTAAACCAATTCTTATTTCAGACATTGACCTTAAAGAGGCTCAGCGATTCTTTGCCCAGAAATTCTCTTGTGGTGCCTCCGTTACAGCAGAGGATGAAATAATCATTCAGGGAGATTTTACAGATGACATAATCGACGTTATTCAAGAGAAGTGGCCTGAGGTGAGTGGTGTAAATGTGAAATAAAAAAGAAAAAAAATGTATTAATCTTGCATGAGAGTTTTAGTTCTACTCTGTTCCGCCTTCAGCTTCATAAGGCAAAGCAGCTTTTAATTAATCATTTTTGTACTGACTGAGCCTTGCTATCTGAATACTGCAGTGCTTCAAATGTTATATGGGAGGATGGAGAGGGGAGGTTTTTATACTTAGTAGTTTATTTCCTGATCTATGTCCGTATGCCTTCTATTGAATAGATGAATGATAAATCTTTGCATATGTTGGAATTGTTTGTACATGTTTAGTCAGATCAACACAGTTAATGGGCAAATATGAAGCTGAAGCTGTGATGTCAGATTTGGATTTTGTTTTCCATATTGGAGGAGACACTGACACCCTGCTCAAGGAATTTCAGTCATTTTAAAAACTCAGAGTTATTAAAGATAAATATGTCAGGGGTTTACCACCACTTTCTTTTCCAAGAAAGAACATCACTCATGAAAGTTTTTTTTGTCATGTTTGGTCTTACTCCAGTCAGAAGATTTGTTAAGAGTATGAAAAATAAAGGAAAAAGCAAGAGCTATGTCCTTTCAGCGAGTGCACATCTATTATGAAAAACCTTCCCCTGTAATTCCACATTATCACTGAGTCCAATCCCTGTGTTTCTTCTTCATAGGTGGACGATGACAGCATTGACGATCTCGGTGAAGTCAAGAAGTGAAGACCAAATATGCACTTTTACAGAAATGGATGTGACCTGTAACAGCAACAACCTGGCCAAATGTACACATTAAGTCATTTTATACTTATTTTATTTACTGTACATAAAGAGCTGCGGACTTGGCCACTCACTTGGCATTTTTTTTTTTAGTTAATAGCTGCTTTCTCTCGTTTGCCAAAGGTGTGGTATGACGTGAATCCCTCCCAAAATGTTCTTCACTCGAGCAAACTGTAGGCTAATAAATTTCAGTCTCCTTCGCCTGTATACTCACGTCTTCTTTTTTTCCACTTTCCACTTCTTTTTTTCATTGATTTTGTGTGTGTTTTATCAAAAATTTAAAGAGGATTAGTTTTTTTGGGAAGTATCTTATGCAGTTAACCATCTCATAGTCATTTAATGGCCGCAGGCTGCTTGTTTTTCAGGCACCCCACACAATACTCATGAGTGAACCTATTCCCTAGCATAATAGTTTTATAATGAAGGCACCCTCCCCTGACAGATAACATTTACAGTTGTTTCCATCCTCCCCTGGGTTAATACCACCTCCCCAAAGATAAGACATGGTGCACAGATGTTCTCTCCACTTATAAATTTGCATGTTTGTCTGGAATGGTTTGCATGAGTGCAAACAGTAATCTGCACCAAAGAAGTCACCTGATCCTGCATATCTATGTTGACACTATAAAGCATCAAAGGTTTACATGGATGTAGTTGTGTTTCTCTGAACAATCGAAAGATGAATGTCACTCAGCGTACAGAGTGCTGCATCTTTGAATCTTCCATCCTGGATGAGGTTCTGCCTCCAATCCTGATCCTGGAGTTCATTTTTGGACTGTTAGGGAACTTTGTGGCTCTGTGGATGTTCATCTTTCACATGGACACATGGAGGCCCAATGCTGTGTACCTGACCCACCTGGCTGTCGCAGACTCCATTGTGCTTTTCTGCCTGCCTTTCAGAGCAGATTACTACAGACGGCGAAAAAATTGGCTCTATGGTGATATACCATGTCGTATTCTGCTCTTTCTCTTGGCTGCCAACCGAGCAGCAGGGATCTTCTTCCTAACTGCTGTGGCTGTTGACCGCTACTTCAAGATTGTACATCCTCGGAGCCGGATCAACCAGATGGGCTTGGGCTATGCTCTGTGGGTTTCCCTCGGCCTTTGGGGTTTGATTGTTCTTGCTACTGGATACATTCTTACTAAAAGCCACCTCCACCCCGATGATAACCGTACTCAGTGTGAGAGTTTCAACATCTGCATGGGCTTCAATCCCCTCTCCACCTGGCACAATACTTTATATGTCCTACAGTTTTTCCTTCCCACTGCAATTGTTGCCTTCTGCACCATCCGAATCATGTGGCAGCTTCGAAACAGGGCTGTGGACAAGAAGGGGAAGATCAAGCGGGCTGTTCAGTTTGTCATGGCTGTGGCATTGATTTTTGTTACCTGTTTCTTTCCCAGCACCATATCACGTATAGCTGTGTGGGTTCTTAAGGCACAGTATGATGATTGCATCTACTTCAAGGGTGCTAACCTGGCATTCTACACATCAGTGTGTTTGACCTACTTCAACAGTGTCCTCAACCCTCTTGTCTACTACTTCTCCAGCCCTGTTTTCAGTGGAACATTCAAAAAACTTTTGAGTAAACGTCTGAGACGGAAAAATGTAATGTCAGATGAAAATGACATTTACACTGTTGACGGTAGAAGGGAAGAATAATGGCAGGTGCCAGTGTGTTTTCTGCTTATTAAACATGGTTGGGGTGGTGGTAATATAACACATCAATGAGGGCAAAAATATTAAAGACAATAGATGGATTACACAGTACAGTAGTGTTTTAGCACCAACTTGGATTTTGCTTTGCTTATGAATAATAGCGTATAAGGGTACATGTTGTCTCAAAGGAGTAAATGGTAACATAATGCATCCGTCTAGTATGTAGTGCAAATATTTAGAGCATATTTGTCAAATATGGCTACTTTGCCTAATCTAATCCCTTAAAAGGGATTAATATCAACTGTGATTTGTAAAACATTTCTGCTACCTTGTAAATCATTTTTTTTCTCAGAACAAATGTATTTTATTGTCAGGTAGGCCTAGTACATAGCATTAATACACAAACTGTACATCAAACTAAATGGAGGAAATGTGTTTTTTTGTTGTTTTTTTTTTTTATTTATAATGAATGTTAAAGGCTTACACAGGTGTGAACAGCACAATTTCACTAAACAATGCATTTTTTTGTGTCTTTGTTGGCTACATATAATTTTAGCTATTTAAAGCTAGATCTTGTCATAGTTTGTTTTGCTGTCAATAAATTGAATCATAATGACGTCCCAAAATGAATTACTGTGTTTTTTTGTTTTTTTTGCCACTGTGTTTTCCGACAATAAGAATCGGGTGTCCCGAGTTTTTCGTAGGCTCTTGAAAGCAGCATCTGTTCCCAAGGTGACGTCAATTATGTCAGGCAGGGCTGGGCTGGAAAAACATGTAACGGTGCAAGGTACGCGGCACTTAGTTACGGCATCGCGCACTGAGACTGAATTCCCGAAAATAGACCAAGTAAGCTCTCATCACAACTTTATCCACTCCCTTCTTCTTTTATTTACCTTCAGTATCATGTCATCAGGGCGTCTGTTGTGTAGTATTAACCTCAGTTTATGTTTTCTTGCTAATCTACAGCTAGCTAGCTTTGGCAGTGAGGAGCGCATTCCAGCAGGGACTAAGGCTGTGGCTAACCAGAGACAAAAAAACAACTAGAAACTACTATAAGCGGTTATAAATGAATGTGACTGGCAGTCATACACGTGTCATTGTAAAATACCTTCGGAACATTAAATGTTTAGCATGATGAACCACAATCGTTGCGTTCAAGTTATTCCAGATCCACAGATGCAGTACGCAAAATGAGCCCAGCCCAGACAACAACAACACGGGCCAGTCTCATCTCCTGTTTAATATGTACACACTACAGCAATGCCGCTTACATGTGAGGCTTGGACAAACACTAGCTTTAGGATAAGATGGTGTTAGTTTCTGGTCATAGGATGGGATTTGACAGCTCAAGGTGTGCTCGTTGTTTTGGTCTGGTTCACCGGCTGGGCGGGGGAGGAGCTTTATAAGCTAACGTTACAGCTGACAGGCTTTTCAGAGTTACCTGAGGCCGGTTTCATAAAGGTTTTCTAGACTGCTTTATATTTTACAATAGTCACATTTTGTTCTAATGTTAGTCTAATGCGAGTTAGATTATTCCATAAAACTAAAGTCATTATTCACGCAGCTTCCATTGTAGCAGAAAGGTAAGATGTTCGCAACCTTATCCCCAAGATAATTTGCACCTTTGTTACCATGGTAACTGTCATATCGGTTACACTAACCACTGGCACCATCTGACTAGTAGGAGGAAAGTGTGTTGTTGTTTTCGTGGTTAAATAATTTTGTGGCATGAGAAATGAGAAGGAAATGGAGCAAATATAAAGCAATGAAGAGACCTCTTTGATATTCTTTCCTCAGAGATAGCTGTCCTGAACCTATCTGTTATCACAAAGATTCCTACAACATTATATATCATCATATCATCATACCATATCATCAGTACTACACCCCATCAAAAAAGGCATTCTTTTCTTTCTTTTTTTTTTTTAATTATTGTCAAAGGTGTGTATTCACTATCATTTCTATCACTTCATTTTCCAAAAATGTATGTTAATTTTTAGTAAGTAAAATACATTGAACTATTCAAAGACTACCCGATAATTAGTTTATCTCTAGATTAAACTGTGCTGAATGGTTTAAAGTGTGGCCTCGATAAAGCTATATTTTTAAGTTTGAAGACTTATTAGAGTATCTGACATTCAATACAATGTAGATATTCAGAGAAGCTTACATAACATCCCACTTTTTAAAATGTGTTTTCCATAATACATATAAAGTTTGCAATATTAATATGAAATCATTAATACTGTGTGGAACATAAAGTCTATCTTGACCTAGTTGCAATTCAAGTGAATCATCTTGTCTATGAGTAATAAGCCAGTGCGGTAAGGCTCCTGCCCAACACCTACAAGACCTATGGGGGAAAAAAATAGGCTATGATTTTATGAGGTTGAATCAAATCAGTCTGAGAAAGGAAATATAATTTTAGCCTCTGAGGTTAAATAAATGCATCAGTTTATTAGGCAAGTGCAATAAACATTTGATTAATTGTACTTTGGGTACCAGGAAGGAGACATGACAAATTATGAGCAAGACCATACATCAAATCAGCTGAGATTTACACTTATTACGTGGTTGGTAATAAACAGTCTGGTAATAAATGGCCTGCTAAATTGTTGACTGTTAATTTAGATGTGCAAATATCGTACTCCAATGCCTGCATTGCTTTTCTGTCACCATCATAAGATGTGCAGTCTGGTCAATCGGAGGCAAAATTACTTACAAGTGTGGATGGTTGTCTGTCTGTACATATGCGTTTGCATTGGAATGTGTAGCTAATGTTGTCACAGCCCTGAAAAAAAGCAATTTTGTAGGTCTAGTTATCAGTGGTTTAGGACGAGAGACAACTTTTGTAAAATTATAAGAAAACATAAAAAACAAAAACCTATACATATGCATGAAAAAGTATGACTTGCATATTCAAAAAAGGAGTGGGAGGAAGTATAACATATGTAATTCCACCCCTTCTCCACACAACAGTCTATCATTTAGCTTCCTATCAGTCCCTTGGATCAGTTAACCTCACTTATCATTTTCACATACATACATAGATATATAACTATATTGACATACCAGAAAAGTAAAAAAAAAAAATATATACATCCTTAAAGGCAACACAAAATTAATACACAATAAAGTATACAATAAGACAGTGAAGAATAACAGCAGCCAAACTAAATGTAAACAAATCGACACACACACCAAAAAACCCCCAAAACAAAACAAGAAAAAACATTACCCATATTGTTCATACTCAAGCACCTTCTATTTTATTCCATGTACAGACCATCTCTTCAAACCTCTTTTTAAGTTGGCTGATGTTTGGACATTCTTTGAGCTCCACCTTCGATCTGCTCCATACTTTTATTCCACAAATTGAAACATAACATCTTCTCACAGTCGTTCTCACTTTTAAAGTTTTGAAATTGTTTTGTCCTCTTAATTCATAACATCCTTCCCTTTCTATGTATAGTTTTTGAATATTTCCTGGTATGTTATTTGTTTTTGTTTTTTCGTATTTACGCCAAAAGATTGGTTATCGGCCAATATATTGGGTATTGGCTTTTTTTCTAGCTCCCAATATCAGTATCAAAAATGCCATATTGGTCGGGTTCCATTTAGGACGTAAGAAAAGAATCTTAAAATGCATATTAGCAATTACAATTTTGTAGAATTATTGTGGAATATATGAAGCTCCAGCACCAGTCATCTACTATTGTTTACTCATTAAATTAACTCATAAACTAAATGAAATAGATGAGTGGACATCTGGTAAATGGAATGCATTTATACAACACTTTTCTTCAACAATTCTACAATCTTACTTACTACAGTTGTAAACTTAAACCATTAACATTTCTATAGAATAATCTTTTTTTTTTTTATTTTCAAGGTTAATTTACAGTACAGTTTGGTTGTTTTTACAGCTTCTGCCCATAACATTGGGACTGTGTGGGGTAGTGGGGAAGGCCTAGTCCCCCACCCTCATCAGGCCAGACACCTCACAGACCCTCACCCAGGGACAAAGAAGGAGCCATGAGTACAACAAGCAAGGCCAGTGGGCTCAAACCCCCCACTAAAATAGCCCGTCCATCTGGGGTGCCAACAAGGACGTCTCCATCCTCCAGTGAGAAATATAATATTTAAAAATTAACCGTGATAATCTGTGTTTGACAGATAGCTTTGAACACAAAAGACAAAGGATAATAATAGACATCTGAAGTGTACAATCAAAGCCATATTTTTGCAATAACATACAAATTACCAGGTTTGTCTATATATTATTTTGGTACAGTGGCAGGTGTCTGGCTCTTCATGCTAGGGTTAATATAACACAATGTTTATTGCAGATGCCCCAAAGCCGGTTCCCCCTGAGAAGACTCCTGGTGGTGTGACGTCCTCAACTCAGGATGGAAGTGCAGACTTCCAGATTGGAGAGAGGGTCTGGGTGAATGGCAACAAACCTGGCTATGTGCGATTTATAGGGGGGACGCAGTTTGCCCCCGGGCAGTGGGCTGGTATTGAGCTGGATGAGCCCATTGGCAAAAATGACGGGTCTGTAGCAGGAGTTCCATATTTTAAGTGTGAGGATGGACGGGGCATATTCACTCGGCCTTCAAAGCTATCCAAGACTGCCCTCCCAGAGAAGGAAGCCAACGGGGGGCAACCCAGTCAGGCACAAGTGGGGACTGCAGCAAATGAGTCCGGACCTCCTGGCACTACCTCAACTGGTAACATTCAAAAGATCATTAATAGAAATAAACAATATGTGGATAATTATGTTCTTTAGTGCAGTAAAGTCACTCATGATAACATGTACAGAGTAATGTGATCAGTATTTGCACAATCTTGACTTCTTTTGTTACTGTTCTTTTTTTTTCAGCTCAGGGCATTGGCATCAAGACAAACAGCGCAATTAATCGAATGTTTACATCCAGTGAGTCGGTGTCAAACCTGTCAGACCCAGACTCCATTAAAAAGAACAGACGGGAGTTGAGGCTCATAGACCGTGTGCTGGTAAGAAAAACAGAAAACCTGACATAAGTTTGGGCCGACAAGCAGGTGAAGGGACTACAAACAAAAAGTGCTCGGGAGTTATTCACTTCAGATTATACAGAGGTTCACGTAAAAAGGAACATAAAGGAAAATCAAGTGTTGGGGTGTTCTTTAAGCCATTCTCATTGTGAGGGAATTCATACAAATGAAATGCGACTCCTGATTTAACACTGTTAACAAACCAGTGCATTCAAGGAGATAATTTGTGATAGGAGAACACGTACAGAAGGAAAGGCTTTGTCGTAGTCTTTCAGAGTAAAACACAGAGAGACTGCATTTAGACATGTATCACAGATGTCAAAATAACACTGCTTCAAAGCTGTTAATAGCTATTTATGTGAATTAGATGTATGCTGCTGGGATCATGTACATTTGTAGGTGATAATACTTCACATTAAAACACTGATCATTCATCTGTTGTAATGAAATGTTTTTGAGAGCAAAACCATTCCATTTGAGCTTTGAAAAAAAACCAGAGAATGCATTTTTTTGTTTTTGTTTTCAAGGTTGGTGGGACCAAGGCAGGTGTAGTAAGATTTCTAGGGGAAACAGACTTTGCCAAAGGGGAATGGTGTGGAGTGGAACTAGATGAACCGCTTGGCAAGAATGATGGAGCAGTGGCAGGGACCAGGTGAACTTCAGTCTGATATAGATTCACTATATTTATATTCACTATATATATTCACCTCACTAAGACCAAAATGTCCTGTCAGTGGTTCACTGCATGATGGTTGTAACTCACACTGTTTTCTGTTCAGGTACTTTCAGTGCATGCCGAGGTATGGTCTGTTTGCTCCGGTCCACAAAGTGACACGTATTGGCTTCCCCTGCACCACGCCTACTAAGGCCAAGAGCTCACGAAGGAGGTCCACTATCAAGAGGAGCCCCAGTGCCTCTTCCATCAGTTCACTCAGCTCCGCCACCTCCTCAATCAGCGGAAAACCCAGCCGAGCAGGACTGGTAAGACCCCCTCTGCTCTAAGTTCAAGCCATTCATCATTAGTGCATTTGTAAAAGAGTATCAGATAAAACATATACAAGCTGAAAACACAACAACTCTGCATTTTTATTTTTATTTTTCCAGCTGACTGAGACATCAGCCCGGTACGCTCGTAAGATTTCTGGCACAACAGCATTACAAGAAGCTCTGAAAGAGAAACAGCAGCACATTGAACAACTGCTAGCAGAAAGAGATCTGGAGCGATGCGAGGTCGCAAAGGCTACGAGTCACGCAGGAGAGGTGCAACAGGAGCTGGTACTGCTCAGGAAAGGCCGGGACCAGGTCAGTTACATTCACATAATCAGATCAGACAGGATCATGGATTATTAAATCAAGATGGGAGTAAATGATCCAGTTTTTATTTAAAAAGTATTGTGTTTCATATTAAAACTATTTGGATATACATTAGTTGTCACTTCTCTTTTTTATCATTGCTGTTTTATGTTTTTCCAAGACAGCTCAATCATGAGATATGTAAATATTTGATTTGCATTTGTCATGATATCAGAAGTGTTGGTTAACATCATGAATTAACTTTATTTTGCACTATTGTGGTTAGTATGCCATGGAGATGGAGGCAAAGCTGGATCAGTTACGTTCTCTGGTGGAAGCAGCAGATCGGGACAAAGTGGAGCTGCTCAATCAGCTGGAGGAGGAGAAGAGGTGGGGGATATGAATTTACTGCACTTACTACAGATCAGTCAGATCAACAACGCAACACAAACACATCAGATCAGGAGAAAAATGCCAGGGCAGTGCCTAATGTAGTGATTCTCAACTGAGGTGGTACTGGCCCCCAGGGGGCGTTCGGGGTACGTCAGGGGGCAGTGCAAATCTGGTAACATTGAGAGGAGGGTTAAGGTGCTCATGACAGACTCTGACAAGTCAAAGAGTGTGTGAAGTGGGTTTGTGCCTGTGAATGTTCAGATACCGTGCCTGAAAAAGGAATGGACGAGCAAATGGAAAAGTGCAGATCATCTTTTACCAAATAGTTGATAGGACGAAAGTACTGCCTTGGGTTCTCAATAACCTGCATCTATTAATCCATAAAGAAATTGGAAAACTATCACCAGGTACAAAGAAGCATGACCAGTAGTTGTATTTACCATCGGATTTCCTGTCAGGATAATCCTTTGATATCTCCACTGTCTCTAACTTTGTTCACAAAGATCAACAGGGAAAACATTTAGATGACAGCTTCTTATTTGGAGCAACAGTCAGCATCATTTCACCCCAGATTGAACATATATTTACATCTCAACCTTTGGTGCTGTTGACACTGTAGTGGACTGTGTGTTTTTTTTATGTTTGTGTGTGTGTACGTGTTTCTGTAGTCCAGTTTTCAGTTTCAGTTCTTTAGAAATGATCAGTTAAATATATACAGCACAACAGTTAACACTTAAAGATTTATTTTCACTAACTTAAGTTGATCAAACTTGTGAATCCTTTACAATATTTGAAACAAATAAAGTAGAACAGTAACAGGCTGTTATTTTGTGTTGTGCTGTTATATGTGTCACTGATGTTTTATATGCATTAGAGAAATATGAAGTGTTCACTGTTTGTGATTGTGATGCTAATGTAGATGTGAATTTTTGCAAGACCTTCCCAAGACACTGTGGCCCTTGGGTGGAGAATCAAAAGCAGGTCACTGCTGACATTTAGTTTTACATTACATTTACATTACATTACAGAGACTCTCATTTCATATACTTCATGGGAGGACTGGTTTTGCTCATTTGAAAGCATTTTGTCTCTCATTCAAGAGACTTCTTCAATTTTAATAACTGGTAGAAATTGAAATTATAATAATAGGACCATGTTCATTATTTGGTATTCATGTGGAAGAGTGGGGGTAGGTGGGGTAACCTGACTCCAGGTGGCGTCCATCAAAAACAAGATGTCCAGGATGTTGACTTCTGTTCAGGAGGAGAACAAAGTTTGTTTTTCATGTTTTTGACAGAAAAGTTGAGGATCTTCAGTTTCGTGTGGAAGAAGCATGCATCACCAAAGGAGACCTGGAGGTAACTTGTGGTTATGTAGTCTGACATTTAATTAAATATATATTATCACTCACTTATGTTTTTAGTGAAATGCTGTGAATTATTCACAGGTTAGAGTATTGTGACCTTATAGTGCATTACCAGACCCATTTAGTTTATATTATTGAAGCTTAAATCAGTCAAAACACATTGAATTGCATTAGTTTAATGTCTTTAATTGATTTTCTTCAGTTATTTTTACAGTCCCCTGTTAAGTGACTGTCAAATACTAAATAAAGTAGCCATGAGTTTTCATTACTGCATTACATTTTCACATTTTTCTTCCTTAATCTGTCATTCAGTTTGAGGTTTTTCTTATTCTTACACTCTTTGAATTACTTTTTTATTTATTTATTTTCTTGTTGAGACAAGTGTTTCCTTCGAGCTCGTTTATTTATTCATGTGTGTTTAATCCACTTGTGCATCCCTCTCAGAGTTTCCTCCCCACTGCCATCCTTTGTTCTTCTTTCAATCACATGTCTGTTGTCCTTGAAAGTGCTTTATGTTTGCTGTGAAGACTTTAGTCTTCTTACATGCCTTCATTTTTCGTCTGCATTTTCTTCATTCTTGAAGTAAAATTAGCGCCTTATTTGGTTTCTGGCATGCAACCAAACACACAGTGTTGTTTGCAAGTTTCTGTGAGACAAAGTATCTGAGGAATCTAGGAACCAGAATAGGAGTATTAAAGTAATTAGTTCCTGAATTCCTCAGTGCAGACAGGGTATTAACTAGCTTAGGTTTGCTATTTGACCAGACTTTCATGAATTTTGTGTAGTTTACAAATTCATTTTGAACATTGAAATGCTGTAAACATTTGATGCTTTCTGACTTTCTGGCCTTTCTCTTTAAAGTCTTGTCCTCTTTCTGTCTGTGGTGCAAACCTGGCATGTAAGTGTTGCATTGGTGTTTGTTCTCCTTCTCTTCCTGCTCTCTTTTACTAACAGACGCAGACCAGGCTGGAGCATGCCCACATAAAGGAGCTTGAGCAGAGCCTGCTCTTTGAAAAGACCAAAGCTGAAAAACTCCAGAGGGATTTAGAGGACACTAGGGTAATACTGGCAGTCCCAGTCCCACAGTAGGAACGAGAGACACTTCCCCACCCCCCCATAGTTTTAGTAATCATACATAGAAGAATCACCATGTACATATATTGCACTATTTATCAGATTGATAATACATTCACACGCAATCATAAACGTTTCTTAATCGACCAGGTTTGTGTTGTGCATGTTTGCATGAATAATTATAATCCCTCCTCAGACCAGGTGCTTTGCTACTGCTCCTGTCAATTTGGAAAAATTCCATCTGGGATACCAATTGTTGTGATTTGTTTTATCCTATGTAGGTACTAGATAGTAGATAATATGCACAATGTTTAGTTAACGACAGAAAGTGGTTCATATTTTAAAGATTTATGTTGTGATATTAGTTTGCATTGGATTGCATCAGAAAATGCTTGCCAAGAAACTGAGGACGTCATTGAGCTTTCACTCAGCAGTACTCAGTGTTCTTGTTGTACCACTCAGTTTGATAAAAATGAATGTTCTCTCTACAACTGTATACTGTCCCGATACTGAAATGTTAAAGGTGTAGACTCACACTGGTATTATCACTTGCTCCTGTACACAGTGAAAGAGTCTAGTTAGATCAATAAGTGGGTGTCTGTTGAAGTTTCTGTCAAAGTATTATAAAATTCCCTCCATTTCTGACACAAGCTATTAGCTTTGGCTTAATGTGCTTTGGACTCTTGCACTAGAAATGCATTAAGAGGCATCACTACACAACCATCATGGGGAAGGGCTGATGGCTGTAGAGCACAGGTGTCAAACATGCGGCCCGGGGGCCAAATCTGGCCCGCCAAAGGGCCTGATTTGCAATGAAATGCAAAAATGTATTAATAATTTTAGTTCAGGTTCCAAATTGAGACCAATTCAGTGTCATAAAAACCTATAAATAGTAACAAATTAAAATCTTGTCTTTGTAAATGTAATTGTTTTCATGTATTTAGACTAAAACAAAGTATAATTTTGCAAAAAATCTGAATTACCTGAAATGTTGTGAAAGAAGTATGTGCAATTTTAATAATATTCTACCTCTTACTAAGTATCTGTCAATACAATGTGATCTGTAAGTAAGGAAATGATAAACTAAAGCATAATAGTGATTATAGTGTTGATATCACATTGTTTGAAAGGATAATTTGTAGATTTAAACATTTTCATCATGTCATTTTACTTTTTTCACTGTAAAATATAAAGAGAAGTTTAGAGTTGACATTATTTATATGTTATTCTGTCATTATTTTATTGTTTCGGCCCTCTGCACATCAAATATAGCTGAATGTGGCCCCTGAACTAAAATGAGTTTGACACCCCTGCTGTAGAGGAATACAATATATAGGCAGAAATATTTATCCTTAATTACACCAGTAGAAACATACAACAGTTTGATGAAAACCAGAAATATAAAAGACAATTTATGTGATGGATGTTTTGTGATCTATTCTGTAAATCACAACATATCTCTGTGACGGAAACCTGCCACAGTTCTGACTTCCACATGTACTACCAAGGTCTACAGCTTCTGCCAAACTTCTCCTCTGCCAGCATGTATCTCCTTTCTTTACCATAATGCCGTCTTTTCTGCATATTTTTGGTGCAGGTGGCTACAGTGTCTGAGCGCTCCAGGATCATGGAGCTAGAAAGGGAGGTGGCAGATCTCCAACTCAGGCTCAGAGCATTTCAGCAGAAGGAGGATGCTGTGTCTCTGTCCCAACAACAGATCAGCAGCCTCAAGGCGCAGGCACAGTCTCAAGAGAAAAAGGTTTGTGGGAACTGGGAGTGTATACCCAGCACTATTGTTTTGCCGAGTCAGGCCTGAGCCACAGCTACATAATACCATGTACTCGTAAATGTTATACATCAGTGTTGATTTATTACATGTCATAAAACTGGATAAATTTACATTCATTTACTGCCCTCCTTTTGGTTGTAATGTAAATATGGAGGCCTAAGTCATGTGTGGTTTGTTTAAGCTACTGTAATGATGCATAATTTATGGTTCTGCTCCAATATACATATTCTATATTGTGTGTATATCAGATCAGTGAGCTGAGTGTTGACCTGGAGAGCAAACAGAAGGAGCTTCAGTCTGTACAACAAGATAAGAGCACTCTGGAACAACACTTAACCAGTGTGGTGAGTTCAAATGCACACAAACATATAATTAAGGCCAAAATGAGTACAGACGCATTTCAAGTAAACATGGGAGAACGGGAGAGATAGTTAAATTACCTTCAGAAACATGATAATGCTGCTGTTTTGTTTGTTTGTTTTTTACACTGGATTCAAGTAATAGCCTTAAAAACTTAGGGTAGGGTACATAGGGTAGATTTTAATTTTGTCTCATGCATAAATAAGTTTTGGTGAGTTTTACATAAACATTCAAATATAAGAAAATTAGTTCAGGTTTGGCAGTTTAAGTTTAGGTTATGTGATTAGTATCACTTGAGGCTGTATTTGAGGTTTTTGTGTCACATTATTGTGTACAATTCTGTTTTTTTTTTTTTTTTTAACTAACAATGCCTCTTATCTTTTATACTATTATCAACATTTAGCGTTTCACAGAGGTTGTTAATTAATCGGAAACAAGACTGCGGTGCCTTTTAATTCTGCTCTATTTCACAACTTTTATTAGCTTAGTGTTGCAATCATTACTGGGGAAGATACAGTCAATGGCAGGTAAAATATAATGATGCTTCATGTACAAAAACTGTTTAATCCCAGCCACAGTCCTCTGCTATTTGCCGCCAGTGATGTTTGGCATTTTAACAAAAACAATGTAAAAACAGAATACTCCTACGAATGAGAGGCTGCCATCCAAATGTTTTCTCTGCTAGTCTTTGCTAATTTTACCAGCACGAGAGGAGATATCTGAGTATTTCCCTAACTGGTAATAGATCCAAAACAGAACCTTCATCAGAATCCATCCCTCTTTGTGCCTGGTGAGTTGATTCCAGTTTCTTTATGGATGGACAGATGTGGGTTTATGTGAAGCTGTGGGCCCCTGAGGCAATACTTTGACTGAATATAAAGCACTTGGCAGAAGATAATTCTAATAATCCATTTCCTTCATTGTTTCTGGTACTGTAACTGACCAATTACAGGCACAAATCCTGTTTAACACTTATATTACAGTTGGCAGATGCTTTTATCCAAAGCAACATACCCATATATAGGCATGTATAGTGTAAGGGCCCACTTGGGATTCAAACCAGCAACCTTCCACACCAAAGTCAGTGGTGTAAACCACTAAGCTATCCAGTCGTAACACTTACTCTGTTGTCACTCACCACAAGCATTTTCTTGATCTCGTCAATGCTGCCAGACTTCCACTTGCCCCTCTGAGATTCCTTCAGTTTGGAATGGCAGTATTAGTCTGTATGGGCTCTTCTTATTTCACTATTTCATGCCACCTTGTCTTCCTAAAGTGTAGGAGGAGGTGCTGTAAATGCTTTTTTCCACCTTTGCAGTTAATTTAATACAAACCCCCGGCAAGGCAAGAGTAGCATTAGTTAGTTAAAATAATCAAATGTGTTTAAAAAGTTAAAACTAAATGACATCTCTACATTCTTGTGACACTATGCCACAGTGTTGAATTAAACACTGTTCTACTGACAGAAGTCATAAACTATCACAGCATCGTATGCTAATGGATAGGAGATGCAGCTGCACATCTAAAGTAATAGTCATAACTTTAAAGTGATGAGTCAGTAGTCCCAGAGCTCCTTTTCCCCTCACCTCTTCCATTCACATCCTGGCTGGAAGGACAGGAATGGAGGATGCACAAACTGAGACATGGCCAGAGACATGACATTACAAGCATTGTTTTTTTTTTTTTAATAAAGTGTGTACTGACATGGCCTTACCTGTATTTAATTCGGTAATGTTTTGCTTATGGGCACTGTAAAAATGGCCTCATTAAGAAGAACATATAATACTCAAACCTTACATGTTTTCTGGATCCAGTCATTAATCCCCTATTAGGTCAAGGTGAAAGAATGTTGCTGTGTAAGTGATTAGCTCATAGTAAAGCTAATGTTTGTCCATTTCAGAGAGAAAAGCTGGAGATAGCGGAGGAGGACAACAAGAAAACCGCAAAGACAATGCAAGGTAAACACCAGTCGTATATCTGCTGCTTTGTCCTGGGTAAAATGTGTGGTGTTATATTTTTTCTGTGTTAAATAATGTTGTCTTCATGTTTGCTGTCAGAACTAGAGCACAGCGCAGAGCAGTCGAAGAAAGACTACCAAACCCTGAAAGAGGGGAGTCAGAGCAGAGAGACTGAGCTGAGGGCCCAGCTGACGCAGGTGGGTTTGCATGTGGTATCGGTGAACAATTTTCACTGTAATAAACTAATCCACAAGAGATGATTATTGTGCTACACATCATAAAATCATATAATTCTCTGTTTATTGCTGTGCTGATGCTGCACACAACAGAGCCTGGGAGCTAATGTTCTCCCATTGTGCTGTCTTTGGATAGAACGGAAAAGTCAGAGTGTGTAAAACATTTGCATGATTCAATGTCATAGCTCAGTCTGAATGAATCCAATCTAAAGCATTATTATTTTTATCTTGATAAAATATTTAAACAAAAAAATGCCACAACCAAACCATCTAGTAATCGTTCATTCCCTTTCCAGCAGTTTTTGTGCAGACTTACTGAAGCTGTCCCACTCTGAAGCTAACACTTGCCTTAGGCTAATACAATGTTGTTAAAACATTACTAACACGCACAAGCATGCATTACTCACTCCCATTTGGATTTAAGAAGCCCATGTGGACAACCGGTCTTCCTTTATTTTTTTATTTTTATTTTTTTACAAGCTTTACAGTCTATCATCTGTAGCTGTTTGTACCAAATGTTTTGGGAAGTAATTATTTCTTATGAGTAGTAGTGAAAGATATGCAAGATAAACCACAAGACTATGGTGTGTCTGTTCATTTAATATGTACCAAACTCTCATTATATTGTGCTTAGTTTGATTTTCTGCACACATCATCCCATATTAAACTAGCAAAACTGAATTAATGCTTTCACTGCTGTTTTGATATAGTCTGAAAGTTGTTAAACTGCAAAGCTTCCAGTGCAGAGTCTCTTCTGCTGCTTTTCTTAAAGGACCTGGGTCATGCTTTGTTCCCTCCCCTAAAGCCACAGCTTTCATACTGCTGCTCTCGCTTCATGGAACTCATTACAAAAGGTTGTAAAAGTAAAATAACTGAAGAATCCTGAGGCTGGTTCAGCTGCTTCTCCTTTTTTTTTTTTTTCAGCTCAGATTTATAGTGACCTCTGACCTTTTCAGTTTATTAATAGAACATTTTTATTTCATGCTAATGTTGTCCACATGGACTCCGTTAGTGATTTTAATGTTACGTGCCTTGGCAAATTATAATTTTATATTTATCTGAATTTACTTTATGATCAGGTGTAAAATCATAGAACTCAACCATATGAAAGTAAAAGTATTTAATTTGGTCTTTTGGTGTCTTTAGGCTACTGAAAAGTCAGAGAGGACGGCACTGTCTCTTGAGCAGCTGACCAATGAGAATAAAGACCTGGAGACGCAGGTAAACAGAACATTCAGTGATATCGCTGAAGTCCTTCTATGTGAATCCTGTTGGCTTCTGGCTTAATGGTTAACGTATATTAATGCAAATATCATTACATAACACACAGTATGAATGCATGTATGTGTCTTCATTTGTGTATGTCCCATGACAATATTTGGATGAGGATTACATTTTACAGCCTGGAGAGGTTTTTACTGCTTATTCGCATCCCACAATGACTGCATGTGCCATTTTGAGTCCTAGTCATCAAATTATCTCATCATCAAATCTCTCTCTCTCTCTGTCTGTCTCTCTTTCTCACTCTCTCTTTCTCTCTTTGTTTCTCTCTCTCTCTCTGTTCCCTTTCCCACTGTCTCTCCACCCTCCGTGGCCTGTAGCCTATTATATTTAGTTTTTATGCTCTGTCAAATCTGTTCTTTTAGAAGTCTTCCACCTGCAGCCATTGGGTCAGTCCGTGGTTCTCTACTGCCCCCTCTCTGTCTCCTACATTCACCTCTTTTGTGTGATGACTGACTCCAGCTGCTACAGATGGTCGGTTTCATTAAAGCAGGAGGAAATAACAGGAGATTAGTGTCATAGACAGAGACAGAACATAACAGGCTTTTTATTTGCTGTTGTTTACTATCATCAGTTTACTGTATTTTGGTGCTGAAACGTCGTACCAAAACCCCTCTTGTTGCTTCTCATGAATGTTTTCATAAAACATGTAAATCTCTCTGTCCGTGCTCCAATTTGAAAAGCTCGTTGAAAATTGAGAAATGAAGCAAAGTCAATCATCGATATCCTGTTTACTTCAACAGAGAACTGATTGTGTTCCTACCTCCTTCAAATTAATTAAATGTTGATTAAAGAAAGAGCCCTGACAAAACTCTCAAACAGTATTTTCACATAATTCTGATGAATTATTTTCATTTATTGGGCTTCAAATGACAAATAACTTAACACACATATGAAATGTGTGCATTTTACCTTTATTTATTCATAGGAGAATTTATGTTATATTAAGATGAAATTTTATGTTGCATTGATTAAATGCACAGTTCTGTCTTTAATTAAATTAATTAAATCCCAGTTATTACGTAAGATTTTAGAATATATTGAACCTTATGAGCCATTCGTAACTCCTTATGTAATATCAGATTACCATTAGAACCTGTCATATTCAAGCATAGATGTATAAAAATATTTTCTGAGTTTTCTGCCTTGTTATCATCTGTGTAATCTGAAATAACTAGTCATCAAACTGCATTTTTAAAACATCAGAAGCACACAGATGATAATGTACAGTGTGTAAAAATGGCTAAATGATGAAATGATAATCTTAATTATTGTATGGTAATATAGTTATATTGATGTAGTTATCATTATCACAATTTTTTTTTCTTCTTTTGTGGTTTTACATACTTACATACATACATACATACATACACACATATACCCAATTTGTACATTCATTCATATGAGAGGGTTGTGGGTGTTCTGGAGCCCATCCCAGTTACTAATTGGTGAAGACCTGGATGTGTCAGCAGTTTATCACAGGTTGCGTTTTGCCCCTGTGTCTGTATGGTCAGTCAACTGGTCAGTCTAAATGGTTAGTCATCTGTATATGTGAGCCCTGCAAGGAACTGGTGGTTCCTAATTAAGAGGCTAAA
>JAPSES010000081.1:5644010-5665008 GCA_029822895.1 Maxillicosta whitleyi | reverse complement strand
CTGGTCAGTCTAAATGGTTAGTCATCTGTATATGTGAGCCCTGCAAGGAACTGGTGGTTCCTAATTAAGAGGCTAAAACCAGAGAATTTTTTTCTTTAAAATGTACTCAAACTTGTTAAACATTTACCAAAATAGCCGCTGTTTAATTTAGTATCTGGCAGATACTTTATTCATTTGCTTCTTAATGCAGATAATGAAAATGGGTTAAGTTTTTAAATGCTTATCAACTTCTTCAACTTTTACCAAGGATAAAAAATTAGTCTTTAATCTTTATGACGATTATAGAAATTATACATATATGAATATTTCTGTTTATATCACCCAACCTATTTAAAAGTGAATGTTTTAAAATACGCTCGAAACCAAAAGCATCAACACTACAACAAAGTTTTTGCAGTGGCTATGGGCTTTAAAGTTCTCTCAGACAAACTGCAGCATCTCAGCGGAGAAGAGACAAGAATACAAGAATAAAGGCTGCTGAGCATTTATTCAGTGGGGATGCTCTTACATCTGTCTCTGCCCTCCCCTGTCCTGCCGCTGTGAGTTATGATGTAATCCTGCACATGTCAGAGCGAGACACACTCTGTGAAACTGTGTCTCTGTGTGTGTTTATGTGTGTGTGATGATGCCTGGATGGACAGAACATTGCTTTAGTTGATGGATGGTTGACTTGAGATAGCCCTTTCTGGCATTTGCTGTCAAACATCTGCTGGAAGACGTTTCCTCCTCCAGCGCTGCAGCACAGCTCCTGACAGTACAGAAGCAGACAGTATGAATGAATGTGTGTATTCATCCAGCTTTTCTCATCAATGGTAAAACAGTCGCCAACTGATGGTCTTATTTGAGGTTCTGTTTTCATTTTAGACATCATGAATGAAAAGTGATTCCTTTAGAGGAGTGTGTGCATATGGCGTAGAAGAGTGAGGAAACAAGGCTGTGAGCAGCAGAAGGAGGGGGGCAAGCATAGGAGGAGCTTATGCTGGCTTACATAATGGAAGTGCTCGGCTTCTTTAACGTAGCAGCGAGAGAGAGGCTGCTCAGGCGTTACGCTATCCATTTCCCACTTGCAGCCGTGTACTGGGGGGGTTAGAGCTAATGCTTTATTGATGCCCAGCTTGTGTTAGTGTGTGCATGTTGTACTGTAGATAGAAACAGAGGGCTGACATAGCAACAACGCTGCAGGTTCAGCAGGTGAACATAGGTTAAAAATCTGGCAGTGGGGAGCTGTGTAGGTATGGACATAGCTGCTCTGCATCAGGGTTACTCCAGCAACATCTACTCGCCTCATTACCAGGTAGGACTGTCTTATTTTAGCACAGGTTCATACTGAGTAAAACCTGTTCTGTGCAGCGTCCTGCCAATATTAAAGGATCAAACGGAGTCGGTATAGCCATTAAACCATGCACAGGGTATTGGGGGTCTGCTGATGTTTTAATTAGATATTGTTTATGTTGTTCTTCTGTAAGGTTTTGTAACTTTAGCACTCAATGGATAACCTGTGATGTGTTTGTGTATGTTTGTGTGCAGTCAGGTTTTGTTTGTTTGTGTTTGTGCATCCTCTGTAGATGACTCTCCTCATCAGAGGTGTAGGTAAATACTGAAGTGTTAAGGTCAAAAACTCACTGCAGCACTTCAAGTAGAAAATGCACAGCTGATGACACTCATGACAATATGTTGACGTGTAAAAAGAAACTACAAGATAGTGCATATGGTTTATATTGTAGATTGTAACACATAAGGGGTGAATGAAGGGTGTATTATATGTGGTGCCAGTTGCACCAGTGGGATTGATCTGAAAGCTGTCGTACTTGTTAGTCTAAATTAATTATTGATTATTGCTATTTTAAAGTTACTGAGATCTCAGTGCTGCACGTGCCTGAGAAGTAGATTGAACTGTCAGAGATGGTTCTGCATGAGAAGCACAAAGTTTCTTTCAGGTGAAGCCAAAATTTAAAAAAACATAAAAAATCCAGAGGTCTCTCGGGGCTTATATTTTTAGTTTCCCAAGGTTTTTAACCTGCTTCCTGCTTTCTGCTGACTCAAAACAGTCTGTTTTAAGCCTTAAGCCTGTGTATTGTCATAACAGCCCAGAATTTCACTTCCAATGGCAGCTTTTTTGTTTGATCTAAGAGCTTTTAAATAAGATATGGAACTGGGATGTAAGCCAAAAACTGACTGTCATGCTCAACATTAGGTGTTTCTTTTTTTTTTTTTTTTTCTTTTTTTAATTTCTGGTACATTTATGAATTTTCCAAAATCTCTATCAGATTAACTTTAGACCTAAGACTCTAGGAATATGATATAAAAAAAAGATAAAATTTTATGGTTATTTATGTGTGTTTATGCATTCTGATTCTCCATCTGTTTTTTTTTTTTCAGCTCGAGGCTTTGAAACAGCAGAACTCCAAATACCAGGAGGAGCTCAGTCTGTCTAAAGAGCGGAGCAGCTCAGAAAACCAGCGAATCGGAGTTCTCTGCAAAGAAATGTGAGTGCTCAGGATAACTAATGTGTTTTTTCCTGGTCAGTGTGTCTACTCGAGGTGACCCTAGCGGGCCAGTCAGTTCATCAGACTTGTGTGGTAAATCTGCCCTTGGGGCTACACTGATCACTTAAAACTACAAGCTCAGAAAGCTCTGTCTGTAAACCCAACATGTTTTTTTTTTTTTATTCCTGAACACGTTTAAACAAAAGCTAAATACTCAAATGCCAAATGTGTCATTAAGCTGGCTCCATTTCTAACCCTCAAGAGATATGCTCCCACTTGTAAATGTTTTATAAATTGTTGTTTAAAGCCCATAATTACACAGAGAGAGTGCAATTAGGTGTGATTATAGATATAATGGTGGAGTGTACAATGCACCCAAACACCCATAATTGCAATAATAAACCCCCTTGGGTGTTCATAGAAAAAGTCACAACCACAAAGGTGCATTTTTGCTTAAAAATAACGTGTGCAGTATAGTATAGAAATGATAAATCAGGACACATTTCATATCCTCAAATTTTTGACACAGCAACAATGAAAGTAAAACCATAGATTTGCGTGCGGTTTTCGACTGATTGTTTGGCTCGTTTGGTTTTGACGCTTGTTTGAATATCCACGAATCCAGCACGTTTTCGCCGCGGTTCAGTGTGTCTGTGGTGAAGTCTCCGCTCTTGATGCTGAGATCTATTTATAGTCTGATGTGTAGCTGCGTCTCTGTGCGCTGTGTATATGGAAGCATGTGTTGTGTTGTGCTCCTGTGTTTTTGAGTCTTTACATCACTCAACCCCACCCCCGACTCATCAGAGCCTGGGCTGTGACGTCACAGCTCCAGATGGATTTAACTGGCTGAATTATAGTTATCAATATGTAGGAGGAGGAGATGGAGACAGAGGACTTCAAACACAGCTGCTTGTTGTCTGTTAGAGGCAGATGGTGAAGCTACATTCCATTGGTTCCCTCTGAATGCTAATTGACTTTTATTAATTCTGTTGTGTGTTAAAGGATCACATGTTTCTGAAGACAGACTTGGCTTGGGCTGTATATTTTCAGACCCTGCATCCTTCCTCTATCTGCTGTTATGTAATTGCTCCAACTCTCCTCCTAGGACCGCCTGGCTCCAACATGGCCCTTGCCCTCACTATGACATCACAGTGTGTGTCTTTTTTGTGTGTCTGTATTAAACGACAGTGTGTTGTGCTCCAGCTTTTGTTTGTGCTGAATCAATGTGGCTTTTGTGGGATCTGAGAGCAGCTATAAACCACAGCTCAGAAGTGGGTTTGATACCAAAACTAGTACAATTCTATTTTTTGCTTTACTTTTTTACCCCAATATTTATCTGTATTTTTAAATAGATTATGATCCATTCAAACACAGAAACATTATGAATGAAGAATTTGACATTTAATTGCAAATGTCGCTGTTTTACAGTTTTTCACCACATTGTGATTTGACTCCTGTACCGTACTGAAGCAAAAAATTTATAATCTTGTAAAATGCAGCAGCATAACACTGAACCATAATAATAGATGTTTTTCTAGATAGATAGAATATCAGATCTGTTAATATCAACTAGACTTAAACGCTGCACTGATCTGTACTGAATGTGTGAAATATGTGTGAAATGAAACGACTTCATTCTGTAAAAAAAAAAAAAAGCATTTCCTGAAATTCTCATTTAGTGTTGTTTTGATTGTATATCACACAACTTTGCTGTGTGGATCCAGTCTCATTTACTTTGTGTTGTCAGTGGAACAGCTCAGATTTGACCTACGTTCCACATGAACAGGTGGAGTCGCAGACAGACACATTTCTCTTACACTATGTAATGCTCTTCAGAGTGTGCAGGTCTCCTTCAATGCAGCTTCCAGCCTGTTGTGTTACGGTGGAGATTGCCATAGGCATGGTAAATGTAATTATACAGCGAGTGGCTAAATATTTCACCCAGATGGTGCTCAGAGCGGACCATTAGTCATGCGTAGCTTCAGAGTTCTTCCTTTGACACAAATCCTAAGAATGACCCAAATGGAACTAAACTCAATATTACCAGAAAATGGTTTGATTTGAGCACCCCAAAAATATCTGGATTCATAACGTGCACTGTTCTAAGAAACAAAACTCCTGGGCTGCTCTCTCCACTTGGCTGAATTTAATCAGTTTAAAGACTTATCTCATATTGCACTGATACTATTTTCCAGTAATGGAAGTATGACTACTGTAAAATACCACTACTAAAGTGTATAAATAACCCAACGTGGGCTTTATGGTCTTTATATCCTTTAAGATGATCAAAGTAGGAGGGTGTAGGAGTCAACATAAGAAGCAGACAAGCAGAAACAGATGGCTTTTTGAATGATGAGAATTAATCTTCAGATTATAGACATACACTCACATATGGTGTATTTATATCAAACCAAATGTGGAGTTTTGTATCTAAAGTGTTTTTGCCTTCAGTCTTTCAGATGCTTGTAAAAAGCTCATTGTAAAACATGGTGCAGTCTTTGTGTTGCCGTAAGCTCTTTTAACTGAGGCATCCATTATAGCTGGTTGTGCATAAACTCTTAAATGTGAACAAATGTCACCGTGAAGCTCTGAGTGTCACATGTGCTAACTGGAATTTGGTAAAAAAATAAAAAATAAAAAAATGCGTAAAATTATTTAAGTCCAAATCTGCATAGATACAATCCAAGACCAACCCCCCAGTGCGTGTACCATGTTTTCTCCACTGCTAACATCTGTCAACAGCAGCACAGATTTAGGTACACGGCACCAGTTGTGACATGAATATGACAGTGACCTAATATCTAGTACAACTCTTAAAGTGTGTCATCTGTCTGTCTGTGTTTTCCCTATCAGTGAGGAGCTGAAACTGGCCTCCCAGAAGTCTCACCATCTTGAAGAGGTACTGACCTTTCATATGTAGTAGATGATTCTTTCATCCTGTTATAGCCAAGAGTTTGTTCAACCATAGACGATGAGTAATTAATAGGTTTTGACATAGTGAGGACTGACTTCCTGCTGTGACTGATTTCTTAAAGCTGAGACGGCTTTAGCCTCTATTTAAGTACCATCGGTGCCTGTGTTTGTGTGTGTTTGTTTGCCTCTCAGCACAATGAGGAGCGCAGCAGTCAACAACCAGACATGAAAACCAGGTAAGAAGCCAGCAGTGTTTCTATGGATAAGCTCTACCGCTGTTTGTGGACTTTTTTCTGACGTAGTAGCTATTGCTTTTATCCCAAACCATTCAGTACACTTTTATTATATATTTGGTAGGTTTTTGTTTGTTTGTTTGTTTGTTTTCTTAGAACACATTTCACCTGTGGAAATCACAAGGCTAACAAAACACAATAATCAGACGACAACTATTACATATTACATATTACATAACATCAGTTTATTTTAGGTGTTTGGTATGTAGAGATAAAGTCTTAAGTATTAAGTATTAAGATAAAGTATTGTGATTTGCAAGAGTGATTACAATTTCCTTGCTTGTTTCATCAAATCAAATGCACAGATTACTTGTCCTGAAATTCACACGTTTTTCAAGCAAAACACAACAAATGCGAAAGCTTTAAAATGTTTTCTTTCATTTCATGTTTTACACAGTTGATCTGTCTGCTTAGTATCTCTGCAGCCTTTTGTCATAACATTGTAACCGCACAGGATGATATTGTGATTAATTAAAAGCCCCAGTTCATTCTAAAACAAATGAAAAATGAGACACAGCAAGTAAATTTAAGGAAATAATCAAGTGCAATCACGATCAGCTCTAATTCACTTATTTCTTAAGAGGATCATACTGACTGAGACTGAGGGAAGATATTACCCAAGTACAGGTTAGTCTGGTGCTATCGGAAACCTAGGGATGTAAAGTCAGCTCTAATCAGTAACCATGAGTAGTTATAGTAGTAGTTATTGTTAAGTAAAGGCTGTTGATGCTCATTTGATATAAAGTGGTAAAAAAAAAAATGCAGTAGTGGTTAAAGGACTGTGTAGAAAGACAACACAATCTGACCCAAATTCTACTACACCATAAGCAATGAAATTAAAATGTGTTGTAAACAGTCTGTCTCTGGCACTGAGGGTCACTGTTGAACAACTGTAGTGTTGTGCTGCTTCAAAAATGCAGTATGGGAAAGGGCAATTACCAGGATGTTGTGAAGCTGCAGCTTTAGGGCTGTGTTATTATTTATTAGCAGACATGATGGTTCACAGACCATCCACACTTTTCCACATGTGGAGAATAACAGCATTTATTCTTCACAGGCATTTTCACAGCTGACAGGACACTTTGGTGTACCGCGTGTTAAATACGGGCTTGTATTTTCTAAATCTATCTGTTGTGTTGCCATTGGTTGTATTTTTAAACCCTTTCAGAGACTGGAGGAAGAAATAATCGGTGATGACTTTTACTTATGTTTGTTACTGTGGGTTCTGCCAGTCAGAATAGAAACTGTGCGTCGTTTCACACTTTTCAACTCGGGAATCAGAGGATAGATCCGTCTCACCGTCAGCGCGAAGCAGCCGCTGAAGTACAGAGGCAGCGTTAAATAAAGTACAGACAGGATAACAGTGTCGTGGATCAAAGACGTGTTCATGATCTGAGCGGCAGAACTGAAGCGCACCGGTGTTCGCTAGAGGGAAGTGTAAAGATGGTGCACAATTAGAGCAGAAATAATACAGATGTGGAGGAGGAGGACAGTCTGCTCAGGTGAACATGACGATACAGAAAAACAGACGGACAGGAGATGTGATTCAGGGAGACGACCTGCCTCTTGTCAGTTTTCCCTTCATGGCGCTGTCATCTGGTCTGGTCTATAATTGACTCTGGAGGCAGGTGTTACAGCCCACAGTCCCATTAATCCACAGCCAGTTTGTTGATGGGGAATTTAGATTAAATCTCGGTTTGAATCTTCCATGTTTTATTTCCAAATATACCAGCAGTCGTGTATGAATAATAGATGGATTCTTACTAAATCAGTTTTTATGCAAAGATGTTTCACTCCATCAGGACAGTTCCATTTGCAATGTTTCTCAATTTGACAAGAGTCTGACTGAAGGATTTATTTAGGTCAATGCTGATACCAATATTAGGGAATAAATAAATTCTGAATATTAATATATCAGGTGATTTGTGATATACACGATTACGCAAAGAAGTACTAACGCCTGTGTGTATCATGTGACTAAAACAGACAGAAAAGAAAACATGGAATGTCTAAAAGCATTGTTTTTGTCAGTATAATGACATAGATATTGATGTAAGTGATTTTGGTTATTATAAAAAAAAAAAACATGAACAAGAACTAGATATCAGCTCTGAAATTAAAACTCTTTTCAGCTATTTATGTTGTTATCATTATATTTGTCCAAACAAATGTACCTTAAGTTGTACCAGGCATTAATATGAACAAGAAATAGAAGAAAACTAGGGTGGTCTAATAATTTTTTCCGTGACTGTAAATGCTTTATTTTGTTCATTGTTTATTGGAAACTACATTTTTACGTTAGTGCATTGAACAGTAAACATCATTTATTGTAATTATGAATCAACAGCACAAGTATTATTACATTTATGTATAACTTGAATTAATAAAATAACCATCTTTTCTGCTTTATATGTTATGTAAGAGGTTTTGGCGTTGATACAAATAACATTCACCAGCACCGACAGTGGATCAGACTCTAGTTTTGACATATTACAGAGAAAGAAACTGTTTGATAAACCAAGGAAAAAAGATCATTTTCTGTCTTTGTTTTGTGTGTTTTTTTCATCCTATTGATTGTAATATTCTCTCCTCATGTATTTTGATATATTTTTAGAGAAACGATCTCCAATCAGGAGACAGATAAATCAACCGGCGCCTTAATCTCAGACAAAGACAGAGAATTGGAAACTCTGAGGAATGAGGTAGATTCACACTCACACACCTCTCATAACTGGTTGCATAAAGTCTTTACCATGATGACACCTGAGAACCGCTGTGTCCCTGCAGATCGCAGTGCTGCGAGGGGAAAACGCCATGGCCAAGACCCTGCAGTCAGCTGTGGAGACCCTGGAGAGAGACAAAGCTCAGCTGCAGAGCCGAGTTCAGAGTCTAGAGCAAAGGCTCGTGGGAACACAGACCTCAGAGGGAGGAGACAGGGAAGCCCCCCCTTCAAGTGAGGACAAATGTCTAGTAGATTTGTGTTTTTATTGTTTTTTTTTTTTTTTTTTAATAAATATTTATGGCACGTTTGTGCAGGTGATGTCGCTCTGGAGCAGCTGAAGGAAGAGAAGGAATTTGCTGAGGGACAGGTATCCACTGAGCATGTATTCACACAGCTCTCATATCTGATCACGTTCTTACATTGAAACTAATGCGTCCGATTGTTTCTCTCAGATTAATTTCCTGAACAGCGTGATTGTGGACCTGCAGCGAAAGAACGAGGAGCTGAAGATCAAACTGAAGAAGCTGGCTCTGGCTGAGTTTAACGGCAACGACGAACCTGATGGGTAAACATGTGCATTATACCTTCATATGTGACTAAAAATGAACAATATTCAAGAAAAAACGTTGGTTAACATGTGACTTCATTAGTTATACCTTGAAAAACACGGGGACTGTTCTGTAAAATATCACTTTAACACTTTTATTGATGGATTTCATCAATTAAATTGATCACAAAATTAATTTGCTGTTTCTTTGACCATTGAATTATATATTTTAAAAATAATATATACATACACACTTCATAGTTTCTTGCTTTATTGTGTGCTTCTCTTCAGCACTTGGGATAAAAAACATGTCACTCTGGGAAATACCAACAGGGTTAGGGTTACTGTTCTTCCATTTTAATGTCAAAAAGGCCCATCTTATGGACAACTCTCCATTTCATCTCCTCTGTCATTTAGTTTTGATGAAGGTGTGTCCAAACGGGAAAAGAAGGCAACCCCGCGTCTGTTCTGCGACATCTGTGACTGCTTTGACCGCCATGACACAGAGGACTGTCCCACTCAGGCCCAGAGCCCAGACTCTGTACCCCACACCACCTACCATGGCAACCCCGCCGACGAGAGGCCCTACTGCGACATCTGCGAGGCCTTTGGTCACACCACAGAGTCCTGCAACGACGACCAGACCTTCTAGAGGCTCCAAAAAACTAACTCCTCCCTCTCACCGTCTCCTCAACTCTCCTGTCGCATTCCCCCCAAAATCCATCTCCCTGCAGATTTTCCATATGTATTTTTATACTGTATTTATGCATATCACTTGTATCCACTGTCCTAATCTAAATCCTTTACCCTACAGGACTACTGCTCTTTTCTCTATAATGCAGAATGCTCGTCCAAATATGCTGCTTTGGTGCAATATTGATGTTTTTAAGAAAAGGAGTCCATCCTCTGCACTTGTCGTTTTATAACATGTCATTTTGCATTTGATTATGTTTCTAAAGTAAGTGATGTTCCATATTTATTGTGTTTTGGGCTTTATGTTTTTAATTAAGGAAAACTGATGGAACACGATATTGAGCACAAATCAGATTGAAGGGAAAATGAAGCACCTCTCGGACTCTACATTCCTGTCTTACAGTATGTAACGCATTCCTCAGACTGAAAGGCTGTAAACCAATCAGATACTGCCACGTTGAACGTTTTAGTAATGTTTTATGTTCAGGAACATTTTACAGAGGCTGCATTACAGTGTACCTACTGTTAACCTGTGGAAATAGGAGTACGACCAAACAACATATACCGATGTTCAGTTTGGATCCTGGAAATGTGTGGTTTGACACAAAGAAATATATGTTTACTCTACGTCCACTTTACATTTTCTAGAGCTTTCAATGACAGATGATGAGTTTGTCACAAGGGCATTTAACAGAATCTGTTCTGAATGCTTTAAGAGTCTTGTACTACGAGTGTCTATTTCCAAGATCACAAATGAACTTTGCCAGGTTTGTGTACTTTTTCCTCTTCCCACAGTTTAACATACAGGTAAATACTCCAGAGTAATGCCACTAAAGGGATTGTTGTAGCTAATCGTTGCATTTTGTTATTTATTCCGTCTGGCCTGTCACTAACCAGTGTATTTCTACAGGAAAATAAGCTAGCACTGATTGAAAATGCATCATCTATACCAGGACTACTGTAGTATAGGTGGGCTTTTAAAATGCATCTGCCTCATGTTACAGGACGCCAGATGAAACTGTAGGAGCCTCTAACTTAGTTTTGCACTGTCCACTTTAAAGACTCGATGTTCAATTCTCTTAAAAAGACGCGGCGCTTTAACTGATTCTAGATAAAAGCTATTTTATCATCAGGGTCGGTCTAGATTATTATACGTACTGTTACGTTTTACATTTTACCGGTGTAGCGACACATTTGACCTATCTAGTTCTTAAGCACAATTTTGGATCATATTGAATCTCTGAGTGTATAACACGACTGACCATTGACACTCGTCTCTGTAAATACTAATCAGAAGCATCCTTCTGATAAATGTGTACACAGTGCCATAGAACAAAAAGATAGCTTTTATGTGTACATTTTATTTTTTTGCCCTGTTGATAAGAGTAGACATTGTATAAGGAGATTTCCGCCCCTTTGTATAAATACTGACTTTAAAACATTGTGTACTTTATAAGTGATGCATCTAACTAGTGTAACGTTTTATATGTAACAATTTCAGGCACCACGATAAATGGTTTCAAAGACTCAAACCATTTTTCAGATGTTGACGTGTTGTAAAATGTCACTGTTTTATATGTACTCCTGGTCCAATAGAAATACTAAAAAACTACTTTGTGTATTGTTTTTTTTTTTCTTTTACCAGTATGTGAGTTTCTGCCGCGTAGCAGTCACTTTCTCCCAAAACCTACTTTCTGACTCACAGCACATTATGGATTAGCTGCTGTGCTGCTCATTAGAGTTTCATCCCCGGATCTTTCTCCCGAGGCGCAGCCAGCTGAAAGAGCCTGCTCCACTTTTCATGAGCTGCTGTTGTCACCACAGGAGAAAAACAACACAAAGGAAACAAGTTCAGCTCAGTGGCACACTCATACTTGAGATGTGAAAGGAAACAGTTGACAACCTAATCTCACCAAAGTCCATTTAGTCAAAAGTTTTGGACCGTTGACCAAATCACAACATTTAAGTCTCTTAAGTCTCCAATCTGCTGAGGAGGATTATGGAATGATGGAAAGCTCTCTGGGCTACTGGATGGATTTGATGGTGCAACTGTTTCCTTAAGAGCAGATATTTTGACTTATACTGAAACTGAAGATGATCTCAGATAGTTACACACCAACACCCTGAAATATTTTGTGAATTTTATTAAGAAAACAAAACCATTGGACATGAAAAAACCAAGCACTACTGATGGAATAAATAAGTCAAACCAAACCATAAATCTGTACAAGATCTAAAGTGAAACAAAATGGTCCCAAGAAAAACAACATACAAGGTTTTATATCTCACAGCTCTTTTTTTTTTTAAAACACACATTTATGAGCAAACTATAAGCAATCGGCTCGATCAGGTGAAAGCTACAACATAAGTGAGATTTTCTTAAACTGAGTGTATATAATGCTGTTTATAACTGTTAATGTCAATACATAGCATTTTAAGTTCCAGCGCTGCTGGACTGGGAATGAGGTATATGCTAATCCATCCTCTAAACTGAGACAATTGTCATTTTTTATTTCTTTTCTCTCCATCCATGTGAATGCTGATTTGCTGAGAATCTGATCAAGTAATTCAGTGTCATAAAGTACTTCTATAGCCCCTGTTAAATGAAGTCATTGGTTTGTGGTGACTCAATTGATTTCAGTTCATACATGTGTGAGGTTAGAGGTCATACGTCTGAATCCCTACTATAAAGTTCAAGTAAAATGCACACTGATGTCAATGACAGATCTGCACAAAACCAAAAGCTTGATGCCACACGTATGGATTCAGCCAATAGGACAGCACCTTAAAGGAGGATTATACCCAATGTTTGAGCTAAAAGACTGGACCCTTCTACTGTGAGCTACAGAAATATTTGTAGGTCAGAGATAAGTAGTGATACACAGAACACTTAGAGAAATGAGACATGTCTGAATGTGGGTCATAAAGGCGGACCAGAAATGAAAACTGGTTCCAGTAACTGGTCAGCTCCTACTTTAGAGGGTAATAAAAAAAAAAAAAAAGTGCCACCAGAAGTAGACACAGACCAGTAACCAGGAAGTGGAAATCATTGTGAATTGAGGATTTCGAGACGCTAAATGATGACCAGAAATCCCTTCTGGGTAGTGTACTAATTCCAGTCTTAATTCTTGCAAATTAAATCAGTCTGTTGTAGTTGAGTTATGAATATTGGATGAAACTAATTAGTGATTATTATAAGGCCAAAAAAAACCAAACAACAAAAACATGGCACCAAATATGTAATTCAAAACCTGCTTGACCTAAAACATGTATTTAATCATAGCAACTCAAGGCACACCTTCAGGACCTACGCTACCTATGCCTGTCTTCACTACTTATCCAAGAATGTGTGATGACCAGTACTGTCGTCTTCTTCCTCTATAAACCACAAACTATCAAAAACACGTGAATGGAGAACTTTTCATGGATAGAGAAAAAAGACATCCACTACAGCAGCAAAATCTATCTGTGATCGATTGTGACATACCATAACAGTGCATTGACCCTCCTGAGAAAAAAACCCTAAACGTTTCCTAAACAAATATAGAACATTAGTCTAACAGGAGGCGAATCAGGAGGATTGAAGTGACGTGGCCTTAGGTCGAGGTTTCCCGCAGACGCAGATCTGAGACCAGGTTAGCCTCTTGAGTATCCTGAGCTAAACCATTAGCAGTGAAACATTGAAAGCAGGTCTCAGAGGAGCGTCCAGGATCAACCTCGTCCTAATCCTAAACTGATGTGGACATCAGCGTCGAATCCCCAGTGTTAACTCTTTTAGTCACAGATGCAGGTCAGTGTCTTGTCTTTCTGGCCTGGCCTGGGCTGAGCAGAGCTGACAGCGCTGCCCCTGGTCACCGAGGGGGACTGCAGCCTGGGTTCAGAGCTTCTCTTGGCATTAGTGAAAAAGTGTGGAGAACTGGAAGGAAGCACGGAGGGGACCAGTGAATAGAGGTAATATCCATTCTCCCTCTGTGGCAGAGGAGTGTCAGGGTAAAGGTGGCAAATCTGAAGGGAACAGCTGTCAGGTTGGGAGACGGTGAAGAGAGACGTCCATTCTCCCTTTGGTATTGACAAGTTTGGGTGGAGGGAGGTGAGGGAGAAAAAAAGAGGCCAGGGGGAGAGCCGGTGTGTCCATTAGCCCTAAATTAGCTTGGGTTAATGGAAGGAGGTAAAGAGAGGGAGTGAAGGAGAGTGGAGGGTGCAGGAGAGAAATGACTCAGCGCCAGACATTTAACTCTCCTCAAAGTCCTGAGATGAGGACTCCAGTTTGCTTTTCTTGCTGGGTGGGGTCTCATCCTCTAGGTCCTATAAGGAGAAAACAAAATAGTATGACACACATTGTCCCACAGCTGTGAACAGAGACATTAACCAGCTTTTTTTCAATAACCCCAAAAGGAAAACCCATGTTACTCCTTTGTTTACCCAGTTGCACTGGTTACCAGTGGCTGCCCGGATCAAGCACAAGTCCATGACCCTGGCCTACAAAACCATCTCAGGAACAGCCGCAGCTTATCTGAAGGAAATACTAAGACCGTATGTTCCTGCCAGAGAGCTGCGTTCCTCCAATAAAAACCAACCAGCCGTACCCCCAGCTCGCTCTAAGTGATCCCAGGCCAAACTATTCTCAGTAATAGTCCCTCAGTGGTGGAACATACTTCCTGAAACGACAAAACTAGCATCATCTTTCTCAGCCTTCAAGAATCATGTAAAGACTCTCCTCTTTAAAGACTATTTACTGCACTGATGTCTGAACTGCCCAGACCCAGGGTAGACTCTATGGTATGTTGTGTGTGTGTGTCTACTCTACCTGACCCCATGGGAAAGCACTTAAAAAACAAAACAAAAAACTACTAACCCCAGTCAGCAGTCGTAACTATTGTTCTGTATATTTCTTGTACACCTTGTATCTGCTAGTGCTATATGCTATGTTTACGTCTTCTATTGTAAGTCGCTTTGGATAAAAGCGTCTGCTAAATGTAATGTAATAAATATACGACTGTTGGTGAGCGCTTTCTCACAGCAGCTGCAGATTTCTGATTATTTTTTATTCACATTCGGCTTCTTCTGTCTTTTCCAACCATTGTGTGATTTGTCATTTTAATTTAACCCAATGTGGACCAGTGAGCCCTCTGTCAAATCTAACATAAGTACCAGGCCATGACAACACGGAGTCTGTGCACAGTGTTCACTATGCGTCAGAGGAGGATGCATTAGTTGGTTTAACTGCAATTTAAAAATGCACTTAACAATAGAGATTGAAGGTATTTAGCAGTAATGCATTAGTTGATGGATGTGGATTGACTGATAAAATATCCATAACCGTCTTTCCACCAACACAAACCGAGAACAAGTTCTGATATCTAATGTTAACACTAGTTTGGAGTCGATTCAATTTATGGTTTGCATTTCCATTAGGTTGGGAATCAGATCCTTTTTTACCATAAATTAATTTAATATACATTTAGAAGTTTGCAATTATAGAAATGTTGCCCCCCCATCCACCCACCCCAAATGTCTTAAAAGCTGTTTTTTGCTTTTTTGTGTAGACTTCATGTACATAATCAGATATCGAGTCACTTTTAATACAGTAAACATTTCACATGATCCCATTAGTGATGGAAAATACCAATAATTGACTATTTAGCTTCATATGTGACACAGCCTATACCTCCAGACATCCCCCGCTCCCTTTGTTAAAAGATATTTGCTTCAAATTGATTTGATATTTAATAGATGTGTATCCGTCTTCACTTTCCCCACGGTGTAATGTCAACTTCAGTTTCATATCCATATTAAAGCTCTGCCTTTTCCCTGAATAGTCAGAACAGACCCTACAGTAGATGGCTGTTATAGTCACAAAGTCTTCATTAATTTCTGTAATCCCACTCTCAATGCCTGACAGGAGTGGTTCTGGGCTATAAACCAGCCAAGTGTTGGTGCTGTTCTGAAGTCAGTTCTTCTGACTGGGACCTGGCTCAAAAGACAAAGAACTGGTTCAACATTAGACACCAGATCCAAACAAGCCCGTGACAGGATCAATCCCATAAAACACATTGTACAAAGGCATGAAATTCTGCATTAAAAATAGTAATGTGTCAAATTATGAAACACACGAGAAGTGTACTGACAGGTGAAATGACGTTTTTATAGCCTTTTGCAGCAGTGTATTAAGTAAAAGATCCAGTATTTACCTGAGTGGCTTTGCTGTCTGAAGACTCCTTCTCCCCTGAAGACAGGTTTTCTCTCTTGGCACTTTGTGCTCTCTCTGAGGTCTCTGAGGAAGGGATGGTCTTACCTGAGGATCCAAACAGTGAGACTTTAAACAACAGGAGCTGTGGTATTACAAAGATGACAAAACAAAGGCCTGGGATAGCAGTGGATGAGGTTGCAGACATAGTGACTGACACTTTGATGACACTCTGTGGTTACACAGGGTAACTGCTAGGGCTGAATGATGTGCAAAAAAAAGATCAGACTGCTTAACAGATACTGTGATTACAATATGAGTAACAATTTTAGTGGCAAAGATACATTTTTGCCTTTCATTTTCACATAAAAATAATATGATGGTGTGTTTTTTGCTTGGGTCTATTGGCAATCAAACATGTTCTCTACAGAATATTCATCTAGAGAATGTTTTTTAGACAGAAGAATCTCTGCAGCACCAGTATGTTTCACTAACTATCAAAAACCTGCTTCTGATTTTAAAGCAGCATATGACTTTCATCACACATTTTTTCAAATTTGTAAAACCTGAGTGATAGTCTAATTACCACTAATCCTGAATCACTTCCATCATGATGAACAAGTTCAAAGATGACTGCATCATAATCTCAGTCCGCTTGTTTACATAACAAACCAAAATGTCATTAGGGCCTTTTCCAAAATTTTGTCGTGAAGTGCATTGTAGGAAATGAAAGCAGTTTCTCACAGATTTTGCATGAAAATGAGCCACATCCACCAGAGTTATTTTACAGCATGAATTTAGTTTAGTTGGTGAATAAAGGCAACGACCAAATTTGGGTTCAGCATTCACCAAGAGACAGTGAAGTGGTTGCTGTGTGGAATTCCCATTCCCACAAGGCACTTTGCGACACAAATTCCAAAATGGCCCAAGTGATGTTTTGGTTTTTTATGTAAACAAGCAGATTTTGTTTGTGATAGAGTCATCTTCGAACTTGTTCACTGAGAGGGAAGCGATTCAGGTACGTTAACACGGAAACACTAATGGATTAGTGATAATTATAATAAAGGCTATGACTGGCTTTTTACGTATTCGAAAAGAAATTTGTGATGAAAGTCATACGCTGCTCTAAAATAAGGGACAAAATATAGTTTTGTTTTTTTAAAAGACAATTTAGATTAACCAACACAGCAGAAAATCACTAAAAATAACAAATCCAATGTAAAATTAGTGTGAGAGCAGAAGTTCCAGAATAAGAGGTGGAACAAAGGAACATAACAGATGGTTACAGACCTGTGGGGAACTCATTGACCACAGATACAGTATGAATATGTCACAGTGTGTAATCAGTGACGAGGAACATGTAGTTATTATTTATCAGTGTGACATAAATTGTCCAAAAGATACAAGACAGACACAACCAGAGGGGTAAAAACAAAAACAGGATGTGGCTAATCATCCATCTGAACAGTTTTGCAGCTACAGTGTCACCTGCTAAAGGTCCACAGTGTGAGATATCTGTTGAAGTTAATATGCCTCCTATCATTTGAGATTTCCCTTCCATTGTAGTGTATGTGTGTGTGTGTGTCTGACCCCTCTTGCTGTCAGGGCTCTGGTCAGTCTTGGCCTCGCTGTTCTCCCGGTGGGACACGGTGGTGGGCTCTGGGGCGGGGCTGGTGCTACAACTGTTTTCCTGTTTCACTGGAGATGAGTCAGCGATGGAGCTCTGGTTGCTGTTGTCATCTAGCATTGACACAAAAATTCATCTCAGTTGGTTTTTGCCATGTTGAGACCATCTCACATGCCTCTTGTGACATAATACATATTTTCCTGTGTTTTGTATTTACAGTCCATGCTGTGGGTGTGTTAGGAGTTAAGGTACCCACCATGCATGTCCATCATCCCCGGAGAGGAGCTGTTTTCTGGAGTCGTCAACTCAGAGCCATATTTTTCATCTTTGCCCTTCTTCTTATTTTTGTTCTTCTAAACCAGAAAAATCAAAACATGTGTCAAAATGATAAAGAATGAAGATAATTGGGACAAGTGTTCTTGTTTTGTTAAAATCAGATTTTTAGCTTCAGAGCTAAAGACATTATTAATATAATAAAACAGTTGGGGTTGAACTCACATCATCTGATTTGGGCTCCGTCACTGGCACCCACTTGTAGATACGAAGGGACGTGTCTCCAACAGTCACCCATTTCTTCTCCCTGTGTGTGCGTGAATGAAAACAAGTGGTAACTGAAAGGCTGTGCACTGCAATATATTTTTACTTTGAATTGTAATAAGAAAACATTATAACAACATTTAACTGACAATACAAGTTCCATGATGCACCATTTGTGTGACTGTGACATGGTTTAAAATACACTGAGGTTAATCCTTTGTATTGATTTTTTTTTTTGTTTGTTTTTTTGTTTAAATAAATGTGACAATAGTACTAAATGTGCAAATAGAATAACATGTTGCACTTCGATCCTGTAGGAATCCCCATTTCCACTTAATTGAAATATTGTAATATGAAAAATATTTGTGTCAGCTGTTGCCAATAACTAGCATGATAAATGTCAACTCAATATTTCTTCACAGTCTGAAGGCTGAGAAGAGTATCACAGCTGTACTTGTGGCTTAAAATGGTTATTTATGTTCAGAACATGACAAACATTTCAGATATCTAAAGGTAGGATATTAAAACAATTACAACAAAGGGGGAAAAAATCCAATATTTAAAACTTTGCCAGTACAGATGGCATATAATCCTAAGAAATCCTTAAGAAATATAAACAACAATTATATTTAAGGCGACAACGTATCTTATTATGATACTCCTCATTAAAGTCTGACAATGAAACGTCTGAATTCTCGATCATTTTGTCCGTAAATTATATTTATATTTGTATATATTCTACAGTTACATAACATGGTTAAGAGAAAAACATAATGTTATCACACGAAAAGCTTTAACAAAGCATATTTTTTTAATAAATTGTGTAAATGTGACAGAATATGGCCATTATTATCATTAATATGCTATAAATGTGCTTTAAACTCATTATTAAATTGATACTACCAGATCAAATATACACTTTAGATATGATTATTAATCCAGTATACTTGAACAAACTAAATTAATTGTATTTAAGTTAATGCCATTTAAGTTTTCATTGAGAAAGAAGACAGTCAGCATCTGTATCACAGATAAGATAATGATTAGAATTAAAAAAAAAAAAATCATACATATTTAAATGTTTGGGAGTGTGTGTAGTATTATTGTTCATCTTAGTACAGATCCATCTTTAACCTGAACTTAGTTTCTTTTGTTTTCCAGATACATTATTGTCAGACCACCAACTTCTCCTGACTTTGACCTGGGGACACTTGATGAAAGCCGTGATAAAAGCCGGTCCTCTCCTTAAATGACGCCACCATGCGGCTCCTCCACCTGCCCCTCCACTAATACACATCTCCCGCATGGACATTTGTTGTGTTTCTGGGTGAATAAGTCGGTGTTTTCGGTGTTAAAACGTGGACACCGAGTCGGTACGTGTTCAGCCATGCACTACGGCGGCTTACTTCCCTCTCCCAACCCCCACCGTGCCTTCTCCTCTCCCGGACCTAAAGGGCGACTCAAAGCGCTTAATTTAAAACTCCAGACGGACTAAACTACTCCGACTCTAGAGCGCCGTCGTCAAATTGTTTCCAAGTCTGGAGTTATCGGTGCTTTGGTCCCGTCCTGCTGCTCTAAACCCGCCGCCTGTGCTTCCAGCTCCACGGCGGACAGCAATGGCTTCATGTGACTGCATCGAAATGGCTTCTGGGTTCAACCCTGCCGTTAAAATCTGCGAAAAAAACCACACCGGGTGTATGTTGTACGGCTGCTGGCACACAGACGACGGGCTGCTGTACCGCACTAGTGCGCCCCGGTGCACCTGAGCCGCAAGTACATCTGCCGTAAATCCCGTTCAAAAATGTCCTTTCTTTCAATTTCATCCCTCACTCCTTCTCGCTCCTTCCCTCTCCTCCCCCAACAAGCGAGCCTTTCTCGTGTTAGATAACGAAGCCTGCTCTTTTCTCTTGTTTTCTTACCATTTTCGTACTTTCTCAATAGCGGCCATAACCCTCTTGATGTCATCTTTTGCCCTGCTCCGGGTCTCCGCTCGGACTGACCTGCCCGACATTGCCGCGGTGGGTATAATATTTTTAAAGCTCGCCGGCAGTTCAGACACAATGCAAACAGTAGAGCGCACAGAGAGGACACTGCGCATGCGCGGGACAGATACAGCCGAGAGGAGGGAGTGAGGAGGAGGAGGAGGAGGAAGCGGAGGGGGAAGAGGGGCCTGGCTGCAGCTGCACTATGAAGAGAGGAGATGTGTCTCCCTGCTGCGTGTGGTGGAGAACAAAGAGGCTGCCAGGAGCCTGGATTTTCTCTCATCTAACAAAAACTTTGTGCTCAAACTTGAGGGCCTGTTGTCAGTCTGTGTGTGTGGAGACACGTAGAAGACAGAAAACCCACCCAAACCCACTCACATACCTTTATTTATCTGTACCATAGTCACAGCTCACTTTTTTTTTATTCTGCCACATGGTCATGAGCCATTTTCACACAATATACTGTAGTATGAGTGACCAGGTGTCCCAGTTATAGGCAGACGGCACAAAATCAAGTATTTACATTAATATTTAATTACATTTAATGTCATTAAGGATGTTTTTAATTGAGACAAATTGGTTGTACGGTAATGATGTGTCTTAACATCACTTATTCCCTTACATAGTTAAGATTTTTTAAGTTCTCAGTAACAAACTATTTTGCTTTTCTGTTGCTGTTTTTTGTGCTTTATTGTATATTTGCCAACAGACCTTCCTGTAAATCACATAAAGTTATTTAAATAAAAATAGATAAATGATAAATAAAAACTTATTGTGTATTGGTAATTAACATGTCGACCACCTGATGAAGACATTTCACTTTGTCTTTAATATGGTTATTTCTATTATTGATCGTTTAATGAAGTGGATATAACTGAACAAAATTCATAGATCGTAATGTAAATAGAAATAGAAATGGTAGATAGTGCTGTGTGTGTGGTGGAGAACAAAGAGGCTGCCAGGAGCCTGGATTTTCTCTCATCTAACAAAAACTTTGTGCTCAAACTTGAG
>JAPSES010000081.1:5617765-5643910 GCA_029822895.1 Maxillicosta whitleyi | reverse complement strand
GTGTGTGGAGACACGTAGAAGACAGAAAACCCACCCAAACCCACTCACATACCTTTATTTATCTGTACCATAGTCACGGCTCACTTGTTTTTTTTATTCTGCCACATGGTCATGAGCCATTTTCACACAATATACTGTAGTATGAGTGACCAGGTGTCCTAGCACAAGAGAAGCACAGAAGTTCAACTAGATTAAATCAGATTTCTCAAGGACCACGTACTTTACAGATTGCTTTAACGTGATACGTCACATTTATATCGTGGAAAAATTGATGTTCCCTGTGAAGCTTCAAACATAAATCTTGAGAAATGTTGTAGAGGATGGATTGAGATTCTTAATCCATACAGAGGAGAAGTTATCATTTGTTTTGTATTGTCTTTGTTCACTGACGCATCGATTGAAGGACGTTTCATACATGTATTTTTGTCATGGTTACGATTTTTTGGTTTCATATTTTTTCTCTTTTTTTAAAAATGTTTTTGTGTCAACATGGTTTCAACAAGATTTCTGTCCAAATAAGCCTCACATTTTATGCTAAGAAAACCAAAGGAAATGCTTGTCTTTCTATGAGCTTCCATTTACAACTATTGTGTAATTATAAGAGTCAGCTGTGTGAAGGTTTGTGTTAATTATAGATGAATATTTACTGTTAAAAATGAACTGAAAAAAAAAAAAGAAATATGTACACTCCATCAACACAATGAAAGCTGTTTTTCAATCTTTGCAACATCCTAAAACCCCTAACTGTATTGATAGAGGTCTAAATATTGTTGATTTAGTGCTTATTTATTTTTTGAAATAAATGAACAAAATTAGTGAAATAGTTGGGTTATTATGATTCGATTTGATTTGATTCGACTCAATTGGTTTAGATTAGATTGGATTAGATTGGATTAGATTGCATTAGATTCAATTCGATTCGATTTGATTTGATTCGATTCGATTCGATTAGGAGAATGGGGGGTATCTAATCTTTCATGTGAACGTCTCATTCTTAAGTCATTTAAGAACATTACAAAAGGTTTTAATGTCCCCCTAAACACTTCCACAAATATGTTCATATCCAACATTTGATGGGATGTCTTATGAAGGAAAATAGAATTAGTCTGATATTATTAGAGTAAGAAAATGTCATGATATCTGACAAATATCTGACAAAAAGAAAAATCAATTCAACCGAAGAACAGTCAGTCTGTACTTGTACATGTTTTGTGTGTGTGTGTGTGTGTGTGTGTGTGTGTGTGTGTGTCAGTGACATCGTCTTTGAGGCTTTAATATATGATCAGAATGACAGATAACCAGGGTTATTTTGGTAAATAAATACATAATTTTTTGTACTGGTAACATTTCCAACAGGGTCTTCACTCCACATTTACTTTTTGGGGTCTAGTAGTAGCCACAAACTGGTTACTGAATCCCACTGGACATAAATATTTAACCTTTTAAAAACCTAGACCTGTTTCTGTGGCAACTTCCAAATGAAATTAACCTTTCCTAAATAGTTTAAACACTATTTATTATCATATTATCCTGTGCTATCCTTTTGCTTTTTTGGGGGTGAAAATCAGGAATTTTCCCACTTTCACCCTCCTGACCATGTAGATGTTTATAAAAGATAACAGAGAAAATCAGACATTTCTAATAAAATATATCATCAACCAAACACACATGTTTACAGACATACTGGTGAGTGAATGCTATTGAAGATGACAGTGTTTCTGTGTTCATTTCTGAGCCTCTGAATGTCAAAATTGTTATATTTAATGATGATGAAAAGCTGAGAAACTGCCTTTTATCTGAATTATTTCAATGTACCAATAGAATTAGTGAATAAAAAGTTATTAACCTTTTTAAACCAGTAGATGCTCTTGGTGCCCAGTGGATGTTTAGGTGTTAAAGGGTTAATTGAGTTTCATTTTATAAACCCTACTTGTGAACTGATCCATATAATAGCTACACACAGTCCATGTTCTGCTCAAAGTCTTATCTGGGTCAGATATGTGGAGAAGGACAGTGTGTTCCCTATTTTGTGACCTCTTGTAGACCATGGAAGTCCACTGGGGTAAATTTTTGTTCATACATCACCAAAATTGAAAATTTGCCTGAAGGAGTTTTACCATCTGTGAAATATACAACACCTTCTGTCCACTGACTCTGAATTCACTGGTAAAATTTCTTGTCTCTGAGAAGAGAAAGTGGTATTGGTGTCATGTGTACAGAAATATAATCACATGACGTATATAACTGTTCATTTATAATGTTTAACAGACAAATAAAATTTGTGTTAAACATTAAATTAGAATAGAATCTTTATCTTTATCAGTGAGTAGTTAATTACACACATAAACATGCACAACACATTGAAATTTGTCTTCTGCCTTTAACCCATCACTAGATAATCACACACTGATTGCTAGGGGCAGTGGACTCACTATGTTAGGCGCCCGGGGAGCAAATTGGGCAGTTAAGTGCCTTGCTCAAGGGCACATCAGCCCCCAACTTTCTGCCAGTCCTTGGAATCTAACCAGTGACCGTTCAGTCACAAGTCAACCCTCCAGCTGACTATTCAGCCATCTAGGCCAGGGTTTATTATTAAGGGTGTTTTTTTTTTTTTTTGAGATGAATTGGTTGTACTGTAACTGTGTCTTAAATTCATCACTAGCACGTTGATCTGTGGGGATCCACAGGTTCTAGATGTGGTCGTTTTTATGCTGTTGTGTATTCGTGCTTGCTGTACTGCATTTGACCAGTAGTCACTGCCAAAGTGTTCTGGTCAGAGCAACATGATTGTAAGGCTATTGTTTTCAAAAATTACAATTATCTCCCAAAATACTGATCCTGCAAACCTGCTTCTGTTTTTCTTGACCAAAAACATAAAACATGCCAAACTGCAGCAGTCAGCTCTTTCTGGGTTTTGTGTGTTATGACCTGTTACATTCATGTGGTGCTTTACACTATATTTGCCTTTAATCTATAGCAGTTGAACTGTTTCTTTCTTTTTCTTTCTTTTTTTTTTTTTTTTAAATAATGGAGCCTCCATGCACCAGCATTTCACTTGATTGTACTTGTATAATAACAGTGACATGAACCATCTCCAGGCTTGTATGACCATGTGACCTTTCCTTTGTTATTAACACCAGGTAAATGTCATATTAAACAGTGTGTGCCCCTAAGGAAATCACTCTCTAAATGTTGAGTACGCGCTGATATAAATTCCTGACTGAAGCTGAGTTTTGAACAGAGAATAATATGATGTACGTGGAGTACTTCCATAAAAATAGAGGGCACATTTATTCTCCTATGGCATAAATATACATAAATATTCACTATAATGGTGTTACCTCTATCATCAAGCTCAAGACAGACCTAGATATTTAACATGATTTTCATATATAATAACCTAATATTGTGGTTGAGCCTTAGTTGTGTGTATGTAATGAAATATCTGCTACAACTCCGCCACCATTAAAATGAAGTCACATTGTTACCAAAAAGGTGTGTTACACAAGTAGAAAGTATAGAGTGGCATGTTAGTTTATGTGTATGCACTTCTTCTCCTATTTTTTTTTTTTTTAACATATTATTAATCATGTTGTTGTGAGATGGAATAATATTTCCACCACCTTAAAAACTAATGAGATACCCAATGGAAATGTTTATCCAATGAAAGCAACTGGGCCCTTTGTTAATCAGAGGAATTATTCTCCAACTCCATTTCAATACAACTATGATTTGGATTGCTGCTTGACTGAATGAAGGCATTTCCTTAGATTTATTACATTTGTTTAAAAGCATTTCAAGTTTGGATATCAAGAGAGAACAAACTTGTCAAACTATTGAAATACAATCAAAGTTAAAAACTAAGTTGACAATCAAATGTAAATGCAATTAAAGAATACGTAATACACTGTAATACTGGTGGTTGCAGTTACAACTCAAACAACACTAAAAATCTGATATTACAGCGTCGCCCTCTACTGGTGAAAATTATAACTATAGAAAGGGGTTTATCACGATAGGAAAAGCGCGGAATTTCGTGAAAATATTTCTGTATTCATTAAAAAAAATAACTAACCAACAATTCAGTCATAAACATATTTATATATTTATCTAACTCTTATTTTATCGCATTTTTAAACTTACGATTAAATTGTAGAACTATATCCGACGGAACGTGAAGGGAGCGCGACAAACTTTGAGAAACGTCATCATTTCGCGACACGTCAACATGCAACTCCATCAGTGGATGAGCTAACACACTGCAACGACAGACTTCATATAACTTAGTAAATAACCACGTAATTCACCTGTAATATCATACTAACTGGCGTCTTTGCTTCAGCTTTCCGATATTAGTGGTTTGAGTCAGCTGTTTAGACATCTTTCAGTCTTTCGGTTACAGTGACGAGGCAGCATCTGAGACTGGTGTCAAACAAAGCTGAGAGTTTATTTTAATTTTAGGAAGACTTCACATTTTAAGTCGTCTTTTGAGAGTAAGGATGGATAAAGAAGGTAAGCAGTTAAGATCTGCTTGTTAATGTGTTTTGTGTCATTGTTTTCTGTTGAGTTGTGCTGGTATTAACCATGTGTCGCTGTGTCCCTGATGGCTCAGAGTTGGTGAAGTATTTCAAGGATCAGATAGGGGAAAACCCTGACATGGCATCTGCAGTGGCTGCAATCCGGACCCTGCTGGAGTTCCTGAAGAGAGACAAAGGTATTTTATTTACCCCAGCCCCGGTTTGTCACAAGTATGTTACCAGCTGGATGAAAATAACCCCATATGGAAGAGAGCAAAAGTGAGTTTAAATCAGGTTAAAACAGGATTAAATGTCACTTATGACAGCAACACAGAGACTGGATGTTAGTATAGCAGATGTCAGTCTTCTTCCTATTTCAGACATTTACAGTCCAGTAGTTACTAGTCATAATTTTTTGTCACATCCAGCCATCATTAATACAATGTTATGGTATTTAGGTATATTTATGCTATATAATTATGGTATAATGTCATGCAATTTTATAAACTAAAAAAAAAAAAAAAAAAAAATCATGATGCAAAAGATTTTTTTGACATAACAAGGTGAACATCTGGATTTGGCTTTCATTTTCATATCTGATGTTCTAATAATTGTATTGCACACATACAGATGACCAAAAATACAATTGTGGATATCCAAAATTAAAAACCCAATACATTTAAATGGCAAAAGTGATTGATTTGTTCATGGAATAATGTTGTGGAAATCTGAAATTTTAAGTTTGACTATGAAAAAATGAATTACATATAACAGCAATAAATATACAGTCTAGGTTTGGAATATTAGATGCTTTTAGTTTTAAAGGGTTCAGATACTTCTATAGCTCGTATTTACCTGTGATGAATGCATGTGAACTGGTATGTTGAAGGTCTGACAGTGTCTCTCCTCCTCCTCAGGTGAAACGATCCTGGGCCTGAGGGAGAGCCTGACATGGGCCACAGACTGCCTGACCGGAGTGGACTCCTCAGTAGCTGTGTCGTCAGGAGGAGAACTCTTTCTGCGCTTCATAAGTCTCACATCACTGGAGCACCAGGTGAGCATCGACAGGGAACAGTCCACATTTATGTCTCTACATGTTTCACTGAACAGCTGGGTGGTGCTCACAGCTGTTATATCTCAGTGGCTTTAATGATCTTTCACCTGTATGATATCAGATACTTTAATTTGATGCCGTGACTATTAAATATGTGTTTTGGCCTAGTTTGATGTATCATACTATGTATACTCTTAAGATAAAACAGAATTAGACAGATGATGTTTTGTTAGGGTTAGGGCAGTTCCATGAGTTTTCAAGTACATTTGCTCTTCACCTGAAAGAAAATTAATAATATCTTCAGATAGAATCTCAAACAACAAAGTAATGCCACATTTTAAACTTTTTTTCCCAACATACATCATATACTAAACAACTAACCAAAAAAGTGATTAAAATGTGCAATTAGGCCAAAACACCAAATCCTTATGCTCTGGACATTTTATGACTCTGTGGGGGGCCTCTGCGGTGCACTTTGCCACCGTGTGCTGGGGAGCGGGCAGAATGGACAGAGACAGAGACTCAACAAACTGATAAAGAGAGCTGGCTCTGTCCTAGGCTGCCCGCTGGACTTGATTGAGGAGGTGACAGACAGGCGAACACTAACAAAACTGATCATGGACAACCCCTCCCACCCCCTGCACCACACGGTAGTGGCCTTTAGCAGCTTAACAAGACTGGTACACCCCCATGCAAGAAAGAGCGCTTCCGCAGGTCATTTCTCCCAACAGCCATCAGACTGTACAATAGCACTTACCAAACCCCCCAAATACACACTGCAATGCAATGTAAATAATGTAAATGTGTTTTTTTTTTCTCACTGTCTTCCTGTCTGTTATTTATATAGAATTTCTGCATTTTATTAAACTGCTGTAACTGCGAAATTTCCCCATGGTGGGATAAATAAAGTATTCTATTCTATTCTATTCTAATACTGTTGTTCCTCTTATGTACAGATCTGACAATATAGTGCGAGGTTGATTAAGACCTCACATAATATAGAGCAAAAAAACCTCTTAAATTACTAGATGCAAATTTCCAAAAATGTGCCATCACTGATGCTCATGTCTCTACAGTTTGTGCAATGTTGGGTGGCTTTGTCACCACATAACCTGGTATTGAATAGTCTTCATTTTTTGTGACTCTTGCAGGATTTATCTCGATGTAAGAAGGTGATGGAAGAGAGAGGAGAACTGTTTGTAGAGAAGATCTCCATGTCCAGAGCTAAAGTTGCCAAGCTCTGTCACACCTTCATCAAAGATGGCGCTGTAAGTGACATCATAGTACTTTTTTTTCCTTTTACATACCGCTCTCTGTTATTTGTTCATCTATAAACAGCTCATTTACATTTTTTTAAATTACTGCCTCTGACAGAAAATCCTGACTCACTCGTACTCCAGAGTCGTCCTCAGAGTGTTGGAAAAAGCTGCAGCCGAGAAGAAACGCTTCTCTGTCTATGTCACTGAATCGCAGCCTGACGCAGCTGGGTGAGTGAATAGTGTAAGTCATGTTGGTTTTATTCACAAGAGACACACACTTGTTGAACCAGTTTTCCCTTCTTCTCTTGGTGCAGGCAGCAGATGGCAGAAGCTCTGAGGAAACTCAATGTTCCAGTAACAGTAGTCCTTGATGCAGCAGTAGGGTAACTCTACGCTTGTTCATTCTGTGTGTAACATTAGTCTACAAAGGCTTTTTTTACAGACATATTAGTATAGAAAACCATGAAAAACACTTGCATTGTCTCCCCTCTGTCACCTTCAGTTCTTTGGTATCGGGTTAGTCTGAACTTCACACCACCCTTATGGAGCACTACTGCCAAAACTAGTGACATTATGAACATTTACACAACAAAACTGATTTAACTGTATCATTTTTAATTACATTATTTTCATATTAAGCTGCTTAATTTTTATTTTTACCTCCACCAAAGAAGTTGTTTTAACCAGTCTGACAACCATCTAGTGTCCAGTTTCAAATCCTTGTCATCTTTTATGTGAGATTTTTTGACAACAGTGACCACTTATTTTAGATTTTTGTTCGTTCTGGGTCAAAGTCGGGAAAATTTGTGCCTTTTATTTCGTCAAGTGATATGACTTGACTAATTTACATCATACTATGTCCAGATTTAATGGGATAAACATTTGACACAAGGTTGAAGGTCAGCATCTCAGTAGATGATTCTTAAAAAAATCACTATATCTCAAATTTTTCTTCATTTCATTCACATTATAAATGAGGCATCTTTAGATCATCGTCTGCTCAAAATGCAAAATAAAAATGTACGCAGATTTGCAGTGAAATGAAGCTTAGCTGTAGCTGGTTTGGTGGTTTCTGCTTTTAGTATACTATTCACACACATGCTCTGAAATCTAAAAATATTAAAGCTGCAGTGCTGGTTTGTTTTTAAAATTATTACTGTTTTTGGGCTGTAGAAAATCTATCCTTCCCAGACAGAGATTTTGCCTCATAGATGTTTTCAGAAGGCTGTAATGACTGATGCTGATCTGGGAAAAATTTAATTTCTTTTATAAATCAGCATGAAACTGCATCAAATCATATTTTATATTTAGTCTGTTCATTTGGCTGAAGAGAAGCTGCAGAAGGAAGGTTTTCTTTCAGATTCTGGCATTTTTCGTTTTTGGCAGCTTTAGTTTAGTAAATCTAAACACACAGTACATGTTACATGAAGTTTGTTTCATTATAATAAAGGTGTGAAAGTTGATCTGATGGCTGGTCTTAGTACCTTAACTACACTTATTTAAGCCAGATTTTCTGCTGCAGGATGCTTTTACTCATCCAGACATCTAACATTATTTAGTTTGCTTTGAAAGAATAGAAGGGATGTTCTTGTAATTGAGTAGTTATATTGAAAACTTTAAAGAACACAAAATCATATTTCTTAAAAACAAAACCTGTTGCCTTTTTATTCATGTTTTTTTTCTTTCAAGGACAGACAAACCCAATAAGCAGACATGTATAGACTGTCATAAACTCAGAGCGGTGGGTTTCTGAAAGTGTTTTGTCTTGTGTTACAGATACGTGTTGGAGAAGGTCGACCTGGTTATTGTTGGCGCAGAGGGTGTTGTGGAGAGCGGAGGAATCATCAACAAGGTCTATTCATGTCATATTTTCCATTAATACTCAGTTGATGTTGCTTGTGCCATACATACAGACTTACAGATCGTTATGTCTTTGCAGATCGGTACCTATCAGATGGCAGTGTGTTCTAAAGCTCACAACAAGCCCTTCTACGTTGTGGCAGAGAGTTTTAAGTTTGTCCGTCTTTATCCGCTCAACCAGCAGGACGTGCCCGATAAATTTAAGGTGCGGTGTTATTGAAGGTGTCCGTGTCATACGATGTTTACTGTAAATATTTCTTTACATGTCTTCTTTTTCTGTCTTTAGTACAAAGCAGACACGCTGAAGACAGTCAAAAATCTGTCTGAGGAGCATCCCATGATCGATTACACGCCTCCTTCCCTTATCACTCTCCTCTTCACCGACCTCGGAGTTCTCACCCCATCTGCGGTCAGCGATGAACTCATCAAACTTTATTTATAACCGTGCCTCTCAAATCTTGAATAAAAATGCTAACAAAAAGGGAAGAATTGTAGTTGTGGTACAGTTCTGTGGTGTCAGACGTCGTCCTGATCTGAGCTGTCGCCGGGCGTTCCTTTTGCTTTGGGTTTCGTCTTGGACACGCTTATTTGTTTCTCAAAGTCTTCCTCACTGATTTGTCCTTTCTTGAGTTTTTTAAGGAGGCGGGTGTCGCTTCGAAGCTCTTTCATGTCGTCCTCGTCTACGTCTGAGTCCTGTTGACACACGGTGATAGAAGGAGAATATCATATTGTTGATAAAGAAAACTACAGACAACAAGGGGAAGCACATTTAAATACATTATAACTAAATTATACATAATATTACACTTAAAATGATCTGGGTTTTCAGTGGATTTTGTTGTTTGGATATTTTTCTAACTAATTTACGTAATTATCGACCATTATTATTACAATATGTGAGTAAATGCATGTGGGCCACACAGTCGTACACTGTCACCTCACAGCAAGAAAGTCCTAGGTTCAATTCCAACCAGGGACATTAGGGAAACCACAGCAAAAACATGGAACGGATTATCAACATCGGTGTGCTGGAAAACCCGGGATTTTACGACAGATTTAAAAAAAAACTGGATCAGGAGTCTGGATCGGATTTTTTATGTGACGGCCGATACGATACGCATTTTTTTGCTAATATCAGCGGCTGATCTGATCCAAATATCTATATATATAATATCTATAAATAATATATTATATCCAAATAAATATAAGTCTAGTGTGCACATGCTGATCGCTGTATCTTTTTATAATACAGGAGTGAAAATAAGTGTGACAACTGAGGTCAATAAATCAACCTGACTCATTTACCCATGTTTAAGCACAGAAAACAGAGTAAAAAATACCTCGTCGTGCTTCCTTTTGTCTGCCCTCTTTTTCCTACGCTCCTTCTTGTTCTTCTGTTTGGACCAGGACTGGTTCTTCATGAAGTGCTTCTTGACAGGATACATCTGGTCTTTGTCCTTCAGCTCCGCCAGCATCTTCTGCCTCTGCTTCTCTCTGTTCTTGTCTTTGTAGCGGATGGTGTTTGTGTCCACATCTGTCTCTGTGAAATCAGGTAATGTTTTTCCTCTCAGCTCTGGCATCTTGGGTAGACGGAGCAGGGCGAAGCCACGGGCTAAAGCTGCAAAGTCCAGATCTAGACAGAAATATCCCACACCAGCTTCTGTTAATAATGCACAGTGTAGAGTTAAACATTTAAGATCCAAATGTCATGGGATTTTCAGAAATTTTACCTTTAATTCTGAAGATTAGACTACATTCATGTTTGGCGTAGGCCTGAACGTTAGACACAAATGCCCTCATGCCTCTGTCAAACATGGCGCGGTCGGCCAGAGCCATGGCCTTCACTTTCGGCAGCACGTCCACAACATCATTAATAGGAGCCATTTTCTGGAGCGGACACTGAAAAAAAAAACATTAATTAAATGTTTGTATTTGTATTTTTATTTATTATATTATCTGTTATTGGAAAGGACTAGTGAGTACACCTCAGTCTATGACGACCTTTTAAAGTTAAGCAGGAAAAACATGAAAGTTGATTCAGCTGCTTTTAGAACTGTTTGGCTTTTCACAATTTAGTAAATTAGGGTTCGTACACATTTGTCAAGGTCAAATTCAAGCACTTTAAGGGTTATTTTAATTTTTTTTTTTTCAACACAACACCTTATCGCTGGGGTAAAATACATATCTACAGGAATACATATACTACAAAGATGTAATGTCATAATAGAAAAATGTTTAGAAATTAAAGGAAAACACATAGTTTTATCCAAAAAACAGCGAAGTCACTTTGCGTCCTTCAGGCGTACTCACATTAAGACTAACATAAAAATGTACCTGGAGTGACCTGAGAGCACCTGTTTGACAAAGTTTTATTTTTCTAAGTGTATGACCACTCTGTAAGTAGTTTTGTCTTGCCATCTAACCTGGCAAAGTTAATATTAAAGATATAATAATAAATAGAATAAATAAAATAACATCACAGAGTTATAATTGCAACTACTTTCAAGCACTTAAATTGAAATCCAAGCACTTTCCAGACTCAGAAAATGCATAAAAATAAAGCATTTTCAAGGATTTCAACCCATATGTGGACAGACCTTCCAGGTTCAGAGGAAGTTGACGGACTCCAGGAGAAGAACTTACTTTCTGGTTGATGGACAAGAAATTGACATAAGACTCCTCCATTGGCAGCAGAAAGACGAGGGCATTTCCCAGATTACCAATGCGAGCTGTACGCCCGCAACGATGAACAAAGGCACTGAAGGAAGGCACAAAAATGTCTGTTAAATGATGGAAAGTTTTTCATAACTTGTTGAGTTCTTTTTAAACTAAACATGATTAGGGCAAAAGAAATTTTAACAGTTGTATGGCTCTGACAGAAGCATCGAACCACTACTGTGCATCACAAAACATCCAGTATCATTTTATACTCAATTTCCAGCAAATCGATCGATGCAAGTTAATGTGGCATATACAAATGGCTTTTATACATTCCTACAAATGTTTGGAAGTATTAATGTTAACAGACAACTTCATGTCATGGAAATTAGGTTAATTTTGTTATGCTATAAAGCTGCTTTGAGAGTAGAAAACCATAAATGAACTAAATAAAGAGATATAAAGATATCAAGAAACAAGCTCATGTTGGACAGAAGTCTCACAAATATGGTAATTACCAGACTGGTGTGGGTAGTAATGACCCACCTTTCCCATGTCTTTTACACAAAGTCGATTTAGTTTGTAGAACAGTATTCAGTAAGTAAACTTATCTTAATTTTTTATTTTTTTTTATGGTAAATGCATCACTACCAAATGTTTACACCTGTGAATCTCAACTGATTTCTGCATTTTGCAACAGTGGAGTAAATTGTAGTGGCTGTCAAAGTCTAATTAACCCATAAAGACCCAGTGTGACTTTTGTTTGCAAATGAATTTTTCTTGATATTTGGCATTTCTTAAGTGGTTTATCACCATTTATTGTAATATTATCCCCTTTATTTTGAATTTCCTCAAAAGAAATCTGGTATTTTTCTATATTTAATTAACTGATCATGTAGATGCTCATAAAATCTCAGAGTAAATTCAAAGGTTATTAGATCAGAAACAGAGAAAACTGACTTTTCAAGCAAAATCTCTCATTAACTGAATATAAACTGTGTCCATCCACTGTCATTTATGCAATTCTATGGGTTTTACTGGTGAATCAATGTTGTAGAAGATGATGGTGTTTCCATGTTCAATATGAAGCCTCTGAATATCCAAATGGATCATATCTAATCACCATGAAAAGATGACAAACTGCATTTTATACCAATTATTTTAATAAATTGAGATTAGTGGATGAAAAGGTATTAAATAGTTTGATTATTATAGTTCTGGATGATCATGGATGTTTGGGTCTTTATGAGTTAATCATAATAAATTAATTTTATTGGACTTTTAGCTCTGTTGTGAATGTGAAGCTATTTATTTGTGTTTCTCTGCTCAACAAGTCAAGGCACAGACGCCCCCCCCCCCCAGATATATATTTGGCCAAAGATTTGGATAACAGAAACTTTAACTGCCAATAAAATCTGTGTATATAGGTTCATTTCCCATTGACAACGGTGGTGATGAACATCTAGAATTGGTCACCAATTACCTTCAATGAGTACCTTCCTGCTCCTAATGTCCACTACTATATGTTCTAATGCTAATGCTAATGCTAGGTAGTGCATGTACTAGGATGGGTAAAATTCAGAGTTTCCCTATAGATACAACAAAGTGAGTTATCATTTCACCTTTTAGCTCCATACTGTGTACTCACCTGGCACTGCTGGGAGGATCGTACTGTAGGACCCAGTTCACATCTGGGATGTCAATGCCTCTGGCCATGACGTCTGTGCACACCAGGATCCCACTGACACAAACAGCATTCATACAAAGTGTGGTGACTCATCCTACCTTTTAAGACTGAGTGTTGGTGTCAATATAGCAAAACAATACACACCCTAGAGGACAATTCAGTATATTATGATTCAATGCATTAGCAATTATTTTTAACATAATTTCAGGAAAACTAACTGTAGACACCAATACATACATAAAACAATCACTAATACACATAAAATCAGCTAAACTATTGATTAAAAGTGATACAGTGATTTAAATAAAATTAAGAAAAAATAAAGAAATTATGCAGTATTGGTATCTTTACAAATAAAGCAGAGTCTTACCTTTTCTGTGCGCGGAAGTCAGCAAAGATCTTGTTGCGCTTGTTTTTCATTTTGCCATGGATGCACTGGACACTGACCTTCTTGATCAGTGTCTCCAGAGCTCGACCGTAGTACTCCACACACGCACACGTACTGAAGACCAAAGCAACGAATCATCTTAGTCACTGACCAAAACATATTTCTACATTCAATCCAGGAAAGTGGCGAGCTATCGTACCTGAAAAACACCAGAAGTTTCTCGTGCTTGTGTTGCCGTAGAAACGCCACCAGGTTGTTGAACTTGTTCTCGGTCCGGCAGATCTGAAATCAGTTAAGACAACTTTACCATCCCCAGACTTGTAGAAGGTATACGGCAAAATATACAACATGAAATTTAATTATAGGTCTTTTTTCTGTCTTAACTGCATTTTAACAGCGGTTTTATTTGTGTTCATGTGTGAAACTGACTCACGGTGTAATAGTTGGAGAGTCTAGATGGTGTCTTCTGTGTGACAGCGTCAGCCACGCCTTTTTCTTTGACAGTGATGCGTACGGGGTTTCTGAGGCCGGCCCTCACCAGCTTCTCCAGTTCCTGTGTCTGAGTGGCGGAGAACAGGCCTGTACGCCGCTGCTTCGGCAGGTAATTCAGGATGGTGTTCAGACTGGACACAGATACAAACACACAGTGACAACTTCTCTTTTTTTTAATGACAAATAATGCTTTTATTAATTTTCTGCTGCTGTTAGTGAATGATTTTGAACCTTTATAACATACATAATTTGCAAAAAAGAACAAAAAAAAAAAAAACTATGACAAAACTGTTTTACCCAAGGAGCAGGTCACCATAAATTGTGTGTCAGTCATGTTTCATTTCACTATAACAACAAAACTAGAATAGAATAGAATACTTTATTTATCCCACCCTGGGGAAATTTAACAGTTACAGCAGTGTAATAATAAAGTGCAGAAATTCTATATAAATAACGGACATGAGGACTTTGACACAATGCACTCGTGGTCATTTTGTTGATTGCTTTGTTCATTTTTGTTCAATTTGTTGTATATTTTGCTAATTTTGTTGGTTATTCTACTCATTTCATTGATTATTTTCTTCATTTTGTTGATTATTTTGCTCATCATGTTGATTATGTGCCTCATTTTTCTTCAGTTTGTTGCATATTTAACTCATTTTGTTGAACACTTACACAACTTCTAACTGGATTTCTTCTGAAAAGCTATCAACTGAAAATCTTAATTTTAACTCCGTACCTGGCCTCGAAGCCCATGTCCAGCAGTCTGTCAGCTTCATCGAGAACCAGCACGTCGAGACTCTTGACTGAGCTGGCCAAGTCCAACCCGTCCGCCTTCCTCCTGAACATATCCTCCAAACGGCCCGGAGTCGCAATCACAATGTTTGCCCTAAAAAACAAATACACACATAGAAATGTCAATCACCCCCTTAAAACTTAATTGACTACATGGTAAGAAAAAACACTGTATGTGCTCATCACATACCCCTGCTCCTTGAACTTCTCGACATCTTCTATTGGATTAGAACCACCAATAAGCAAGATCTGCCTGGAAAAAAAACATATAATAAATGTGAGAAAACATGAGCTCCTGGATTTGCATTATATTTTTACATATTTTCATAATGTGTTTAAAAGTCATCTTTTTTAATTAATCACATTACCCATATCTATATATATTTATTGCAATAGCAGAAGTGAAGGCTCTCAGGCCAAAACTAGCCAACCTAGGGTTCCAATCTGATCCTTGAACTGAATTTGCAATGTGCAAAAATTACAGTTAAGGGTGTCAAACTTATTTTAGCCCAATTTGATCTCAATTTCATCAGATAAGTAAAATAATTGCATAATAACATATAAATCACAACAATTCCAAATTCTAAACTCCCAAATTTTAACAAACTTATCCTTGGTATTACATGTTTTGTGCCGTTGTAGATCCACTGCAATCTATAATGTACATGTAAATGATAAGTTGATGCATAATATCATAAATTGCATTTATTTTTCTGAAGAAACATCATAGCTGTTCAGGTTATTCCTATTTTGTGAAAGTTTGCAAATGAATATTTTCATAAATTAAATTTACTTTTTTACACTAAAACAAAGACAAAAATTTTGAGTTGTCATTACTTCTGCATTATTGTACTATCATTTTACTGGTCCAGCCCATTTGAGGTCAAATTGTGCTGTAAGCGACCCCTGAACTAAAATGAATTAGACAACTCTGGTTTAAAATAAGTTAATCAATTAAAAAAAAAAAAACTTTATTGAAACAAAACAGATAGCAAGTGTAATTTGAAGATTCAGCTGAAAGAAATAGCCTTACAAAGCTGATACTGATATGTCTTCCTATATATTGCCATCATCTCATCTCTAATTAATGCTGTAAAAATGAAGAGAATATTCCCCAACTTTAAAAACTGTATCAACAGGATACAGTATTCCTGCATATGATTATGTCATGGGTTCAAATGACTGCAGCAAATCAGAATCGGACTACTTTATTAATCCCAAGGGAATTTGCTGTAACAATATCAGTAAATATTTCAGGGTTAATCTCGCGCCAAATTATACCCCCTTGGAAAACCACCCCCCCTTCCTAAGGTGGCCATGCAGTGGACAGTGTGCACCAAATTCACCCTGTCTTGCGGAGCCTGGCTCACACAGGCTGATTCATTTTTCTCCTTTCTGATTGTAGGGTATGAAATTAATTGTGAATGATTCGACCTCTTAACACCATCATAGCTGTGTAGCGATTATATAATTATTAATATTGTAGGATATTGCAATTTTGTTGTTTATCTGTTTAATATTAAAGGGAGGTATATAAAACTTTCAAAAGTAAAATCTTAGATACACAACACAGAAAATATCTAACAATAAAAATAGATACAGCTGAAAACTACATCACCCACAGATGAGGATGCAGGGTTTTTTTTTGGCAGGGAGCAGATTTCTCACTGTCGTCATTTGTCACTTACGTAAACTGTGGAAACTTCTGTAAGAACGTCTCCACCACTTCACTAATCTGAAGGCCCAGTTCTCTGGTGGGAGTGATCACCAGAGCACCCACCTGCACAAAACACCAGCAGATGCTCATTTTTTTTTTTTTTAATATCACAACACTAACATCAAACAAAGACACCAACGCCATGTCCTTACCTGCATCTTCTTCAGCTTCTCTTCTCTCTTCAGCAGCAGCTCTATAATAGGAATAACAAACGCCAGAGTCTTCCCACTTCCTGTGACCTGCAACAATATGGTATTTAGTATTCTTAATGAAGTTACTGGTAATCATGGAAACGTAGACGTGTTTTCTCAGTTTAAATATAAAGCTAATGGACTCACCGCCTCGGCAGCCACATCTTTGTTTCCCATGAAGAGCGGAATACAAGCAGACTGATAAAAAACAAGAGATAGAAAACAGATGATGTGTTTACTGCCTGGTGCCGTTACAGACTACAGACTGAATTAAAGTGTTCGTGTTACCTGTACAGGTGTCATATATGTGAATTTTAGTTCCTTTAGCGTCTCTAAAATGCTGTCGTTGAGTTTAACAGGTAAACTGTCCCACGTCCCTTCCGTTACATTATCCATTATAAAAACTGTTGAAGTTTTGTGCTAAAATGTGCCACTACTGCTCTCCACGCTGCGGCTCATTCCGGGTGCGCCGATGTTTACACGCCGACTGGAAACTAAAACACAATCAAAGGTTCCGCGTTCAAGTATTTTCAATTTTTGGGTTCAACGGGCTTGTATTTTACCCGACTAGATAAATAACAACAACAACAACAATAATAATAATAATAATAATAATAATAATAATAATAATAATAGTAGTAGTAAAAACAGATTATGAAACAGTTCTAAAAATTTAAATAAATTGAAAATCATAGGTTGTAATTATTTCTAAAGCCAAATGTAGTTATTCATTACATCATCATGCACAATTATAATTAAAATGTGTAAATATGTATGTATGTATGTATGTATGCATTGCCTATTGCCATATTCGCTGCAATTACTGTCATATCTGCTGCTGTTTTAATTCATTATGCACCTACTCAGCTCATCATCTTTCCTGTATTGTTCTACCACTGCTATTGTAAATAGATTGATATACAGTATATATTTTATATTCTATGATAATGTAATGTATTTTTATACCACTTATTTATACTTCTTCTATTTTACCTCTTTTCTTTTTTTAAAAAAGAAATTACATGGCATTTCATAACAAGGTGAAAGAAATGGTATCTCAATTGTCCTGTGCATCTAATGAATTGACAAATAAAATGTTTGATTCTTGAATCACCTTAAATGTATTTAGATGTAGGTACAGAAAAAGTAATTAAAATATCAGGTACTCCTTTACATTTCCTGTTTTATTTATCTTCTGCAATTGGTCTCATGTATTTTGCTGCTGTAAACACTGCAATTTCCCCATGGTTGGATCAATAAAACCATATCTTACTACTAGTGCAGGAACATTTTATTACTGAGGCTTATTTTAACAGCTTTAACCTCATAAGACCTGATGATTATAAGGAAGTAAACATTCCCATCTGATCACGATAGGTGTAGTGGGTCTGTTTTAGGCTTACAGCAACAGTGTGTGTCTTAAATGTATTTCAGTGTTTGAACATTGCTCTTCAAAAAAACATTGCAATTAAATCAAAAGTCTTGGTAATTCTACATGTAATGCAGTTTCTCCTCACAGAGATTGTCTATTTTGTCTGTAGGATCAATTTGTTACAGATCATAACACATCAGACATTGCACAAATTTCCTAGATCAGTCATATCGTCTGGAACACAACTGAGTTTTCAATGTGATTTCCAGTGAAGTCCCAAAATACTTTCCAATTACCAGTGTCTAGCTTTTTCTTGTAAAAACTGTTCACCCGTGTATGCCATATAGCCATGGAAAAAAAAACTATTTTAACATTAAATTATTTTAAGTAGTTTTACTGTCACTAGAAGCCACAGCAAATGTACAAAAGCTGGAAAATATTATCTGTGGAAGATTTTGGTTTAAACACACAAGTGGTCTGAAATGTATCATTTTCCATCTTCAGTGATTCAAAGACAGATATTCTAATCTGCTTTTTTTTTTATATTCAATTGTTTTTAATGACTAAAGAACATAAATATTTCACCTCTCTGGTTTTGATTGTTCCCATGCAACCATCATTCGTCACTTTTTCAGTTTTTACCATGAGAAAAAGCAGTTTTATGACTCACAGGAATAAAATGTAATTTTTAACTACTTGCTTTTTTTGCACAATGTAATGCAGGAAGATATTTTAACAAATTGCAGACTGAAAATACCCCAAAAGTACTGTCCTCAAGTGTTTACTTCAGCATGTCAACTATTATCAGCACATTACCACATTTTGAAAATGTTAAAAAAAACATTGCATGTAGTTGATCTAAAACAATGACTGGTTTTCATTTAACTACATAAATCCAGAGACAGTTTGACCAGTCAAAGCCTGGTTTGTCCTTCCAGTTTCCCCCTGAGGTCTGATTAATTATCAGATAATCATATCAAATGGCTGTAAAGATGACTGGTAGTGTTTGTTTAAGCATGCATTTTATGTTCAATGCAAGCACAATCCATTTATAAAAATCTGCTGTCAACGTTTCCTGAAAACCACATCATTAGTTTTCATCTAATCATGCTGTAAGAAACAAAAACACATTATAACACAAACAACCAACGATGAAAACAGGTCCATTGTAGAAATGATCGTAATTCAATAGAGCAATTGTTGTATTAGTTACACTTCTTTTGGAATCCAAACATTATATATGAAAAATGTCTCCACACTCTTTCTCCCCTTGTCAAATATCCACCAGTTTGTAACCACCAAAAAAAAAAAAAAAAGACAAAATATTGTTAAAAGCCATTTCAAAACTCCAAATAATTGTACAGAATATTGGCTTTATTATGAAACCTGGGGTGTTTTCCACAGACAACCATTCTACATTTGACCATTTATCAGATTTTTGTAATCACAAAAAGGAGAGTGTGTACAGATCAGGTGACCTGCCCAAGCTCACCGAAGATTAATACAAAACTGGAGCATAGTCAGTATCATGCAACGCTTAGGTCACAGCTGTGTCATTGATGTAAAGCTAATGCCTTGGACGATAACTTTTCACCTCATGTGAGGACATAAAAAGGTAGAACATAGTACTTGGAAAGGCCTCATTCAAAATGACATGTTGCTGATTATGCTCCAGGAAAAATAAACTTTTTAAAACTGTATACAATCGCATAATTTAAAACCCAGAATCCCAACAACTATAGAAGCAACTAAAGCGCACAGCAGTCATTAGGTGTCAGATCCCCCACCCCAAACCCCACCCACCCACCATCAATCAACATGTAACAAGTATTTCAGTATTCCTCTACACTTTGCTTTCGAGTTGCACCCCCATGTAGTTCAGTTTCCAATCTAGCATTGACTTCGCTTTCCAAAGTCTTGCTGCTGAGTGGATCTGTTAAGTGGCTGAAAATCAAGTACAGAACCACTCACCCGTTGTTTATTTTCTGAACGACATGGGGAGTTGTGTCGTTCCCCCGTGGTGTGGCTTTCTATGAATCAAAAGAGCTAGAAGCTGTACATTTTCCCTTAAAGACCAGCTGTACAGTAAATCCTTCGGACATTTAGACATATTCAACAGGAGTGCAATTGGTTGTTTGAGAGCAATTCACAATGTACAGCTATCGCACAATGTGCTTGTACATCATTCAACTTGACTAACACCATGAAAACAAAAACCCCTGCATCTCTGACATCAGGCTAATTTCATTTTTGATCAATGGAAAAATGTTTCATATTATAAGGGGTTACATTCTCCTGTGGTGATTCCACACATGCCAACCCACTGATGTGCATTTCTAAGTCTTTTCTGGTGACTGCTTTTACACTAAATTATAAGCCTCAGTCATTCTCACAGACAAAACTGCACTGGCAATTAAACTGGTAATAAACTGAGATTATTATTAAACAGTATTGAAAAAGAACAGTCAAATTAACAAACAGAAAACTTCTAAGGACAACTGACATCTGTCTCAGCAGTGTTTGGCCTCCTGTTGCAAAAAAAACAAAAACAAACAAACAACATATTGTACATTTATGAAGAAAGAACCAAACAGGTAACAGCAGATCAAATCATTGGGGATCCAATTATACGTAGGCTTTGCTCAAACTGCCAGTCTCATTTGCAGAGTGTAAATATCTGTCTTGGTGTTGGAGAAAACAGTGGAGGACACAGAAGGATCAGGAATCACATTACACCACTCGCCGTACTTCAAAAAATCTCTTCAGGTAGTAAATTTGTCCAAGTGTCATCGCCACCAGAACCAGAGCTTCAAAGAATGACCACAGCACGACTCGGCTGTTTGTGTTGTCATTGACTAGAGGGAGAAAAAGAAAGTTTGATCAATTCCACATATGAAGTTGACACAATAAACTACATCTTGGGATAAATATTTTACTTGCTCAGGACTCACTTGCTCTGTGTATCCTCTCACGGACCTCCATGTACTCCTGCTCATGCTTAACAGCCGTCATAGCAACAGCCAGTTCATTGATCATCTCCTCCAGTTTGTTTTGATGAGCTATAAAATGCAAAAAGAAAGGTGTTTCTGTCACTTATAAGTCATAGCTGTGTTAAAGTACAACAACATGCATGGGGTATGGCGTACATGCGCAATATTTTCACACTTGAGCATTGTGTGCACAGATCCCAAGTGAATGCACCTTCAGCAGTTAACCAGGATCATACACAATACCACTGTGCAAGTCATCAAACCATTTGCAAACATCACAGATTCCCAATTACATGTGCCACTAAAATATTTGGTTAAACTAGATAAAAAAACTGGTTAGAGAGAAAACTCTGCAGTGCATCACAAACTCTTGAGCCCTACCATCCCAGCTGTCACCACCTATAAAAGGAGGACAAAACCACCCAGAAGAAAGTCAAAAAGAGGAAGAAACTAACAAGAATTGAAATGAACAAGAATTGAAATGACAAACAATGACAGAAAGTAGTTGTCAGAAAGTTTTGAGATCAAAATGTCTCATCTTTCACACACATAAATTGTATACATGTCACAACTAACTATTCATACCTTCCGTCTCCATGTCTTGGCCTTTAGGTGCCTCTCCAATATCAATTGTGAACATGACAATCTTAGGAGTCATGGTGGACATCTTGTTGCTGAAACAGAACTTGTAGGTTCCATCCATGTGTGCTGCTACCGAGTATTTCCCACTGGACTCCCTGTCCCCTTTGTAGATCTGCTTACCATCAGGCCCTGTTATCTACAAAGTTAAACCAAGTCACAGTATTAACAACAAAGCTCCATATGCCAGTAATGACATTCATTCTTTATTTTGTCTAAACTTTAAATATTTACTTGCATTTTATATTCACAACCATCTTCTCAAAACCATAGTGATATATCCATATGTATTGTTTAGTCAAAGCCTGATAACTATTCCGGTTATAAATGTAATAAAAATATAACTTATACATCGTAATACGTAAAATCAAATTATGTTGGCCACTTTAGCTTTATGAACAACAGAATACCTGCATAACTAGAGCAATTATTAAAAAAAAAAAGACTGAACTGATGGCTTCACTGTTAACATATGGTAACAACAACCTGAGTACACCAAGCATTATGTCAATCAAATTAGCTATTGTGTCTGCAAAGCACTCATGTGTAGACATACCGAGTCAATACATTTTATTAATCCCGCGACGTAACGAATTTAATACAAGAGCATTGTTGGCTATCTTAAGGTAGCAAGAACTTCCTGAACTGCTGACAATTGAGTCACGCGAAACGTATAACGGTATACATTGTACAAAGACGTGTTTGCAATTTTTATTACGTATAACTTTAGATGATATGAGCACAGCAGTTGAGTGACAGCATTAATCGAGGTGGCAGCTAATTGGGTGTCTTAGCCTTACAAAATGTTGCGCAGACGGCGCTGCTAAGCTAACGCTAGCATAGGCCTTGTATAGGCTGTAACCTACACAGCAAAATAAAAGTCGTTACGGCAAGATAGAGGATGGGCTCATTGTGCAAGGAGACTATCTTACCTCAACATCAATGTCGAGAAAACCTCCTTCAGCTACTTCAAACATGAGGCCCATCTTGGTGCCGGAGTTGACCCGCTCGTAGAAGCATTCCTCGGCATGGGCGTCTATGCTAACGAAGTAGCCGGACGCAGTGGCACACAGGACGGCCAGTAAAACAACAACTTCCGACAAGGTAAACATGGTTTAAGTGTGGTAAAACAAGCGTCGGTGACAGTCTGACAATATAAAGATTGTCCTTGCTTCAGTATATCCTGCAGAGAAGCAGGATGTCGGTTTGTATGAGTGAGCTGTTGCAGGAGTAGCCGCTCCAGCTTCGGCTGCTGTGTACTGCTCTGTGACTGCCACGTACAGGTTAAACGGCACGCGACGAGGGACAACTAGAACAGAGCGCGAAATGTCAATTTAAAACCAAAACAAATCTCAACACTGTAAGATATTCAAATAGTGTAAATGTAACCGTATATAGTCGTAATTTATATCTAGATTAACACAAAATTAAATATTTGTGGTGTTTTGCCATAAAAGTAAACTAGGTTCTTTAACATTAAAGTACCTTCTAAAAATGTATCCAGAACGTAGAAATGACCACAAATGACCACATTTAACGATTAAAGCAATAAATACAAAAGGGTTAAGTGGAGTTATTCTTGTTTGTGGTTTGAGTAATTCTGGCTGAGTCCTTTCTTTATTCAACATGACAGACTACTTGATTCACTTTCATTGTGCATTGTCACCTGTTGATGATGTTGATATATATATAATTCTAACTTGGCATGAAGCAGATGATGCAAAAGTAGGGTTCCAGAGTACACTTTATTAAATCTGATAAGCAGTGCCAATTATATCTATAGACTGGAAAATGTCTAACGTTGTAATGAATTATATGATGCATCAAAATGACATAGTAGTTTCAAGTAGTACTCGCTTCTCTTGATTGAGCTTATGAATTTTCATAATTCATGCCAGAAAAGTTCAGTATTTGACTTTTATTCATTTTAAATCACAGATACTGTTCACTCTTAATATATTTAATATCATATATCGTTTATTTTATTTTATTTTGATTCTTTTTAGGGTTTTTCGTGAGTGCCACTATTATTTTCTTCGCGGAATGGGCTGCTCGGGTTACGCCGTGTAATCATAATGTAGTCTTCAGTGAGCATGCGCGGAGTGAAAGTGATAGGCCTCTTTAATTCATGTCCCGTCGTCCGCCGAACGGGCCGAGCTCCGAGGTTTGATGCTGGTGGGGCGAGGACCCAGTGAAAACCGGCCGCCCAGGGTGTAATATCTGAGCACCCTCTATTTTGTCGCATGTTTGGTGACGTCCAATAATCGACTTGTTCTGAAGTCTCCGGGGCCGAGGCCTAGAGACTTTTTTGTAGCGCACGTTATTAAAATTTGTAGTCGATGCCTACATTTCGGTGTCCGTTTGACCGGGTGTGAGCCGATGAAGCACTTTATCTTGTGATTAACGCACAGACGGTCGGTAACGTTAGCCAGCTAGCTGAAGCTCCTGCTAACTGCCAGCGAGGAAGTGAGGAACGAAAAAATGACATCTCGGAGGTAAGGAGGGGGGGCTGTCTGGAAAACAATGTCTGCTGATAATGGTAGCTGGGCCAGCTAACTAACTTAACTCAGCTGTTGGGATTCGGGTTTGTCGGTAAAGAAGCCCCCGGTGGCGCGGCGGTGCTGGTAAAAAGTGAAATAGCTAGCCGAGTATCACCGCATCATTTAGCATTCACCGGCAACTTCGAGCTTAGTTAGAAGATGTGTTGTAAACACCGTAAAAGCTGCTAACAAACTATTACGACTAACCTAATTAGTCTGATTTCACAGAAGCAATTTGGCAAACGACAACGATTCGGAGAGTTTTACCACTGAAAGCCATCCATAGGTACCTAGCTTAATAAATCATCCTGGACAGGTCTATTGTGGGATGAGCTTTTCAGCCTCAATTAAAACTATTAATACGCCCAAGTCAAGAGATTCAGATTAATTAGCCCCAAGTCCTCTATTTGTCTTAGAATGCTTGACTGTCTGGGTAGTATATAACATCCTCAGTCCTCCAGTTTGAGAAGAACGTCTAAAAATAAACCTCTCGAAGGAAAAATATACTAAATCTCAGGAGGAACTGAGGAGGGATCCCTCGTTAAAACAGACGGCAATATGCATTGAGGCAAGGAAGTCTAGGTTACATGCTGTGGACTCATTGTTGACATATGCTTAGATACATCGTTGTCCCTCTTCTGTCAGGTGGTTTCACCCCAACATCACAGGTGTGGAGGCTGAAAACCTCCTGCTGACTCGAGGGGTGGATGGGAGCTTTTTAGCCAGGCCGAGTAAGAGTAATCCAGGGGACTTCACACTCTCAGTTCGGTAAGTCAGATCTTTAAAGAAGTGTCTTAGCTCTGTGTTTCATTTGTCTGTAACACAAGTCTCATGAAGTTCATTGTTTGCATTATAATTACTACAGTTGTTAGCACATGTCTGTTAAATGCCTGATGCATATCTTCACCTGAACAGTATAGTTTTTCATTTACTAGGATAGAGCAGAGTTTTCAAGGCTGGTGTGCTTCATTTGTCTGTGTAGTAAGCGGCATAAATTAATGTATGTACATTCCCAACAAATCAAATAATATTGTGAAAGGTGTAGCCTTAGTGGTGACCACAGAATTATTACCTGACTGGATCATTTCAGTTTCACAACAGCATTGTTGGTAGCAGATACCAGGAAAACAATTATGATAAACTGACGCTACGCTGCCAGAAAACAGCCTGATAAAGTTAGTAGTTTACTTGTGAATATCACTCAATATTTACCTGTTAAAGATCCACATATTGGTATACAGATTTGACATGACCCTAAATTATTGCTGAGGCGGCCTTATGTCTGTTGGATGTGAAAATTACCAACTGCTAGTGTTTTGTCATTTAATCTTTGAAGTGATACAGTTGTTAAAATATTGTGGTCCCAAATTGTCTATTAATGCACTTTTACATTTGCAGTAGTATGTATACTGAGCAAAAATGGAAACACACCATGTACAATATTTGTGTAACACAAGATACATGGCCATAAATAAGCTCATGATGGCTTATAATTGTAAAACATAATTAACTCTTGATTTGTGAACAAACTTTGTGATCATCACTGGGAGTGAGCACTTGCTCAGTGATCCAATGATTTCACCCACAACACATCTGGGGCATGTCCAGATGCTGCTTAAACAGTTATTATTATTATTATTATTCAGGCCTCCTTATGCTGGGCACAATGAGAGGACACCTCAAAATGTCACATTTCTTCAGAAGTCACCATGCCACAGATTTTTGTAAATCATTCCTGAATGGTTCTGGATAACATCCTACAGATCCGTGTAGCCCTCAAAGAGGAGTGGAATAACATTCCATGGGTCACAATTGACAACATTGTCAACTTGATAACAAAACGATGTGTGCTCTATGGGAAGCCAATGGTGGACAAACAGGATATTGAGATGTGATTTCTTTCAACCAGCCTCCACCACGTCCCCACGAATGTCCATGAATACCAGACGCCATTATTGTGTTCCAATGGACAGTAATCTGTACCAC
>JAPSES010000081.1:5602613-5617665 GCA_029822895.1 Maxillicosta whitleyi | reverse complement strand
GTGTGAGTGTGTATAAAAGGCCAACTATCTTCAGTGATAGTGGGAAGCATGCATTATCCAAACTAGGAAGATCTAACAAAAACAGCTTGTGGTTTTTATCTCGGGGCCTCTTAAGTCATAAATTTTTAACATGAAGTATCATTAACTCAGTGTAGCTGATGAGGCCAATGTTATTTTTATAACAGTCTCATATTTTAACCGTACAGTCTCTCATCACACACCATTTTTACTTCCTATGGAACAAAACAAGTCATGCTCCTCTTGTTGGAAACTGAGACTTTTCCACAGGGAAACTGGTGCTTTCTGGTTCAAACAAATACATTTCTATCTGTTTTCGTGCACGTTCTGCCAGACGTGAACATGTCTGGCAACAAATTAAGTTCTTCAAGGTCACTTCATACTGATTACTGATATTTACCACAAGTTCTCTTTTTCCAATTTTTGAGAAATTCGTCACTCAGAGTGAATCATCACAGTTTATGTTGTCTGGGTGGTTGACCAGCAGGCGTTTTGCATGAACGTGTCATGTTTTCTTTGTAGACTCATCTGCTGTTTTTCAAAGTATTGTCCTCAGATAATGTGTTTAATGGAGGTGTTACACTTTTTGTCAAACATATAATTATGCCAGTTTTGCTTTTAACTAAATAAATGTTAAGATCTCAATTATGTTATTGAGTTAGAAACGGATAATGGTGGTTTGATGTTTGTTGTCAATAATATGAAATATTTAACCTGTCTTTAAATGTACTTTTCTACAGGCGAAATGGAGCTGTCACCCATATTAAGATCCAAAACACAGGAGACTACTATGACCTTTATGGTGGGGAGAAGTTTGCCACTCTGGCTGAACTGGTGCAGTATTACATGGAACATCACGGGCAATTGAAAGAGAAAAATGGAGATGTTATTGAGCTCAAGTATCCACTCAACTGTGCAGACCCCACCTCAGAAAGGTGAGTGTTCATTTTCTTGTTTATTTACTTTAATGCATTACCAGCTTGATTTGGGTGACTTATTTCTTCATCAATTTACCATTGCTTGTTTGGTGTGTTTGTAGGTTTTACTCCAAAGCTGTTGTATCACACAGCAAAACTGTACTATAGTGAATATAATAAACTGCCAACAGAGTGTTTTTAGATTTTACTGTTTGTGTAGAAAATGATTTAAAACAAAAAGGCGTGTAAGCACATTTTATGACTATAAGCTTTTTTTTTTTTAAAGAGTAGGTTCATAAATAAAGGCTTTAGACTAGATGAGTACTTTTTGATGACTAAATTAATCAAAAACTATGATCATCAATAATTGTTTTGAATCATCTTTTGCTGAGTAAAATTATAGTTAAAATTATCAAGATTCTTTTGCCTTAACTGTAAATATTTTCTAGTTCCTTTCAACTTTTGCAGCAGTAAAATTAATAGCTTTGGTTGTGGTCTAAGCAGACCTTGTTTGACTTTGTAAAACACTTCTAAAAAGTGTTCTGGCATTTTCTAGTCCAAATGACTACCTGATTAATCAAAAATACAATGAAAAATTAAAGTAATTGTTAGTTGTAGCTGTAGTCCATATATTACTGACATGTAAATACAGTGCAAATGTTAAAGAATCCTCTGTGTGTGTGATGTGCTACAAAATGTAAAGGTTTATAAAGTTAAACTGAAGAAAGTTAAATACATAACCACATATATGCCACAAAAAATTAGCTTAAGAAAATATGCTGCGCTGTGCTTAAAAAAAAGAGAAGCTGTTGTGGTTTAAGACCCGAGGCAAGCAAATGCAGTCATTAGTTTTATTCACATTCACAAATGAAACTTATGCACTTTCTTGTGATCTAATGAGGGGGGTCTGTGAGGACAAATATAATGCAGTGAAGGAAGTTTGTTTGTTATTTATGTTGCACTAAAAATAAGTGAAATTGTTCCTGCTTGCCACCCCCACTAAAAAATGTGATCCTGATCATCTTGTGACCCAGACAGTTAAAAACAATGGGTTTAGTATCAATCTGTGTATTAGCTGTTGAAAAAATATTGCCTTTTCATGAAACTTAAATTTCATAAAAAAATATATTTCACCTAAAAGAAACAAATTATATTTTTATTGAGATGACAAATGAATAGACACATTCTCTGATGTTTCTCAGACAATGACTGAGCCAAGTCTGCACTGTAATGCAATCACAGTTGTATCCCAGTTTTCACCTATTTAGTTATTTTTTGATGTGAAGAACCGAATCCAGCAGAATCACGTTTCACATTGAGCGTCTTGTGTCAGGTGGTTCCACGGACATCTGTCGGGCAGGGAGGCGGAGAAGCTGCTGACAGAGAAAGGGAAGAACGGCAGCTTCCTGGTGAGAGAGAGCCAGAGCCATCCTGGGGATTTTGTTCTGTCAGTCCGAACTGGAGATGACAAGACGGACAGCAGCGACAGCAAACCCAAAGTCACTCATGTCATGATCCGCTGCCAGGTCATTGCACCTCTCTGCCTCCTCTTGTTTTCTTATATCCTGTCTACTAATTCAGCATATTCACAGTAGTTTTGTTTTTGTGTAGTGTGTTTGTATATGTATGTATGTGTGTGTGTATGTATGTGTGTATATATATATATATATATATATATGCCCCTGCTATTTATAGTTGACATGTTCTGAAGTGGTTTTCTGAGTCATGTCTGTCATTGGTGCTGATACGACTGTTTTTTTTAAAAATTTAGCATGACATGAAGTACGACGTGGGAGGAGGGGAGAAGTTCGACTCCCTCACCGACTTGGTAGAGCACTACAAAAAGAACCCCATGGTAGAAACTCTGGGCACTGTGCTGCAGCTCAAACAGGTACCACATGTCTAAAGTTTACAAATATGCATTTTAATGTGAGACTCAGAGTCTGTTAGAGTTGAGAGATTCCCAATGAAAATCATTTAGGATGTTTGTGTTAATTGTTTATTTTCCCACAGTATTGGTAGATTAACTGAGGAAGTGATTAGTTTTGGAATTTGAGATGGTTTGAATCAATTACTGAAAAGACTGATGAACAGAAAATGAAACTGAGACTATTTCATTTCCACTTGCTATTTAAAAGAATTAGGAAGATCCACAGGGTTTTTTTTGTGGGTTTTTTTTAATATCTAAAATGAAATGACCAAAATTTTGCACATAAAATTGGTAAATGTGATTTTTGTAACTTGAAAAAGAGTTGACATTAAGTTGCAATAACTTTAGATTTTACTTTACTACAAATAGACTACCACTAAAGGAAACTGCGCAGCCTGGTCAGCATTTATGGTTGTACACCAACCTAGTGTGAGGTAGTGTTGTGATGATTACATCTAGAAGTTCTAAGTTGTAACTTTTTTTTCCAGTCTGGATGTGAAATGGGTCTTAAATTGCATTTTTACTTGCTTTAAAATTCTTGCATTTACCCTGTCGAAATGTGTAGAAACTCTGTACTAATGCATGCTTCTCTCCTGTGCAGCCCCTGAACACTACTCGCATCAATGCAGCAGAAATTGAAAGTCGTGTTAGGGAGCTCAGTAAACTTGCTGAGGCCACTGACAAGGTCAAACAGGGCTTCTGGGAAGAGTTTGAGGTGAGTGGCTCTACCATTGCTTTGATGAGTGTCAACTTTATTGTCTTTTTAAAAAAAAGTTTAAAAAAATTGTTTGTGTCAACAAGCAGTGGTATAAAAAATGTTGTGGTTCAGAAGTGGCATGTTGAGATTCCTTTTTGTTTTCATCCAGACCTTGCAGCAACAAGAGTGCAAGCTGCTCTACAGTCGCAAAGAAGGCCAGAGAGCAGAGAACAAAAACAAGAACAGATACAAGAACATTCTGCCTTGTGAGTGGGGGGAAAAAAGCCGCCTGCACTTTCACCATAACAAGCTTTCAGTGTAACAGTTCTGGGATCCCCAGAGGGGATTTTCAAAGACCACTAACTGTACTGTTTTTGTTTCTGTATCTAGTTGACCACACACGTGTGGTGTTGAATGATGGGGACCCAAATGAGCCTGGCTCTGACTATATCAACGCCAATATCATCATGGTAATGTCTGCTGCCATGGTAAACTCAATTCATCCTCAGGAAAATCACATATTTACACAGCATTATCATTCATTATCACTTATTATGATAAAATTAAGATGGTTTACAAGTGTCTGTGTTTGTGTAGCTTGTCCTCTTAGCCAGTTTGTGCTTTGGCTTTGATTTTATGCTTTGTTTTTCTGTTAGTTACATGTTTGTGTAACTGTTTGTGTGCGGTTGTAGCCGGAGCTGGACTCGAAGTGTAACAGTACTAAGGTGAAGAAGTCCTACATTGCCACTCAGGGCTGCCTGCAGAACACCATCAGTGACTTCTGGAGGATGGTGTTTCAGGAAAATTCTCGTGTTATTGTTATGACAACAAAAGAGGTGGAAAGAGGAAAGGTGAGTTAAATGAAGTGCTGGCCTATAACTTTTATTATTTTTAAATAATAAATGTCTAGAGGCAATTCATGAATCCAAATTACATCCAGTCTCATTTTTGTTCCAACAGAGTAAGTGTGTTAAGTATTGGCCAGACATGTCGGCTCTGAAGGAATACGGAGCCATGCGTGTTCGCAACGTCAGAGAGACGGCAGCACATGACTACATCTTAAGAGAACTCAAACTGTCCAAAGTTGGACAGGTAAGATCCTCTGTGTGCACAGTCACAAGAAATGGGGCTGATCATTAATTAAAAATGTTATTAAAATCGCATTACATCCAAGTAGAATGTGGCAATTGCAGAGCTATGGCTAAACATAAAAGTATGAATGAATCATTGTGGTTTTGCAAACATAGGGAAACAAGCTTGTTTACTACAGACCACAGCAAAAATCGCCAAATGTTTGTGTATTTTCAGTTAAAGTGCAATGCAAACATTTCCATTACCCTAAAATAGTGACCTATCAATCGAGTCATAGTGTGATTGTTACAGATTTTGTATTAAAACTATGGGTGATAAAGTTGGTCTCGTTTGACGTGTTTTCAGGGTAACACAGAACGTACAGTTTGGCAGTACCACTTTAGGGCATGGCCGGACCACGGAGTCCCCACTGACCCAGGCGGTGTGCTGGACTTTTTAGAAGAGGTCAACCTGAAACAGGAGAGCATTCTGGACGCTGGACCTATAGCGGTACACTGCAGGTAATTGCACAGGCCTCAGACTATCTGTCCTCTATCATTATGCATGGAGGAAATCTTCCTCATTAACAGGGGATATTTTGTGGTGCACAGTGCAGGGATCGGGAGGACGGGAACGTTCATAGTGATCGACATTCTAATAGATGTGATCAGGGAAAAAGGTAAGTGCATATAAATATAATGTGGATATTTACTGTTCGTGTGGTTCACTTGAAGTAAAATGTTGAAATCTTTCTGTGCTACAGGGGTGGATTGTGACATTGACGTTCCAAAGACCATCCAGATGGTTCGATCTCTGCGCTCTGGGATGGTGCAGACTGAGGCTCAGTACAGGTTCATCTACATGGCCGTACAGCACTACATTGAAACATTGCAGAGACGCATAGAGGAAGAACAGGTGAGCACCCAGGGACACACCTTTACATGTTTCAGCTTTCCAGGCTTGACCCTGACTTTCCTCTTATTTGTTCCTCTGCAGAAAAGTAAGATTAAAGGGCGCGAGTACACCAACATTAAGTACTCTTTGTCTGACCTGACTGGAGGAGAGCAGAGCCCACTGCCCCCTTGCACTCCTATTCCCACTCCCACTTGCACAGAGTAAGTAATGTTTTTACCAACAGGTTCGACTGTTTACCTCGCATCAAACCAGTTGCTGGTTTCCCTGTTGAGTATTGTCTGTAGTGTCTCATCAAAGTCTGAATGTGCTGATGTGCAGGATGAGGGAGGACAGCTCCAGAGTGTATGAGAACGTCGGTCTGATGCAACAGCAAAAGAGTTACAGATGAGATTCACCTGTAACTCCAGTGCTCTATCAATTCCAGGTAAACAACTCATCATTGCAACTGCAGGTTCTGTCTTTTTTTCTTTTTTTTTTTTTTGAATCAGCAGGGTGTTGTAACAAAGAACATTTATGTTTGGTTGAACAGTTATTGGAAAAATACCAGTAATTATTCAATTATTTGATACATTTTTGCCTCGCTTGTGTTATGATTGAACCAAACTATAAACTTGTCCTTTCTATCTCTGTCATGCTTATCTATATAAATGCCAAATCAAGTTTAACTTAAGATGTTAGTAAAATCTAATTAGGGGAAAAACGTATCTATGTACATACATTTACTTGTATTTAATATAACTAGCAAGATTTTACAGATACATACAGGTGCAGATCAGCTTCATCCATAGAGTTGAATTGATTGCTGCATAATCTCTAGTTTTTAGATGCATCCTTAGTTTGAAAAACACAAGTTCTTTTGAAAATGTACTGTTAGCGTTTACATAAAGGTTGTTAGTTTAGAATTAAAGTCTGAATTTTTTTTTTTGCAAAGAAGACCCAAAACGGTAGCTTTTGCATAGTAGACAAGAGAGGCAAGACACTGATCATGTGACTTAAACAGTGGTCATTTCATGCTTTTCCTGATCCTGATATAATTGGATCGGTGATATGTCTGGGTAATATGTTGAATTAATTAATTTAATCTAGATTTTACGTTCTAAAAATTGTGAAAAAATTGCGACATTATTTATCTGGAGACCATTTCTTGCTCTACTAAAATTAAACATCCAACCTGTTTACGTCTTGTATTATATTATATTAATTGTGAGTGTGTTTTTCCAGTCATATATGACATATAGTTTTAGTAAAGACGGACTATTATTGAATAACACTTGTTTTCAGTGCATTAAGCAAGAAAGCAGTTCATTATAAAATGATAAGTTGTAGATAACATCTTTAAAAAAAAAAGAAAACTGTTGAATTTTCTGACTCTTATCACCCAGCTCTGATTGATAGTTAACGGTTATACTGACCTAAGCAAAATATTTCTGTTCAGTTTCTCCTTGACCACAGCAGCGGTTGCAGTGCTGGTCACCGCAGCAATATGTACCCAACAGAGACCCTAAATTTAATAGTGAAAACTTTCAATGTCACTTTTTAGTTCAATACAGAAAGTATTTTTGACATGATTGATGTAATTTGCCATGACCACCTGCCTCTATTTGGTCAGGATTTACGGTTTGTGGGACATAATGAGGCTAGGGCTTGTCTGTAACATTTTGCATGTGAGGAGAATTAAGTATTTACTGTAACGGTAATGGGGTTCTTTCTGTCTCCTTCAGGATCTTGATACCTGACAGTTTTTTTGCCAGCCACACCTTGACGCCTGAGACTTGACCATAAAGACATGGAACAATGGATAAAAACAATACATGAGACCAGACACCAGGGTCCTCCTCTTGTTGCTCATTCTACATGAACATTTGCCCGCTAGTTGAATTCTAAACCACTGTGATCATCAGAAGAGCCTTTGAGAAGCCTAACATGCTAAATCCCCAACTAAACCACAGTCTGGGTTTAGCTTCGTTAAAACTCATCCCAACAAGGGCTGCAAACAGCGAGCACTCTTATTCAGAGGGAATAATCTAGCTAACCTTTGCTCATTTCTTTTTTTTTTTTTTTTTTTTTAATATTTTATTTTATATGTATTTTTTTTTTTAATTAACCAAAGGATAACTATGTAGATTGTTTGTAGATTGAAGTGAGGAGTTGGGGGGGGCGGGGGGAAGGCCTGTGCCAAAACCAGAAATAATGTAATCCACATTCTTAGCCATTTAAAAGTCTCTGTTTGGGTTGTTAAGCCTTTAAAGCAGTGGGAGACGAGACCTTATTTGTGGACAAAATTTCCCGTGACTATTGTCTAGTTTCACTGTGTCATGTTGCGTAAAGTTTCTAAATGGAGAAGTATTGGCATTGTAGTATGTATTACCATATTTACTGTGATTCGTAATCCACCGCTCAAGATGAATTTCCCCCCTTTTTTTGCGCAAGAAGGGCCTCAAAGAGACACTTTTATTCAGGTTGTTCGCAGTGTGAATTAACTTTTTGAGTTCATATGGGATTAATATGTGTGGCTTTCATTGGGATACACGGTATGTGTTCGTTTAACCATTCCTGAGCTCAAGCCGAATGTCCTTAATGCTGTATATTCTTCAACGGCATAACAGTTACAGTCAAGCCTTGATTCACCTGGTGGATTTATTAAAAAAATCTAATCTGGGGTTTAAAGAGGAGGTTCCAGAGGGGGAGCAGCACATGTTAGGTTTTACCTCCCCTTCATGCCTGCACTCTGTCACAACCAGTATGATGACGACATGTTAAGACTTCAGGGGAGTCATATGTGTATCTCAGTTGAATTGCAGGCATCACCGTAGATGCACGGCTGCCAAAAAAATGTTTTTATGTTGTTGGTTTTTTTTAAAGTGCATATTACTTGTTTGTTTGTTTGTTTTTTTTCTCTTTCATGTTTTTTTTTTTTTTTTTTTAACAAATGCCTTTTGTGTACTGTTGCCTGTTTCAAGCACCACATGTACTTAATTTCAAGAGTCACTGTTTGAAGAAGCAATCCCACATCTCTCAGCTTTGGCAGCATCATTCTAAACAGGTTGTTGGCCATGTGATAGTTGCCTGGATTCTGTAGTTGATGCACACTCACACACAGGTTTCTATAGAGGATGGTTTACTAGTAACCCCCAGTGACTAGAAGTATTTTCTTTGTTTACTTTAATCACACTAAACTTTTAACGTCATCCTCACACTGAAGTGAACACTTCACCACTAGCTGCAGTATTTAGGGAAGTCAGATTCTTTGTATTTGAAAATTCACTCAGAACATGTGGCCTAAGTATTTTCTTTCATTAAGCCTTCACAACTTCTGCACATTTGCTTACCATCACTACGCCTTGAGAAACTGCAGTGTTGCGATTGAACTTGCTGTAAAAGTGTTGACTCAGACACTCTGAGCTAAGGAAAAAAAAAAAAAGGAAGAAGCAGCTCTTCTCTCCGCCTTGAGGGACAGTTCTCAACAACCACTGGTGCAGGCTTGAACAGCCTCTCTGTCACAAGAAATCATGAAATCAGTGTTTTTTGTTTGTTTTTTGGGGGGCTGCTTCCTCCCACCGGAGGACTCTTAACACACAGCTGCTGCATCACAGCAAGTGTTCTTTGAAACCATTTCTCTCCCTGAACGCTGTGCGCTGACCGACTCACGAGTTCTCCTCTGTAGTGTGGTGTACTGTATGCAGTTTTGCTGTCGAACAGATGAGTTTGTACTTGTCTAATTTCGTGGAGTGCTTGCTTGTGGTGTTTCGTGTCCTGTGGTGTGTGTGGAGATGTGTGTATGTGCTGTGAGAGCGGGGCTGCTATCAGCCACATGTTCTTTAATACTTTTTGTTTTCTTCCCAGATGATTAAACTTTTTTCCATTTATCATGTAAGCAATTTAGATGCATAGACGTGCCTTCTATGCATATGCCTATGTGTATGTGATAGCTATAAAATAAAAAAAATAAAAAACAGTGCTCTTTAGTTCCACCGCCATTCAACAACCTGTAACACTTAAATGTGAATTCTTCATCTGAACATCCTGAACAAAAAAGGAAAAACGGTGATCGCAATGCAAACAAACTATATTTTTTAACATGTATATTGTACATGAGTACCTGGTAGAGGAGAATGTACTTACTAAAACATATCTACTTGCCAATAAGATATACTGTATGTATATTCCTACAGCTTTCTCTCTGTGACACAGAGGGGCCTCTCACAAAGCTTAAGAGGTTTTATTGTATGACTTTCAATGCAGTTAACCATGTTAACTTCCTCAGTAACAATAAATGGCTAGCTCATGCCTCACTAAAGTGGTGTCCATTGTCTTAGTCTGTTTTACACGTCAGTCTTAAAAATGACAGTATTTTTTATTATATTTTAGTATTTGAGTTTTGTTTTTATTTTATTACTTTGCTTAGATCGTCAGTAACTGTACTGTATACAACTGGATCAGGAAGAAATCCTTAAAAGCAGGTGACTAATACAATTAACTTTAAGTTTTCATTAATTAATTGCTGAAGGAAATGTATAAAAATACATGCTTGGGCTTTTCTGTGCTGGGAAACTACTCAAACTTACGAGTACTTTTGTTCTGCGTATTGTAAATCATATGTACTAAATAATTCAGTGTTGTCTCATTGAAACTGAAACCTTTGTATTAAAGTAATAAAATGAGTATCTTTGTTTCCAACTGTAGGTGAACTGTCCCTTTAAGATGATATCATAAGAAGTTATTATTTTAACATGTTTCTTACGTTTAAGATCCTTTTTGTTTTGTAATTCAATTATGTAGGTATGGTTACATTAAACTCAACTGGAAACCCTAAAGCACTCAAAAGATCAACCTTTGTTTATCTTAATCCTGTTTCTGCTTTTGTTGGACTGTTGTATGATGGTATAAGGTACAATGAAACAGACGTGAACCTCTGTGTAATGAGAAAAAAGAACAACATCTTGCTAGAAGAAAAAAAAACCCAGGACACTGAGAAGAGCACCATTACATCAACAACACAGAACAATTTTAGTACTGTGTTCTGCCGCAGTCAGAGGGGGGTTACTCAGTGTTTATCGCCATGCGACCCAGAACAGAGGCTGGTGCAGTTTGGATTATTCTGTCTGCATGACCTTGCTCTTAAGATGTTCTGTGCACACATGAAATCTGATGGATTTATACAACCTAATATTTCATTTTTAACTCTAACTGTACACTGTGAATCCCCTCTGTGGACCAGGATATCTTATCACAGAGGAACAGGACCAACAAAAGCCGACAGCATGGACTTGATAAGAGGTCAAAGGTCATGGATAAGCTATGGATTCATTTTTGAACAAATTCCCTGCCGTCTTTCCTTTTTGACAGTATTTACAGTGTGTTGTAAACACTACAGAATACCCACCCAGAATTTACAATTTCTAACACAGTCTGAGAGATTACTCAAGGTGTGTAATGTACTCTTAGAATTTTGGATTACTTCAGTTCCATGTTATTGCAAATAACAGTGTGAATAAATGTACCCATGTTGTAAAACTGCTATGTTTAAGTGAACTGAACCCAGGAGTCACTTTAACACTTACAATGGAGATTTCACATCTCATAAAGATATATATATATTTTTGTCTTAAGGTCACCTTTTTTGTTCTTGTCGCCCACTGTGTCAAATTAGAATAATTTTATTGCCTTCTAAGTAATCCCCTGAACATAAAAAATAATGATCACTTTCCATTCTCTGTTTTTCACCCTATGTGAAAATCTTTGGTCATCATTATCATTGTTTGTTTCTTAAAACAAATTATTCTGACCTCACTTACATTTCTCAGTCTTTATATTAAGATTTAACTTGAATATACAGGAAACATGTTTTGATTTTTATTTATTTTTATTTTTTTGCTCTCTACACACAAGTGTGACTTCTGTTTGCAGTGAACATATCTTAAACTCTTGTGCAGGTTTTATGACCTATACTACACTAATCTCCTGCTGTTTTAATTGTACTAGATTTTATTCAACACATGGTAAATGTTTGTTGTGTGGGCTTTTTTTTTTTTTTTTATCAACCTTTTGTTGTTGTACTTTAAAGACACAGATATATGAAAACGTGACTATTACAACAAAGACTCAACAGTATATGAATATGGCCTAAGACTTTTGCACAAGACTATAAACCACAGTCTTGCACATTTACTTTGCAGATGTGTGACATGTAATGTGATTACTCATTGCAACTGCATCTGTGTTGTGTGTAGACTGGTAGGCTGTCCTGTATGTATTTGCTTCGATAGTGCAGATAAACTATGTTTATAAAATAGGATGTTAGTGATGTCTTCTAAATTTCATAGTAAATAATGTTAATTTTCGAAGTGTTTCTTATACTTGTGATGCCTTAGGACAGTGTTTCCCTACTTTTTTTGCGCCACGGCACATATTTGACATTAGAAAAATCACAAGGTACACCACCAAATATTAGTCACAAAATGTACATTTATTGAAATTTAATGCAAATCTAGTCTCACTTTACTTAATGTGAAACTTGCCTGTTTAGTTGAACACAAAGCTCATATTTTTCCTCAACATCTCTGAGTTTCTTTATTGTGTGTGTGTGTGTGTGTGTGTGGGGGGGGGGGGGCTGCTGTGGAGGAGACATCGAGGGTGCACAGGTGCCATTTTTGCAGGACGTTTGGAACAAGAACGCTCAGATGGGTGCATCAGTGATCCCTCAGACTGACCCCCCCAGATTGAGATGTATAATATTATGGGATGCATATTTGTTCTGTCCCAACCCGATACCTGGGGTTCATGGGTAACTCAACAGAACGCACCACATCAGAACCAGTTCACTTTTATTTTTATTGTCAAACAGAAGCAGCAGACTGTTGTTGCAGACTGGATCACTGGTGTGTGTAGTTTATGGATCTGGATCACACTGTGGGTTTACAGAACCAACCAGGTGAAACTGGATCATTTTCCACGGCACACCTGATGACTTTTCCCGGCACACTAATGTGCCCCAGCACACTGGTTGGGAAACACTGCCTTAGGACATTTCCATGCATGTCATTTCCATATTCTGCCCCTTCCACGACTTAAATATATCATAGAAAATTAAAATACCCTGATATTTTTGTCATAAATTACACCCTATAGAGCTTGCCTATAGAGTGAAATTCATCTCTTTTTTCTCACCTCGATTCCCTTATGTCTTCATTTGTTCATTTCACTCGCTGCCAACGGTGAATCGTCATTACAACTGTTTCTGTTTTCCCATGTTTGTCTGTGTTTTAAGGTTTTATCTTGATCATTTGTAACTGGAATGTATTTTCTTTGCTCTGAAACATGTTTTATGGGCAATGACAATAAATATCAATTAATGGGCATTTAAAGAAGCAAAAAATAACCCCCTTAAGTAATGTGACGTGTTTTTAGATAACTTCATCTGTATTCTAAATGCATAATTACATGATTTGTGTCACTTCCCAGTGATCAGTTAATAATACAAACTCAGTGCCAAGTATTTATTTACAGTAGAAAATAGTACTCATACAGTAATAGTAAATGTTTCCCTCCCTCATTCAGTGGGCCTTCTATTAAAAGGTCTCCTGCTCTCCTTGCTCCTGGCTATCATGGCTCACCCAGCACCCAGACACTGACCAGTCATCTGACTGCCCTGAGGGACACCGTTTCAGAACACCCGGCTTGGCCAGAGAAGACATACTCACACTGCGGTTTCCTTCACTTCATGTACGAACCACGATAAAAATACGTTCACCCCTGCAACCTTTTAAAAAGAAACCATCCCCATTACATTTAGACTTAAATACTGTTTTCCCCATGAATAGTAACTGCATTAGCTAATCACTTATTACATTTCCTCTTTAATTAGTAACACTAAAGGCATGTAAACCTGACACAGTCTGTAGACGAGAAGAGTTTTGTATATTTTTCATCTAATTTTAATTTCCATTTCTTTAAAAATGATTTTTTTTTTGGCAGGCAAATGACTGAATCACAGCAGTAGTCAGCGTCATGTGCTTTGTGACTTTATGTATATATGTACTGAGTTTATTCTCTGCAGCTTCAGGGGAATTACACAGATTCTTTCCAGGAAAATTATATTTGGATTCTCCAGAAAGTTATTAGTAAATCCTTGCAACAAACAGATCACTGTTAATTTTCTGTCTACGCAGCAGTTAAATATTTATTCTTTGTTTTAAGTCTGTTTTGGCCTAAAGAGTGGTTTATACAGGAGAACAAATTTGGACAGGACTGCAGAGTTAATCGTGGTGGGATTAATATGGATAATAAAGGGAAAAAGGCTGACTTTTTTTTTTTTTAATCTCATGATCAACTACACCAGAAAACATCCTGTTTAAAAGACTGACTTTTTTATGGCTTTCATTTTTTATTTCTTTTTTCCAAACATGTCACATTGTCAGACATGAAATACTAACATTAGAACAGAGGTGTCAAACACGTTTTAGTTCAGGGGCCACATTCAGCCAAATTTGATCCGAAGTGGGCCGGACCAGTAAAATAATAACAATAATATATAAAAAATGTCAACTCCAAACGTTTCTCTATGTTTTAGAATGAAAAAAAAAAGTAAAATTACATCATTAAAATGTTTACATCTACAAACTATCCTTTAAAACAATATGAATAATATGAACAAACTGAAAAAATAAGGGTAATTTTAACTATATTATGCTTCATGCTACACATGTACATAACTTAGAGTGGATCTATAAATACACAGAACATTCAATAACAGATAATAATGTGGTTAAAACTGCACTTCTCTTAAGACATTTCATATTTCTTCAGATTATTCACATGTTTTGTGAAATGATACTTTGTTTTGGTGTAAATACATGAAAATGTTTACAGAGTTGTGAGTATTGAGTATTTATTAGATATTATTGGTGCCCCCCCCCTCCCCCCATGGCTCCTGAACTAAAATGATTGTGAATATCTTAGTTTAATTTCAGCATTTCACAAAATCATCACAAGGGCTGAACTGGACCCTCTGGTAGACCGGATTTGGCCCCTGGGCCGCATGTTTGACACCCCTGCATTAGAGCATTGGTTAGACTTACTTATTTAAAGGCCAAGCAGAGTCTGAGCCATGTTCAATATTTGGAATAATTTTATAACATGAATTTATCTGTTTGGGTTTGTGGTCCGTCCTGCTCTTAAACTATTTAGATTATACTTGCAGATTTACGTAGTACCACCATTACCTTCATCAAAGCTGTGGGTAACACAGTGACAAGGGCTTCCAGCTCCGTGGGAACACTTTAACAGCATTCCTTGGTCACATGACTTCTCCTTCAAGAATGACCAGCATAGCCAAATGTACAATAATTACTGTATCCATACACTAATCCCACAATCTATAGAATCAGTACAATCCAAATGTATGATGATTGTATTAATGTAACAGTTAGTAGCTGCTGTGTCAGATCCCCCCGGACTCTTGGACACACAAAAACACCAGCAGACCTCCGCCAAGTGCAACACCCC
>JAPSES010000081.1:5578190-5593275 GCA_029822895.1 Maxillicosta whitleyi | reverse complement strand
CTTCCTTGTGCCATTGCCAACAAATCCTGAAAATTTCATCAAAATCCGTCCATAACTTTTCGACTTATGTTGCTAACAGACAATCAGACCAATCAGATAGACAGACAGACAAACAGACAAACAAATGCCGGAAAAAACATAACCTCCTTGGCGGACATAAAAAGCACTCTACCTGCAATTAACAAAGAAAAGTTCAGGTCCCTCCATCCATCAAACACTTAACGCAGTGATTAATTCAACCGGAAACAAGTTCCTTAACCCAAACTGATGCAGTGAATCATTTCTCGTTTATTAAATAACCAGTCTGCTGTAGAGCATAAAAATTGGACAATGCCAGGATTCACCAGGCTCATTGGGCTGTTCAAGAAGTGCTTCAGGGAGCATGAGACATCCTTTTCACACTTGGATTAGCCTCCACAGAGTCCAGATCTGAACCTCAGTGAGAATATTTGGAATGTGGTGGAGGGGACCGTACACAGCAGACACTCCCATCATCAATACAAGAGTTTGGACAGAACTACATCCAACTGTGGACACGCATAAATGTTGTGACATTGCAACAAGTCCTGACACAGACAAGGCCACAGTGAATGTGTCCTGTAGTCAAAGCTAATGGTGGTCCGTTGAAATATGGTGTGTGTGTGTGACTTTTTTTTGTCCAGGCAGTGTATATTAGAAACACTGAAAAAATAAAACAAAAAAAAAAGCCTCTGTCTGGATCTGCCCAAGTTTCATCAGTTCATGACCTAGGTTTTTTTTTTTTTTACCTTCCTAAAAGTTACCTTGAAATACTGCTGACAACCAAATAGAAATAATAAAATGTCCTTGGTGTGGTAAGGTGTAATAAACCACTAATTGAAGGTCATGACATTGGATATGAGTGTGCATATTTATTTGTCTAAGAACACAACTGTTACTTGAAACAGTTTTGTGTTGATATGATAAGTGGTCGTCCTTCAGGTTCAATTAGGAGTCAGAAGAAGGGGGCTGGTGGACAGTATGTCTACATGTATGTGTTTATGGACGTGCTGTACGTACATGTATACATGTGTATAAGAACTGTGGGGGGGCTGTGGGGTGGGGAAGTGTGGCTGCCTCAGGGGTGGCCATGGCTCAGGAGATAGAGCAGGTCATCCAATGACTGAAGGGTTGGCAGTTTGAATCCTAGTCTGTCCTCGTCAGTCCATTGTATCCTTGAGCAAGACACTTCACCCTCCTTGCCTTCGGTAGGTGGAGGGGCTGTAGGCGTGAATTGGCAGCCATGCGTCCGTCAGCCTGCCCCAGGGCAACTGTAGCTACAAACATAGTTTACCACCACCAGAGTGTGAATGTGAGAGCAAATGAATAATGGATCAATGCTGTAGAGAGCTTTGGGTGTCGAGAAAAGCACTAGAAAAATCCAGTCCATTATTTTTATTCTTATTCTTATTCTTAAGTTGCTGGTTGTTTTTAGTTTTTTTGTTTGTCTTTTTTTTGTTTTTTTTTGTTTTTCACTTTGTTTTTTCTTTTCTGTAAATGACTGAAAATATGATAAAACTAATAAAAACTTAAATGATAAAAAAAATAAGGAGTATTTCCCAAAATCCTTTCCATCTGTTCTGACAACGCCCACACATGTTGCAGTTTTTGTTCCATTGTCTTCGTCATTCCTCTGTCCACAGCCTCAGTCCTCATCTATATTAACCAGCCCTTTAGATATTGTTTCCTGTCTAACTCTGTGTTGTGCCGTCTCAGCTCTAGCATTCCAGCCTTTTCTCTTCTGTTTCGGCCTGAACTAATGTGACCCTGCCTCTCTTGTCTTTCTGGACTTTTTGTCTGCTCACTTTTGGTGATGGTTGCCTGTGATAACTATCTGCTTGTTTCCAAGCTTTACACTGGAAATAATTGGGTCTTTAGTTGGGTCTTTTGGGTCTTTAGTCTAGTCTTACCAGTGCAGTTTCTAACTTCCTGTAAATCCAAACAGTGCCTAAAAAAGTGTTTGTATTGTATGTAAAAGCTAAACAAAAAGGCCAGATGGGTTCACATGGTCTAAAAAAAAAAAAAGATATAATATGGATATATTAACCTCTTAAAATCAAACCGAATTTAATATTCAGGTAATCTGAGTATATTAAAGTATGTAAAGAGTAGAGGTTCAAGTCTCACGATCTGTGATTCCTCAGATGACACCACATCAAGAAACATAATTCATCTATAAGTGATAGAATGAACCACATTTGCTGTGTAGAACCTTTGTTAGGATCTACAACACAAAGTTACATTCATAAATGCCAGTTCAAAATTTACTGTCCCAAAAGAAAGCTTTGTTTTGGCTTGTTGGAATCTGGGATGGAATGTGAAAACCCAAAATATGACAAAACCACACCCTTAGTTCTGAAACTAATGGAAAAGTTACACCTGAAACACTTCACTTCTTGGCATCTTCAGTCTTTAAGCATCTTTTAAAGGTCAGCTTCTATCATTATTTTATTCATATTGCTGTGTCACCACTATGGTTGAATGCATTGCGTTATTTCTGTGAAAGATGATGTCCTATTTTTCTCGCTTGAAGCTGTTTTGTGTAAGCTAGAAGAGGGTCTGTGGTTGAAAGTGGTTTTTAGTGGAAGGAGCTCTCTAAGAAGAATAAAAAGCAATGTAAAAGTTTATTGCAATGGCAAACAACTTAAATTCAGCCACTAATTTAGTCTTTGAAAGATATTTGAGGTAACTGTAGAGGCCAGTGTTTTTATTTTTTCTGCACTTTTCTCATTGATGTCTTCCGTTTGTTTTCCTTAGTCTAACAAGCTTCGCACCAAGACACTGAAAAACACCTTGAATCCTGTGTGGAATGAAACATTGGTCTACCATGGCATCACTGATGAGGAAATGTCACGCAAAACTCTACGGTAAGAAATAGCAGTAACGGAACATCCCATCCATTTCTTATCAATAATGTAAAAATAGACTTTAATTCCTCTACTGTCTGACTTCAGGCTTTCAGTGAGTGATGAGGACAAATTTGGACACAATGAATTCATAGGAGAAACACGGGTTCCATTGAAGAAACTAAAATTTGACCAGAAGAAGTCCTTCAGTGTTTGTTTAGAGAGAGTGATCCCGGTAAGGTTAATATTTTACTGTGTGTTTGTCTATAATGATAAGGCTGAGGCGTTTTCTGTTTAGAAACAACAAACACCCTCTGATAGACATAAACCAACACTACTCTGATCCTTCACGCAAAACACACAGTAATCTACAGATGAAAACAATCTCCAATAAACATAGTGTTGAATTAATGTTTGTTGTGTACTGCACAGCCCAGCTGTTTTAAGAGATTATAGTTTTTTAAGTAACACATATACTTGTGCCTCATTCAGTGTGAATGAGGGCTGAGTGGTACGCACAGGCTTAAGCTGAAAAGTATCTTATCTGAATTTAATCACAGTGCGATCTTTTAGTACCAGAACACGGTACTTTGAATTGCAAAGCTACATTTTTTGTTGCATTTTTGTCATTATTCGTGTGTTTTCCACTTTTGCTTGCATTCTTTTTATGTTTCTGTTGTAAATTGTAATGGTTCTGTTAGTGAAACTGCTTTTTTCTTAAGGTGAAGAAGGCTGTCGGAGGTTCAGTTCGTGGCATGGCGCTCTACGAGGATGATGTAAGACATTTACCATTGATCATGTGCTACTATTCTGTTTTTTTAAGCTGTAAATGGCAATTCAAAGATGTCAGCTAGTGTAATTTTCAAGATATGACGATCTCATTTTCATGGTGTGTGCATTAACCACCATTACCAGATATTATGATAATCTCCATCTAATCCTTGCGGATGTGCACAGAGCAGAGGGGTTTAGGATCAGTGAAATTAAATATGGTTACTTTGTATTCATGGGTGTGTCTGTGTGTGCATTAATAATAGGTTTCTGTATGTGTAGTTGAACGAATGTGAAGACACGGAGGAGAGAGGGCGTATCCTGGTATCGCTGATGTACAACAGTCAGCAGAGTCGTCTGATCGTGGGCGTGGTCCGCTGTGCCCATCTGGCCGCCATGGACTCCAATGGATACTCCGACCCATTCGTCAAAGTGTACGGAATATTTCAGTTTAAAACATCAGGAAATATGGCTTCACAAATAAAAAAGAAAAAAGCTAGGATGATATTGTCTCGGCATGAGGGATGATTTACCAAATTATCTCAGATCTTTTCTTTTATGTTGCCGACAACGCCATGACCCACAGGAAAGGTCAACTATCAATTATTATAACAGGACACAGGTTCGTTCAAACAGGGAGGTTGGGAGACGGAGTTCAAAAATCATATACACAACACTTTATTATTAAAAATAAGCACAAGGTCTGGGAAAGTAGGAAAATAAATATGAAGGGAGCCCGACTGGGAAAAGGGGTTGCGAGCTCAGGCTTACCGGCTGGAAGAGGGGTCAACAAAGGAGAGTGACGTCCAAAAAGAGAAAGGGGAACACCCCATTCATACAGCAAAACGTGAAGTGCACATGAAATAATCTTGAATAGAATCACACACACACACACAAGGGACCACCACCACCCAGGAGGGACCAACACCAACGTCAGCCTCCGACTCTAGGGAAAAAAAACAAAACATGGTTAACAGGACTTACCATCAAAAAAACCACCAATATCCCCCCCCAAAAAATAAAATAAAAAAAAGCTAGCAAATGATCAATTAATAAACTAAATAATAATAAATTTAATTAATCAGGAGTCAACCAACTAAGAACAAAGTAGTAATAATAGAATTTATGTCATAACACAGATAAGGGGAACCCAATTGCAGAGAGTCCAGACGAACAGTTGAGTGTAAGTCAACAGTTTTTTTTTTTTAACAAAGTCACAATAATAAGTGCTGTAGAAGCGATGCAAGGTTCCCCCTGGTCGGGTTCCAATCCGGTGTGTGAGTCATCAGGAAACAGTCTGGCTCGGAACGTGAAACAGAGAAAAAAAACACAGTTCAATAATCCAGAGACCTAAAAAAGGGAAACAAAACAAAGTAAAACATAAAGGATAAACAGTTCTGTATGTCTTGTCAGGGTCAAAACTAGAAAAACAGTCTGAAGGGCGACAGTACCAAAAGGGGAGATAGCATGGTCCAAATCCAATCCAAGTCCAGGGTTCAGAGTTCAGGGCTCAGGCTGGGGCAGGCAAAGACAAAGTCTGGAGGTTCGGGTTAAAGCGGGGACATACACAGGAAGGCAGTACTAGAAAACGCTGGCTTGTCACTCAGGGGAAAACTGGGACGCACTGGTAATGACACTGAGACAAAACAGGATTTATATACACAGGGAATCAAGGGATAACGCGAGACAGGTGCACACACAAGAAGGAGGCAGGTAATTATGACACAAAAGGGAAACAGGAAGTCAAGACACCAGACATGACACACAAGGAAGGATTACAAAATAAAACAGGAAACCACAACAAGACAGGAACAGACCAAGGTTATAATCGTTAACGAACACGAACAAAATAACGAAAACTAAAATTAAAAAAACATTGTCATTAACTCAAATAAATAAAAACTACTATTAAAAGAAAAAAAATTGTAACTAACTGAAACTGTTATGTATGTTTCCAAAACTAACTAAAACGAACTGAAATTTTAGGTGAAACGCCCTTTGTTTTCGTCTTTGACAATCAGTTTATAAGCCTTTTGGATTGGTATGAAGTGCCTTGTAGTGGAAACAAGTGATAAAATATGTTGAAAACTTCTCAATGAAAAAAACTAATACTAAAATTAAAGTAAAATTAAGCATTTGGAAAAAAAGGGAAAACTAATAAAAACTAGTAAACCCACTTTAAAAACTAATTAAAAATAACTGAATTAGAGAAAAAAAAAGGCAAAATGAAATAAAACTAAACTATAATCAAAAACGCAAAACTATTATAACCTTGGGACAGACATGACAATTTATTTTGACTTTTATTTCACGATTGACAGTATGAACATTATGCTTTGTCTGGTCAAAACGCATTCATATCCCACTTATGCTGCAACACACTCAAAGACAAGTTGGACAATTTTGGATCAATAATGAAATAATGAAATTGCACATGAAGTTGGAATCATTTGTTTACAGACATATTCATCTTTTTATTCCTATATCTACACATCAGCCATTACCTTTGACCAGATACAATGATCATATATGAACCCCAGTCACTTGGAAAAGGTAAAAAAAAAAATTGTTTTCATTAATTTATTGTAGGCAATTTAGCAAAACATGTTCAAAAATCATGCCTAAGGAACGACTGGTTAGCATAGTGGTAAACACCGCACACAATTTGGTGCGGAAGGTTGCTAGTTCAAACCAGGTAGCAAGGCTCTTTATGCTATACATGCCTATATACTTTATAACTTGCTTTGGATAAAAGTGTCAACCAAATGTCATAAAAATCATCAGATTAAATTTCTAAAAGTATGAATCGCAATCCTGATTTCCAAACCTATCATTTCTTCATTGTCCTCTCTTTAACCCTGATGTCGTCCCTTAACCCACAGTTCATTCCTTTAAGTCCTTATGAAACTGTCTCAAATCTTGCCTTGCTTGATGTCCTCAAGGGAAGGAACAAGAAAAATGTATATATCCAAATTAGAAAGTAAAAAGGAAAACAATCAAACAGTAAAATTTATCCACTTTTAGTTCAGTTCAGTTCAGTTTACTTTATTGGTACCCGTAGGTAAACTGGTTTCACAGTTCAAGAGAGATGGGTCCACAACATATAGGTTACAGAGACATAGGACTCTAAACACATAGTAAAAAACACACAGTATACAGAATTAATAAATAGTACAGGGACACCGTCGACAAATAACATATACAGTATAGACTATATAACATGCGCATAAACACATACACACACACACACACACACACACACACACACACACACACACACACACACACACACACACACACACACACACACATCATTTAGAAGACATTTTCAACCGTTCGACCAAAACTGCTAAATCAGCCCTTTAAAGCTGGGAAAAGGAAAGTTTAGGTTTTTTTTTTAACCAGTTTTAACCAATTTTGGGCCTCGAGTTGTTTGTCATCTCTCCTTTTCTGTGAATCATCTGACCGTGTATGTGCAACATGTCATGTTCTTCACAAATAAATCAACATTCTTCTACATACCTTATCATTCACATTCATTAAACACAATCACGAGCGTCTAGTGTAGTTTAATAAATCAATTCAATCATTCTGTTAGGACTTATTTATTCTAAATCACTGTTTTTACCCTGGATCACATATTTCCACTTGGTGCCTGTGCTGACCTGAGGGGCCCTGACCTCAGCCTATGTGGACAGTTTTAGGATTGTAACTAAATTCCTATACCTTTTAATGCTTCCTATTTTCTACACAAAACCCTAAACAGTACATGCTTTATGTGTTCTTTTGTGTTGTAGATGTCTGAAGCCAGATATGGGAAAGAAAGCTAAAAACAAGACTCAAATAAAAAAGAAGACTCTTAATCCAGAGTTTAACGAGGTCAGTTCTTTTCAAACCGCTGTTTTATTCGCACATGCTTATCTCCTTCACTGTGTGCACACGTCTCCCTCATTTTGTAACAACTTCTGTCATTTCTGTGCCTCAGGAGTTCAGTTATGAAATAAAACATGCAGAACTAGCCAAGAAAACTCTGGACATCTCAGTGTGGGACTATGACATGGGCAAATCTAATGACTTTATTGGTACGTAATGTGTCTGGTTTTTTTTTATTTTTTACCATTTTTTTATGCTAAAGGTTTACTTTTCCATCTTCTTTCAGGGGGATGCCAGTTAGGTATCCAGGCTAAAGGTGAATGTTTGAAGCAGTGGTACGAATGCCTGAAGAACAAAGACAAGAAAATTGAGCGCTGGCATGTTCTGCTGAATGACAACAGCGCTCAGTTTGAAGATTGAAACGTTTCCATCATATAATGTATGTGTTTTGTTTGTTTTTTTTTCTTCCTCAGTCTCCCTGTGCAGAGTATTGTCCTCCAGTGGAAAGGGGTGTAAGGATATTTCCCTTTACGTTAATGTATGTAGTTGTTAAGTTCAGTGAAGTTTGACCCACGTGGAGGTCTCCTTCATGTCACAAATCAGAACTAAAAAGCTGTTATAAAATATCAGAAATGGCATCATATAGTTAAGCAAGCTTACCTTTCAAGCAGCGATGACTGAATGGAGCTGTTATCATACTACGCCAAGCAGATAAAACTCTTGTTATCATTGTAAGATGGTATATTGTAATGAAGTGTGCCTCCAAGCTCAGACCCAACAGAGGGAATTCTGTCTCTGACCTGTTTTCCCATGTTGATCTGTGCTCCTGTCATACGAGATTATGTCAGCTGATCTACGTGACGACATTGTTCTAGTGCTTGTATCACCAAGACATTGATTTCACTTGTGTTATTATTGTGCACCCTGCATATGTTTAGTATTTAATGGGACAATTAATGCTGTTTTGTTACCAGAATAATGTGAATAATGGCATTTTTTTTTTTGGTGTTAATGTGCAATGCGTTGCTTTTTGAGATCATGAAGCGTGCATATTCATCATCATCATCATCATCATGACCACTACCTTCTCCTGTGCATGTGTGAGCTCTAGGACTCTGCTGGAGAAGCGCCCCCCAAAATGCTTCTGCATGATATTTCATTAAAACAAATTCAACATGCATTGTTATAGAAAGCCTATATAATGATCAACACTAAAGCCAGGTGGTTATTTAGTGTGCACCAGTGATTTCACTACATACTCAGCATTCCTCTCTGTAAACAAATCAATGCATGTCTTCATTCAGACTCATGTTGTACACTTGGTAAATAAATAAATAAACCAATAAACACACCATGCTACACCGTTGGCTCTTCCTTGTTTGATGTGTTGGCAGAAAACTTTGTTTGAATCAGGCGAGGTTTGAACCAATCAGCTCAGAAGGACACGCAGCGGAGAATTTTGTGAACTTTGGCTTCTCTTGATAAAACGTGTCTTCTCTCCAAGTAGGTAAAAGTTTATGGATTCACTACACACTTTGTGTCTTTGATTTCAACTGTGTTTCATTATCAGTTCCAAACTCATAATGGGATAAATTCACTAACATTTACATTTAGCAGAAACACTTGATCTGATTGATCTGCTCCATGGGCCTAAAGCTTATTTATAAACTTGTAGAATTATTCAGTGTGGATGGATGAGCTTACATTACATTGCATTATATTATATTATATTTAGCAGACGCTTTTATCCAAAGTGACTTACAATAGAGGACATAACATAACATATAGCACTTGCAGAAACAAGGTGTACAGGAAATATACAGAACAATAGCTGCGACTGCCGATAGGATGGGTTTTTTGTTTTGTTTTTTTTAAGCATTTTAGCACAGGGTCAGGTAGAGTAGACAGACACATACATCTTTACATACTTAAGCTTAACCCATAAAAACCCAGCACTACATCTGTGTCAGTTCCCAGATGAATTTCTCTCTTTTATTGCAATATTATCTTATTTTGTGGGGGTTTTTGTGTGTGTAAATCATGTGTTTTCATATATTTAATTAACTGATCATGTAGATTTTCATTAGAGCTCAAATTAAAATAGAGGGTTATTATGTCAGAAACAGAAAACTGAAGAAAAAGTGACTTTTTCAGTAAATGACTGAAAATATAAATAAGTGTGTCCATACACTGGTGTTGATCCAACTGCATGGGTTTAATGGTGAATCAATGTTGTAGAAGATGACGTAGCTCCCATGGTAACAATGGAACATCTGAACATCCAAATGGTTCATATGATGACCATGAAAAGACATGAACTGTATTTTACACCAATTATTGACATGTATTGATAGGATTAGTGGATCAGCAGGTATTAAACCATTTAGATCAGTAGATTTTTTTTGAGGCAACAGTGGATCTTGAGTCTTTATGGGTTAAAAATACCCATTAACAGTATTTTTAAATGCCAAGTGGTAAACTGATTAAAAAAAGAGAGAGAGACAAATCAATATCTAAACCAGGAAACCAAAGGACAAATGGCCACAATACTTCCGACTCCATATTTAATTGACCTTCCTCTGTTTGGTCCAGTCATCCTCCTCTATCAAGGGTGAAAACTAATCATTAAAGCTTTAATGATAACTGACATTATTGTCCTTTAGGGGAGTCACATTTCTCCGACCCATTGCCATTAATTCAACAAAGTCCAAGTCATCTACTAATAAAATTTCACCTTTTTAAAAGTTTCTCCTTCATTCACTGCGGAAAAGTACGAATGGGACGTGGTCGAATAATACATAAACTGACTTATAACAACAATAATGAGAAGAATAACAGTAGCTTCTATGGTTTGTTAACTTTTCCTGATGACATGACTCTAAATTAAATACCCAAGGAAGTAAATAAAAAAAAGTAGGAGCCAAAGTAGATATATATATTTACCTGTCAACATTGATCAGTCTGTCATATTTTATTGATATGTATATTTAGTCTGTTGAGTCTGTCTATACTCCCACTGTTTGGAAGAGTCATCAATATCAGTCACATTTGCAGATTGATCAACCATCTGTGTGTGTGTGTGTGTGTGTGTGTGTGTGTGTGAGTTCTAATCAATATGTCATGGTCACTGTCACTGTGGGTTTTTTTTTTTTTTAGAGGGAGCGGCTGGTGTTTGTGTAACACTTCACTGTCATATGGCGCAAATGTTGCGTTTATTTTTGGTCCGCCCTCTAGTTCCTCCCATTCTCATTTAAAACCGATCTGGGTTCTGTCCATCTGTCACTAAGCCTTCGGAGAGACAGGCAGTGGTTCGGTTTAGATATAAGGTGGAAGAGCGTGTCAGACTCTTTCAATCATCCTTTCCTAACGCATGCTCGTGCACTCTGTTTACGCCACCATGACGCACACCGCTTCTCTTCTTTGGCTCATTTTAACATCATCACTCCTCACATGGACCTCCACTGAAGCGTCGATCTCCTGTATTTGGACTAAAGTTTCATCTGGTGAAGAAGTGCACTACAGTTTCCTCCGCAGCGACCCCCGGCAGGCCTCTCCATCCTTGCGCGTGTACCACAGTGTCTGGTCTCCGGGGCGCGCTCTCCTCGGCTGCTCCTGGAGCGACCACGCCGCGCTCGTGCACAGCTACGTGTCGCTGTGCAGGGAACGTTCGCACGAATTTTCGGATCATCTCGATAATAGTTTGAGTTTTGAGTCCATGCTTGACTCGGATGAGCTGTGCCTGTCCGTGGAGTCTTCAGTGATGGCTGCGCGTACAGTTAAAGCGCGCGCCGTGAGAAGTGCGGGTCCAGAAGATGTAAGGTCAGAGGTCAAGACGCACCGTCGTGTTAAGCGCAGTTTTATTGTCCCCGGGACACTCTGGTGCGGCTCTGGCAACAAGGCACCGTCATACACAGATTTAGGTAGGATTGATTCCACACCTGGGGGCTGTCAAGGGCTTAAAAGTGGATTCACATCAGACCTGTTCTCTCCAGGTCAAAGGTCAACAACTCCGTTCCTCGAGGCTCGGTACCTGCATGTTTTAGATGCTTCCCTCTTCCACACCCGGAAGCCATTAGATGGTGATCAGACTTCTGCAGAGCTGGATGATGAGCTGATCATTAATTGGACCAGGTGTGATGGAAGAGGGACAGATCTAAAACATGCAGGATACCGGGCCTCGAGGACTGGAGTTAGTGACCCCTGCTCTAGCTGGTGTCATAATCACCAAAAAAAAAAAAAAAACACAAATTAAAAAACCTCCATTAACCCATAAAGACCCAGTGCTACTTTTCTGGCAGTTCCCAAATTATTTTTCTCTCTCGAATTAACCTTTTTTAAGTGATTTATCACTGTTTATTATAATATCATCCCATGTATTTAACATTTTTTCATTGAAAATCAGGTATTTCCTCAAATTTCATTTACAGATCATGTCGATTGTTCATAAAAGCTCAGATTAAGGTTGATTGTTATAATATCAGAAATGGAAAAAAATGAAGGAAGTCTGACATTTTCAGCAAAATCTATCATTAACTGAATGTAAATCCAATGCGTCCACTCCATGGGTTTTACTGGTGAATCAATGTTGTAGAAGATGACTGTGTTTCCTCATTCACTATGGAGCCTCTGAACATCCAAATGGATCATATCTGATGACCAGGAAAAGATAACAAACTGCATTTTACGTCAAATAATTTCATGTATTGATTAGATTATTGGATGAACAGGAATTAAACAGTTTAGATCAGTAGATGGTTTTGGTCACCAGTGGCTGTTGGGGTCTTTATGGTGCATTATGCTCAGATGAATTAAGTTTCATATTAGTTTTTCTGAACTATAATAGACAATATACAGCATAATCAGGTTAAATAAAATAGTTCTGACTTCAAACATTGAGTTTTGTGTGCATTTAAGATGTGAACTGATATCAGCTGTTTATTATTATCACTGTATGCAACTGAAATGAAATTATGTAGAGTGAAAAACTCCTGCTCTTCATGCCTGTATTGGTTGCGTTTAACTCTTCTGGCCATCACCTTTACACTGTTTGCTCTTTCACAGGAGTTTTTAAAGAGACGGACAGCTGCTGCCGTGAACACGACCAGTGCAAACACACCATCCTGTCGTTTCACTCAGAGTACGGAGTTTTTAACACCAACATCTTCACCATGTCTCACTGTGACTGTGACAACAAGTAAGGATTTATGATTTAATGACTGACACTCACAACTAATAATATACCCAGAATATTATTAGTGTTTATGTGTTTTCTCTGATTATGTTTTCTGAAATATTTGTAGGTTCCGCAGTTGTTTAACAGAGGCAAAGGACAGCATTTCTGATGTAGTTGGATACACCTTCTTCAACCTGCTGAAGATGCACTGCTTTGAGTTGTCCCACAAACTCCAGTGCACACAGAGGAACTGGTTTGGAATGTAAGTCGGTATTTTAGCTTCATTTAATGTTTAGAAGTTGAACACAAATGAAAATATTGTAATCTTGCTTTAGGTTGGTGTCACCAAAAATACATATTTATCTTCTACATCAGATTTTGAGACATCTATTCTCAGTTTTTTCTGAGTACAGTCTGTGCTTTTACCCCACAGCAAATCTTAATTTCTTTCGGATTTAGGATTTAGAGCTCACTGCATTTAGAAAGATTTGGCAGCAACAAGTGTCAATAAGACAGCTGTAACTTTTGCTAATCCCCAGACTTGACTGGCAGCATTTTTCTTTAGATTGAAAAAAAAAAAAAAGTCACGCCACCGGTTCAGGCTGCTTTTCTGCTCTGTAGTAGTTTAAGTTGTGTCCTCAACACAAAATTATTTAGATAGATATACTTTATTTATCCCACCTTGGGGAAATTTTCACAGTTTCAGCAGTAGTGTAACAGTAAAGTGCAGTTTAAAGATGTATAAATAGTAGGCAGTGAGAAAAAAACAGACAAAGACAAGACAAATTGACATTATTTACATGACTAATTCTATGCATTTGGGGTCAGTGAGCACTATTGTACAATCTGATGATCTGTGGGGAGGAATGACCTGTGGAAGCGCTCCTTTTTGCACGGGGGGGTGCTGAAGGCCTCTACAGTGTGGTGCAGGGGGTGGGAGGGCTTGCCCATTTCTCCTTATCTTTATTATCATTAGATTAACGTTATCTTAACAGTTCTTATACAGTTATCAGTCATGTTGGTATGACTCATTCTTTCTTGTTCTGATGTATTTTTTATTGTTCATTACTTTGTGTATGTGTTTTGGACAGTTTTTGTGTCTTACGTATAAAAAGTCCAGATAGGGACTGTCATTGCACATTAGCCTTAACTATAAATACTTTGGTCTGTGGTGATAATCAGTGCTACATACCTGTCCTAAAATAAAATAAAATAAATGTTTGCTTCTACAAAGGCTCTATAGTTCTAATCTTGTGCTCAAATAGATAATTAGTTTGTGCACATTTTTAAAGGAGCATAATCATGTTTTAAAACTATTGTGAGCTTGTGCCAAACAATACTGAATGTAAAATATAACCTCCGATGACTTCAGGGCTCCACACAGTCTGGATGTATTCATTCATAATATTTAGCACTAGATGAATGTGTATGTTCAGACCAGAAGATGGTGCTAATAACAAAAGGTAAGAACCATTTAAGTCCCCAATCTGTCCAGATGGTCTTAAGGAGGCCATTTAGTATAGTAAAAAAGTACATTGTACTGTCCAAAAAAAAGTCTTTCTTCCTTTTTATTTATTTATTTTTTAAAGATATTTCAATGTGGTTTGATGATGGTAGTAGTGAAGCTGGTGATTTATGGTTTTTTTTAAATCACAGTTGTTATTGATTTCATTTATGATGGTGAATTTCTCCCTTTAACCCAACAGGTGTAAAGAGACCAAACTGGCTCCGTACGCTGTGGTGCACCCTCCCATACTCTATGAGTCGGTCAGTCCAATAGAAGCTGCCGCCATCAACGCCAACACCTCCTCACCAGCTCAAGACAGTGACACAATCCACCCCCTCCTGTTCTCCAATGCCGCTGCAGCCTCTACTGTCCCCACACTTATGACAGGTGCACCCCCCGCCTCCATCACACCCCACACCCATGTCCGCACCACCACAAAAACAAACACACCTGATGATCGGGACGATGCATTACCTCCCAAAGATCATAATTAGACTCCGGATATTATAGATAGTCAATGAATATCCCATTCCCTTCCTGTAATTCTGGCATTGACTGTATCCTCTTCTGTTTCCGCTGCACAGAGGAGAAGTCATGTGACGCGTACAAGGATCTAGATGAATGTAGGAGCAAAATCCTTCCCCTGAAGAAGAGATATGGCCTCCACAATCCTGAGCCCCGGACCATGTACCACTGCAACTGCACCAGCAGGTAAATTAATTAAGAGTCATTCAACAGATTTCATTTTTATTTATTTTTTTAAAATTTTTTTGTGATTATACTTTTTATTTGCACTGTCAGAAGAATATGCACAAGCAAAATGTCTTAATAGTGCAACCAAGAGTGAACAAAAACAAAAACAAAAAAGGCAGATCAAATAACAGTAAAAAATAAAAA
>JAPSES010000081.1:5522018-5551392 GCA_029822895.1 Maxillicosta whitleyi | reverse complement strand
GGGGTTTGGGTGATTGAATGTCCCTTTTCAAAACCTGCTGCATCTCTCCAGGCCTGTTTATTGAGCTCAGCGCCACACTGCCACAACTAATCTTTCTGTCTCTATTTGTCTCTCCTTTTCTATTTCCATGAATTAGAGATCTATCTTTGCTTTTCTGCTCCTTTCTGCTCAGAGGGTTTTACTCTTTCTACCTTGTACATGGTCTCCTCATTATATTTACTATTAATATAGCAAAACATACAATGAGCAGTTTAATATTATGCATATTGATGTTTTGCAAAATGACAGCGTTTAGTCACCGTCTCTTTTTTTTTAATATGTATACCCAGACATAAACAATGCGTAGCTGCATGTGTGTGCCACGTCTAATCCCAGACGTTATATGATTGGATTTTTTTTGTGTTTTCTTTTGCTTCGGAAACATTGTGTCCTTGAGGGAAATCAAACACTTGTCTGGCCGGTCGACTGTACACACCGGGGCATCCTCGTCATTTATTAAATCTCTGTTTCCTGCCTAGAAGGCCGCCTTGGAGATGTGTCAACTGGATTTTATGTGTTTGCACTCATCACTATGCTGGGAATTGGGATTTCAGGAGTGGTGTGCTGTCGTCTTTCCCTAACACACACATGCTTAGAGCATGCTTGAAGACACACATGAACACAAGTTGAAAGAGCATGGTGTCCGAATGTTAATTAGCAGCAGTAAATTCTACAGTTGGTCACTTTAGATGTGAAAGGAAGAATTTTCAGTGACAGTTTTTAGCACTCATTAAGGCTCAGATACCGGAAGAATTTGCATTATCTATCTGTTTAAGTTGTAGTTGAACTGGTTCAACGTTTTCTACTATATGTTCATGTCACTGATGAGGTTTTTTTTTTTTTATAATAAAAAAAACTTTAATATCTGTCATTTTTACCTCAAGAAAAAAGAAATACCTTATCGTAGTCGGCTTATTGTTTCTGATCATACATTAACTTTAGATCTATGAGGACTAAAGATTGAAGTCACAGATTAATTTTTCACTTACAGAATCTGAATCCAAAAGAAATATGTACTGAAGAGAAAGACAGAGGCAGAGAGAGTGCACATGGGATATAAATGAGTAAGGAACATGCTAATAAGCCCTCTTAAATAATTCATTGTCTCTCCTCCCTCTCTCTCCCACATTCTTTAAACTTGCAAACATTTCATTAGAGTCTCAGTCTTTCACTTCACTCTTTGCTGTCCTTCATTGTGTGCTTTGAAAGGTCAACCTCAGATTTTAATTCCGGAGTTTGGCGTTGATGTGTGCAGGTGTGTGCTTGTATGAGCTGCTGCTGTAACCAGTGTGTGACCACTGTCTGTGTTCAGAAAGACCCCTAACTTAATTACTGTCATCGCAATTGTATAAAGGAGAGGCTGTACCTCAGGATAGGGCTTGTTTATAATTACATAACATAGTGTGTTTACAGAGATGAACTGTGTTAGGTCTCAACAGTGTAGAATTATTACCCATGATTTCATCACACTGTTGAAGAAGACTTTGGTTAGTTGGAGGTGTTGTGGAAAAAATGCCGTGGCTCACCAGCACGTGGACGTTCTAAAGGCTAACGAGCAGAACTACACAGCAGGCGTATGGATTGTATATATCATGTTAATGCACACACACTGAATTGATACAAAGTGTGATGTTTGTCTCCATTTTTCTGTGTAATTTGAAGAAGATTGTTCTTCAGACCTCACAGCTATTTCCCATGACTCCTCACAATGATCAATACCAATAAACTTAAGATTAGTTAGCAAATGTGTAGGCAGGTTCCCAATCACTAAAGCAAGAGCAGGAAGGCAATGACGATTTCTCATCTTGATGAAAGAGATTAGTGTGATTAGAAGAGGAAACAGACATGATCTGTGTAGTGTTTTGCTGTTTGTGTGTGGGTGTGTGCAGGCGTGAGCGCTTTCACATTCCTGTATTTACGCATGTGTGCATGAGTGAAGACAACAACATGTGCAAGAACATGGTACACAAGATGAAACTCATTATGATTTGTATGGTATAATGCCTGGAGAAGCCCAGTAATTAGAAGGAAGACTGCAACTACAAATTATTAGATGGCTCAAAGTGCTATAAAAGTGTCTTCTGTGCTAACACAGTAATAATAGAACTGCATGAACCTGCTGCTGAGCGGCGATGGTGTTGGCAGAGGGTGAGACTCTCACTGCAGGTCTAATAGGATGTGAAAGATTAACTTTCACTCTTGTAGCCTCCAGTCTGTTTGTACATGTACCCTCAAGTGCATGATTTGCACTGGCTAAAAGAAGGCATGTCCGTCTACCTGCAAACTATACTTTTGTTTCTCACACTTTTGTTCTGCGACTTATGGTTCAACAGTGTCCTTGTTCTGTACTGTAGCTCAAAAAAAGGAAAACACTGCATCGCCCTAAGTGTAGTTTATCTGAACATAATGTATAAATATTTCAAATCTCTACTCTAGTCATGATTACGGCAAGTAGAGGCCGATCAGCGGACACGGCTTCACTTGATTTGTGTTACTGATTAGACCGCTTTATCGACTTCTTCAGAAATCTCCACTGGCAACAGAAAATCTTGGATGAAACACAAGAAGCCCATTCTGTCCAGTCACTGCTCCTCTAATGGGATCTGTGTAGCTGATGAAATGTTTTTTTCAATTAAGTGGTACTTCTGTTTTATTGATAAGTGGACCTTTTTATTATAGTTGTTCATCATTTCTCTATTTAGAATGAAATAACATCACTTAATGAACTGCAATGAAACAAAAATCTCAAGTCATCATATAAATTAAATATGGGTCAAAGAGTTGTTATTTTACTGTCTGCCCTCTGTCTTTATTCTCATGAGTTATTATTTTGATGAGAGAATTTAGTTAAAACCAGTGTAAATATTATTTTCTTACCATGTTAGATGTGAGGGTTGTTGAAATTCTGTGATTCTCTAAGTCTGCAGCTTCATCTCTAATGGTAAATTTAAGTCGTTTTTATCTTTTGTAGTCTTTTGTCTATCTATGCCACACTTAGCTTCTATGTTTTTCACCCTGTGTGTGTTTTTGGCTGTATGTTTGTGTACAGCTATGCAGCTGTTACAGTATGAGTCTCTCTCTGTGAGTTTCTGGGCTCTAATGTTTGATCATTGGGTAATTTCAGGCTGCATCCAGTGCTCTCAGCAGTCTGGGCCATGTGTACACAGCCATCGGCGACTATCCCAACGCACTAGCCAGCCACAAGCAGTGTGTGCTGTTGGCGCGACAAACCCAGTGTCAAGTCTCTGAGGCTCGGCAACTGGGCAACATGGGCGCTGTGTACACAGCACTGGGAGACTTCACTAATGCTGTTCAGTGCCACGAACAACACTTGGACATTGCAAAGGTACAGTGTGGTAATCCATTATGTCTCTGCTTGGCGGTAACTCGGTTTGCCCTAAACTTTTTTTTTTTTTGCAATAAACAGCCCTTTTATCATGATATGGAGTAAAGTTAAAATGAAATTATGCATTTTTAGATAACAGTTTTACATTTGCAATGATGCTGGTAATTACACAGTGTCTTTCTACTGTATATACATCTTTTTAGAGCAGAAAGATACTCCTTTAAACACTTTGTCAAAAAAATGATTAATCTGCACTCATTTTTGAAAAATAAAATACTGATTTAAGTCATTTCTCAAACAAATGTGCTGTATTTTGGCTTGTCGCAGCTTCTAAAATGTAAGGGTTTGATTACTCTCTTTGTCATATCTGATCACAAATCTAGAAAATCCACTATTTTCTGTGGGCTGTATTCTATTCATGATACTCATTATTAAACCTGTCAATATTTGCAGGATCACAGAACAGCTCTTCATATAAATATAACATGAACAAATCCAACAAGAGACAAAAGTCTGTGCACATAGTGTCTTTAAATTTTGTTTTGGACAAAGTGCAAGCTTGCAGGCTATAACCAGCCAGCAGCTTTACAGCCAACATCATCTCACTCTGTTGCTTTCTAACTTAACACAAATAGACCATCTGTTGACAATTAGATGAGTACCAGAATAATGATTCCCTCAAGTAAAACCTTCTGACTGCTCAGAATTTCTCAAGTAAGTTTGTTTGGATAATTTCAGTTTCTGTAGCTTCCAATGTAGTGGCTTGTGACATAAAACATTTTCCATCTGTTGGGGATGTGAAGGCTCTAATCATTACTGGGCTTAACACAGAAGACGTCTGCAACTTTTATTCAAACAGGTCAAGTTCAAGCTAAATATTTCTATTACACATGTTTTTCTGATACATTCAGACATTTAAACCTTTTTTTTTCACTATTTGTAATGTATGCCCCTTAGATGACTAGAAAAACTGGTGACGACCACAAGCTTCACTGTGTTGTAATTGCACTGTATGTCATTACATTATAAGGAGTCTATGTAAATATCTAATATCTTTGTTAGACATTAGAAAACCGCCGTGAAGAAGCGCGTGCATACAGTAACCTGGGCAGTGCCTACCACTCTCAACGGGACTTTGACAAGGCCATATCGTACCACACACGTGTCCTGGAGTTGGCACAAGAGCTGCTGGACAGAGCCATCGAGATGAGGGCTTACGCTGGTCTGGGGCACGCTGCCCGCTGCATGCAGGTTGGTGTAAAACTTAAACAGTTAATGAAACTACACAGGCTTAAATCTGCAAAAAAAAAATTCTGTGGTGTGATGGCGATCTTGATTGTTCCTCAGGACCTGGACAGGGCACGCCAACACCACCAAAACCAACTGGAGATTGCTGAAGAGTTACAGGACAGAGCAGCACAAGGCCGGGCTTCATCCAACCTGGGTAGGTGTTACTGCAGGTCAACACAGGCTTTATGGGATGGGTAACATGTTTTCTCAGGTATGTGAGCCAGACTTTTATTGTGGAAGCAACTCTGAGCTTCCAGAGAAAGTGTTGAATATATTTGTGATCATAGTGTTTGCACCATTTAGATGTATTCCAGCCACAACGACATGTAGTTAAAAAAGAGAAATAACAATAGGCACAGACCATGCTGAAGCTTGGACAACACAGCAGTATGACTATACAATCATGCTGCTCTGTCCCTGGAGGATATATAGTTGACAACAAGCAGAATGAGGGTGGCAGATTGCCTCTTCTCTGCATTGTGTAGGAGAATAAAAGCATCACAAATAACAAAAGAGAGGGTCTGTGCATCTGCTGAATACAACAAGACAAGATGTAAGAGTCAAGACATTACTGGCTTTAAACTGATGGTTCATATTCAGTTCAATTCACAACATGACAAGACCACCATACTGCATTGTTTTCAGTGACGACGAATGAAATAATCACAAACACAGCAGTTCTCATAAACACAGCACAGCTCTGAAAACCACCTGTTGTCCAAAATGTTTCTCGTAGACATGTATTTTTTTTTTTTTTTTTTTTGCATAAAGGAAGATAATATATGTAATTTTGTGGTGCATTTTTGTGAAGAAAATTGTCTGATGTCATCTGTTTTAATTTCAGTTTCAAAGAGCGTGGAATGATGCAATTTTAGATAAAAGTTTTCTCTGAAAACTATTAAACTATCCATTCTGACCAATTGAAAACCCCTGTTCTGTTTAATCTCTGAACAGTTTGATGTGTGCCGTAGTTTTTCGCTCCCTTGTTAACCATTGACCTGCTCTGTCACTGCTGTCGCCACTGTGACTCAATAGACTGACTGGGCTCCTGTCCTGGACCTGACCAGCTCAGTCTACATCGATGAAAAGCAGAGAACACACAGACAATGCTAAAGGACACTCCTGATTTACTATACAGTCACAAAAATAATTATTACACCATCAAAAATCATCAGAAACAATGGTTATGCAATCGAGTACTAACTCCTGTGTTTTAAATAAATATAAACTGCTTAATTTTAATAATTTTGTTTCTGATATTTAAAGTCTTACATGGACTTGCCCCTCCTCCACTGACAGATTTTATCAAATCCCAGTCTTTCAGTGGGATGGTCAGCAGGACCACAGCTCAGCCAGCCTCTGAGGTGCCACTCAGGCCCACTACTTTTGGACAAACTACACTTTTTGTCACTGAGACTGAATATTAGAACAATTTCCCACTCAATATAAGAGACTCCCAATCATATACCTCCTTCAAATCACAACGTAAAAACATTGGATGAAGGAAAACCAAGCGTATGACCATCAGTAGATTGCCCTCACTGTATGGTTTTGTGTGTTGTTGTATGTATTGTCAGTTTTCTTGTCACCTGCCTAGAGGCTACAGATGGAAATTAACGCTGTTGCCCCAATCTGGCATATTTACAGCTGCAGTTGTAGATGTTCATTAAATTGTACCGTCCCTAATAAATAAATAAATAAAATACATATCATGTGACTAAAACAGACAGAAAAGAAAACACGGAATGCCTAAAAGCACTGTTTATTATCAAGTAAACATGGACAATGGCTAGATATCAGCTCTTAAATTAAAGTCTTATGAGCTACTTTTATTGTTATCATTACATTTGTCTAAACAAATGTAGCTTTAGTTGTACCAGACATTAAAATGAACAAGTGTTTGAAGAAAACGCAGGTGTTGTAATATTTTTTTCTGTGACTGCATGTTAAATTGATGCATTTAAGCACTTTTAATCCAATAAGAACCAAGATTTGCTCCCGTGTTATAGTTTCTATTAGATGTATAGATGCTACAAATTACCAGCAGTCTCTCTAAATGAAGATACCTGCCATAGATCATGTGACTTCCCTGTTCTCCATCACCACATCTGTTCCCAAGCCTCACCCAGGTCTGTTCAGATGTACCACAGAGCCGTTGGGGGTCCTATCACATGACTGCGGTAGTGCCTCTCTGGCCAGTCAACGCTCATGTTTTATTAACCAGGTTTTGGTTTCTGCGGCCACAGTGATATCCGAGAGCCAGTGAACCTGACTCCATCGCTGAGTGGACAACTCGCGTCTTTTTTTCTGAGCGTATGTGTGTGTACTGCATTACACAGGTAATATGAGCACAGCCTGAGTCAGTCTGAGCATTTCTAGACTTTAAGCATCGCCATCTGAAGTAAACTTTCTGTAGAATATCAGGCTTTGTTGTGATGATGTGTTTATACATTTTCTCAGTATGTCGCTACAGAACCAGCTTGAGTGGAATTGAGCCTCATCAGAAAGTCATATTATTTGCCACGTGAAATAAGCAAAAGCCAGGCACACAGCACACAGTAGAGGCTTTGATGTGTGACTAATAGGCTATTGCTGAAGTCGCTGACACTCTCCTGACAGACGAGCTACAGTCTGTGGTTCAGATCAATGAGTTAGATCATCATTTATGGATGATTACTTTTCTCTGACTCTCAATGCTGACTTGACAACCTCTCATTTTCTCCCTCCTCCCCTATACTGACGCAGATAATGCTGCCAAAATCAGACCGTATCAAGCTTCAAAAACAATACACATTTTCAACAGCAGTGGTTTTGAGTCCAAAAATATCTCAACTGGGGCACTGGCTAGCGTTGCCCAGTGGAACTCCTTAGTGATTTGTGATGGTACCATTTAAAGCGTAATTACCATTCATCTTGCATCCCAGCCAAAGAAGGCATTTTCCCCCATAGTTAGCATTTTAATTGTTTAACCTGGACTGTATTTAGTTTAGGTTTGTTAGACACTAAGTAGCAGGGTGTTGAGCGTGCTATATAGGCTTAGCAAATTGTTAGCCTTGTAGCATAATTGCCTAAGTCGTATTTTTTTCAGGTCATACCTAATGATGAAAAATGAAGCATAAGTTTTATGAGAGTAAAGTTATGCAGATATTATAATTTGGCAAAAAAAAGACTTAGGCAATTATGCTATGAGGCTAACAAAATACAATACAATACAAGGCTATGTAGAAAAACCCTACTGTTAACACAAGAGTAAGATAAAAAAGGGTTCCGCATTGTTTTTAAGGATGCATTCAGAAACATTCAGCAACACACAAGCTAATAAGGTAACAGTGCATGTTAAAATTTATTTGTTCATTCATTTATTCATTTTCTAAACCACTTCATCCTCTGTAAGGTTATAGAGGTACTGGAGCCTATTCCAGCTACTATGATATTTTTTTTAGATATACATTTATATTTTTATCTCCCATGCTTTTACTATTCTGTGCAGGTACAAAAATACATTTCACCCTTTTCATATCCAGGGATCTGGATGTGTCACTAGTTCACTGGAGGGCTGACACATACAAATGAACCATCATTCACTGTCACATTCACATCCACAGATGATTTAGAGTGATCAGTTTACCTATTCTTGTGCATGTCTTTACCACCCACACAGACACAGGGAGAACCCCAGATGGTGCTGGTTTGGACCCCTACCACCCTGCTATCCAGTATTAAAATTACCCTTCTAAATGTTGCTGTTCTAGGATAATTTCTCATAATAACAGGCCTACATATAAATTTAATAGATTGGTCTAGATGGATATTTTATCCATATGTTCAAGAGGTCCCTGCTTATTTAAAATGACAGAATTTAGTTCAGTCTGTTTGACTATGACACAAATAATTAAATCTATGCTACACAATAGTGAAATGTCTGTCTTACATGTGTTACAGAAAAGTTGCATTTTTACATATCTAGGAATAGCATTAATATCATACTAGCATTAAATCGGGGGGATCCACAGGGCATAGATGTGGTAGCTTTTATGCTGTTGTATATTTATACATGCCATATTGCATTTGTCCAGGAGCCACCGCCCAAGTGTTCCATGAATAGGAACATGATTGTAAGGCTATTATGTTCCATAATTACTAATATCTCCCAAAATACTGGTCCTATCAACTTGTCATTTTCACTAGTGACCAAAAATATGTATGCCAAACTGCAGCAGTCATCTCTTTCCAGATTTTATGTATATGAGACACACATGCACACACAGAGGCCTTGTATTGCACTTGGCTTTTATAATATAGATTTGTAAACCAGTGAAGTCCAAACTTTTTGTTGATAATTTTTTTATCTTTACTTTTTGTCCATAAAACTGCTGCTGTTTACCCAAATTATTGCCTGAAATACACCGAGGAGCCAATAAACTAGATTGATGATTTCAGTCACAATGACAGTGATTAGTTATTAATGAAAATGTATCTCTCACTCCTGTGTTAAACAGAATAGACAACATATTTGCAAGCAAAGACACACATGCATGTCTCCGCTGAGTACTAAACGGTCTATATATTCAGCTCTTTGATGGCAGACGGTGCTGCTCACTGTGGAAAAAGGGGACCGGAGATCACCACTCTTCTCCTCTAATCTTTCAATGCTGTCTCAGCCCAGTACACTGTCATCAGATCTCAGCTAATTCTTCGCACTTATAATCCTCCCAGTGCTGCTCACTTCCCACTGTGTCCCCTCCGTGTTGGGGAATCCCACAGCAGCATTCAACAGATACAGGTGCTTTAGCTATCAGCCTCACACCTCAGAGAAGAGTGTGTTAGTTTTTTTTTTTTCCTTACATGAGGGAGGGTCTTTACGTGTGTGTGTGTGTGTGTGTGTGTGTGTGTGTGTGTGTGTGTGTGTGTGTGTGTGTGTGTGTGTGTGTGTGTGTGCGCGCACACAAGCCCACACCTGAGTTGAGAAGGCGGGGGAAGTGGGGAGCGGGAAGTGTAACAGTTATTCCAGCCAACACTGCAGGCTTCTTTGTAATCCTCTTAGTGCGAGACCCCAATGAAGGAGGTCTCCTGTTCCTTATCAGTAACCACCTCCTCCTCACATAAACCTGCTTCCTGCATGTTGTTTCAAATGGGGTTATGTGTATCTGAAATATAATGTGCATCACTGCATATTTCACGTTTCACTTGTATAGTCATTTAACCTCCTCTACACCTTTGGCATTAATTACCTTTGTTTTTTTTTATTGCAGTTTATGTGCATATATAATATGCTAAGCAGTAACAGATTTGTATTCTTTTTATAGTTAATTACTTTTTTCATTTATACTTCCCTGCTGTTTTATTTTTTTGGTTTTGGGGTTTTTTTTTGCCACAAATTACTTATTCTTAGGTATGTGTGAACATTTCAGCATTTTATACATTTTCTTTGATACCTCTCAGTCAGAGGACTTAAAGGAGACCTGTTGGCCTGACATATTAATTTTCCCATTTATCCAACTGGAATATGGGTTATAGATATTTTGCTTTTCCAGTCTTATTTTGGTTAAACACTTGCCAATAAAAAGTAAAACACCTCAGTCATGGCTGTTTCAGATCACATTTATACACATTATTGTTACAGCACTGGTAGCACTGGCAGGACAGAAATGTCAGACAGTACAAATATGTGACTCATTAATGTGTTTTAATAGTTGACATCAGTACTTATTGTCTCAGCAGGATGAAATCGGATGATAGTAAAAAAAAAAAAAGGCCAGTTTTATCTTTTAAAAAAGAATGGGGCTACAAATGTACAGGAGGTTTTAGGGTCCAGTGTTCCAGCATCCAATTTACCCCTAACAAATGACACCCCACTCACACTTTGTTTTTTATCTACACAGACTGACATGAAAGCCACATGTAACCTCTTCCATCTGTTGTCTCGACACCCCCCATATCCCTTCTCCCCCTTTCTCTAACCCTCTACCTTACTGCCCTCTCTCTGCCTGTACTCTGGCAATAACAAATATTTTATATCCTGAATGTGATCTTGACAGTATTTAAATAAGGTCTACACTTATTACATAGAGCATGCATCAGAGTGTAAGTGGAGCAGTGTGGATAAAAAGATGAAAATAACAGATGTGTAATGGGGTTGTGCCATGAAAAATGAGTGATCACGTAGTAATGTAAAAATCTGAAATTGAGGAGGCGTTAATAAGGTTTTTTGTTGACCTCTCTGATGCATATGAAGCAGATGCCTTTGAAAACAATTAATATCAGTGTTGTTTATCTGCGACATTAATAAGAAAGGCAGATGAGCAATCCAGGTCACCTAATAGAGTTATATTTGCTCTAATTCACAGCTTATTTAGACTGAGGTAACCCGGTTAAAGCATTTACATGAGAGCTGCAGCAATCACAGTGTTGCTTCGGTCTGGTTTTATTAGTAATCAGGTACTAACAGTGCATGTAAACACAATAAAATAACAAGTCAGATGAACACACAGTCATCTCCACCTCAAAGTAAGAAAGAAAGAGCTAGGATGTGTTTGTGTATGTGTGAGTATTTGTGTAGAACTTAAGAAAACCCAGGTGCTTGCCTGTTTCATCCTGCAGTCTTCCCCCCTTCATCCTCTTTCACTTCCAATGTCCCAAGTTTACTTTCTATCCCAATTTTGTCGGCTGTAAACTGGGTTGTTGATAGTATGGTAGGCACATCACAGAAAGTTGGAAATGCCACCGGGAGCCAAGTTTTTCCAGTTTCATTTCCCCTGGACATAGAGATACAACACGTCTGTATGACTCTCCCCTGGATATCTACATCTGCAGCACTGAAGTTTTTAAAGATCCACAGAAGCAGATATTATTAGTTAAGATGAAATTTTCCACTGTATCGTTTTAATAATTCAATGCTCTGCACTCATATCTTTTCTTAAGGTTCTGAAAAGTATGTGTACTTGTATCCACATGCACAGACACACACACTGTTAATCTGTATTTTCTTTGCATTATGTGTCCGTGTATCATGAATGACTACAGATGTGACACTTAAACTAGAGCCACACTTAGATGTAAAACAGGATTTACACGAGATTAAATTTAACTCAAGAGACTTTTAATAGGGTTTTTAAAAAGTAGTGCCTTGTCCTTTTTATTATTCAGACCAGATCTGACTCAGACTTGTGTTAAAACCTTTAAAACTTGATTTCATTCTCTTTTCTCAAGTTGACTCTGGCTTATGTTGAGACAGGTACCTTTGTTGCCAATTCCATCATTTTACCATAATTTCAGGTTCTGTCTATGTTTTTATTCTCACAAGATATTTGACTCATGTAGGCAGTAAACACACCGGTGTAATTAGTATCATTAAAATCACTGTGTCCCATTTAGTTGCATCACTTTAAACCATTGTTAATGTTACTAGTAACACCTGTGCCTCAGTTGTTTTTATAAAGAAAAATATCTGTTATGAAAAAGGTCTGTATAATAAAGACACAAATAGTCCCAGAAAACCTAAAAACTAAGTATATGTAATTTGCTCTGGTCTCTTTGTACTTGAGTTCTGCTTAATATATGCGGTTAATATATTTTGATGATCATTAGACGACTCTATTTGGAAACAAAAAATAATCATTCTGCATATAATCATGTATATACTGCATCCACATACAGTAGAAAATAAAAAATAATGACTTAAAAAGGCAAAAAAAAAAAAAAATCAACCTTCCTTTCTTACACATTAATGATACAGTTGGTTTCAGCACAACAAGCATAAATGTGATTGATGTGATTTTGGAAGGACATTCTGTCATTTACTTCAGTAGTTAATGCATCATAAAGACACTGTGGACATAATGCCTACTTTTGGTCAACATAATCCTGACATAATGACATACAACTGACACTGCTTTTCTCTAATTACCTCCGCCAAGGAAGTTATGTTTTTGCCGGCGTTTATTTGTTTGTTGGTGTGTTTGTTGGTTTGTGTACAACATAACTCGAAAAGTTATGGATGGAGTTTGATGACATTTTCAGGATAGGTTAGTAATGGCGAGATCTGGAAGTGATTACTTTTTGGAGGTGATCCAGATCACCGTCTGGATCCAGGAATTTTTTAAATGATTCTGTATTAGTTATTATTGATGCCGTTGTAGTACTAACAAATGTCCACCAGATGGGAGTGGAAATCCTGTTTTCTCATATAGTGTCTTCAAATGTGTGACCTGAACTGTGGTGCTTGGCGGAGGTTTGCGCTCTCCGAGTGCTTTTCTAGTATTTTTCTTGTCTTCCTATCCCTCTGTCATTTTCAGATTACATATACTGTACATCTCACCACAGTCGGACTACTGCACTTGTGCACACTTCCATGCCAATGCTAAAATAATATGGTGTCCACCTCTAGCTAAGACTTGTAAAAAGTAACTTGTGGTAAAGTAAAAATCTTATCACCCTTCCTTTTCTCACTTTTATGTCAGGAATCATACACCAGATGAAAGGGGAGTATGAGACAGCGCTGAAGCTCCACAAATCCCACCTGTCCTTTGCTCAGGAGTTGGGTGATTACGCCGCCCAGGGCAGGGCCTACGGTAACATGGGTAATGCTTACCATGCTCTTGGTGTCTATGATCAGGCTGTCCGCTACCACAGACAGGAACTTCAGATATCACTAGAGGTGACTCTCCACACTGTTTCACACTGACATTAGAGTATCCATGGAAAACAGATGTGTGAATTGTCTTCTTTGTGTTTCAGGTGAATGACCGTCCATCTCAGGCCTCTACACATGGTAACCTCGCTGTGGCGTACCAGGCCCTGGGTGCTCATGACAGAGCTCTGCAACATTATCTTCACCATCTGACCATTGCACAAGAGCTCCGTGACACTCAGAGTGAAGCAAGAGCATTAGGTAAGCTGAAAAAGAGCCTGAGAATGCAGGAATTATAACTGATTGAAAATTGCTAATTAAACCTTTAATTCACCTCTATTTCAGCAAACTTGGGAAACTTCCACAGCTGGCGAGGTGAATATGCTCAGGCTTTGCCCTACTACCAGCAACACCTGGCTTTGGCTCCAGGTTTACAGGATCTAGAAGGAGAGGGAAAGGTTTGCCACAATCTCGGCTATGCTCACTACTGCCTGGGACAGTACAGAGACGCTGTCAGGTCAGACATAAAGTCAAGACAAACCTTTTCACATAAAACCATCCATGTTAGAGCTGTCATGTACACCCACAGGTTCTGCTGGCCTTGAAATAGCTAATCATTTGAAGTTTGGACCTTTAGAGTGTTTTAAAATGTCTTCAGTATAGTTTTGACAGGTGGTAATTATTGATCGGATTTAGTGCTTGGTTGAAACCATGCAAAAATGATTAATTGGATCGCTACCTCACACCAGTAAAAGCTTAAACCTTTGGGTATAAAGATATGAGAGTCATAAAACGAATCTGCCATTACCAATTTGTCCTTTCATTCACATCTGAAGTCTCACTAAAACATAAAACAGGTATTATATTGAATTCATAATGCTTTTAAAAATTCTGAAAAATGTAACTTGAAACCTGCAGAGACTCTAATTCGACTGCATAAACAAAAGCCTGTGCAAATAAAACATGCTGTTTCCTTTCGTGCTTTTCAGCCTGTGCCTTTTTGTCACTCTGTCACAAAGACATGTTCTGCATTTTTATTCGTTTCCTAGGTATTATGAGCAGGACCTGGCCTTGGCTAAAGACCTCCATGATAAATTAGCCCAAGCAAAAGCCTACTGTAACCTTGGTCTGGCTCACAAAGCGCTGGGAGAGTACAACAAAGCAGAGGAGTGTCAGAGATACCTGCTCTCTCTTGCACAAGCCTTGGATAACACACAGGTCACCTACTGATACTGCATTCACATGGTAAACTGTAAAGGATTTACAGGTGGTAGGAGGTAGTTGTTGATTGTGTGTCTGCGGGTTTCTTTATGTCAACAGGCAGTTTTCAGGGCCTTTGGGAACCTTGGAGATGTTTGTGTGTGTCGTGGGGATCATCCAGGAGCTGTGAGGTTCTACCAGCAACAGCTAAGCCTCGCCCAAAAGGTCAACGATCAAAAGATGGAGGCAGATGCGTACTCAGCTCTTGGATCAGTTCACAGGTACCAATGATCCTGTATATTTTATGTGGTCTGTTTTGCTTCAGTGATATTCTCCTGTCAACTTTAATTAGTTTATTTACCAAGGACAGCACGCATTAATCAACCTTTCAGTTTACACAGCAGTGTAAATGTACCAGTTACTGTAGTTAATGAGATCATTTTCATCTTTAGTTCTCAGCCAGGTTGTAGCAAAGAACTACATAATAGCATTACTTTAGTGCATCAAAAAGTACTGAAAAAAACAATGAGATACATAAACACATCACAAAAACAAAAAGAGTATAAAGGTAGTGCCAAAGATAACAGAGGTAAATTACTAATGAGTTCAAGTTTTGTTTGATGTAAATCCTGCGTTAAAGGGGCGTATACGTATATATGCATATTTTCACTTCCAAATATTAAAAATTATCTACAATTATTAGTGGTTGTGGCTCAGTTGGTAAACTGGGTTGTCCATTGACCAGAACATCAGCGGTTTGAATCCTTGCTCCGACTGTTCACATGTTGAAGTGTCCTTGGGCAAGACAATGAACCCTAAATTGCTCTCAGAAGATGCTGCCAGGCCCAATGAGTGATAACAGTCTGTGGATACGTAGAATTGATTCATTGGTAGTTTTGTTTATTCTGGTACAATTCTCCCCACGTGCTAAGAGCTGGAAAAATCAATATTACATCTAAGACCTTTACGTTTATGTTTCCAGGTTATGTAAATAATATTAAATAATACTGTTGCATTAGTGAGTGGACTAAATGACTGCAAAACAAATAAATAAGTTGTAGCTCTGTATCATCTGGCAGCAGTGATGCTAACTGGCTTTTTGGTCCAGTACATTTAATGTATTTTTATGAAGTTAAAATAAAAGTTGTGTTGATCTCAAACAGTACAGCAGTCTACACAGTTATCTCCCAATAAATGCATTATTTATAGGAATTCTGGCCATTTTGCCTGTTAAATTCACAGTGCTCTGTGGGAAAATAACATAGTGTTCCTAAAGAAGTTGCGTCAAATAATCCAGGTTGAATTGGATGATATTACTGCCCTTTATAACATGCTTTTAAGCGTCTTTTCATCTCTCCTCACTTTCCCTCCTATTTTAGGCTGCTCCGCCAGCTGGATACGGCCTTGTCCTTCCATAGCCAGGAACTGACCGTCCGCAAGGATCTAGGTGATCAGCAGGGGGAGTGCCGCGCCCTTGGCCACCTGGCAGCGGTACACATGGCCCTGGGAGACTATGCCACAACCTTCCAGTGCTATGAGACTCAATTAGGCCTGGCACAGGAGCTCAGGGACGCCCGTTTGGAAGCTCAGGTCCACGGGAACATGGGCATCACCAAAATGAACATGGGGGTGTTTGAGGAAGCTATTGGTTATTTTGAGCAGCAGCTGGCCATGCTGCAGCAGCTGACTGGGACTGAGAGCATGCTGGACAGAGGTCGGGCCTATGGCAACCTGGCAGACTGCTACGATGCTTTGGGAGACTATGAGGAGGCCATCCAGTACTACGAGAAGTACCTGACTGTGGCTCAGAGCCTCAACCATGTCCAGGACCAGGAGAAAGCCTACAGAGGACTGGGCAATGCACACAGGTAAGGACAAGGTTCAGATTTATTATTCCCCACATCAAAACTACAACTAGAAGACACTGCTTTAAGAGCGCTTGGTGTTTTTCTAAGACTTTTTGCAGCATCGGAAAACACACTAAGAGTAGGTCCCTTATGTCTCAGTCAGACACATATTCCTCAAACCTTTAATTCAAAACTGTGTAAGCAATGTTCAGTGACAGAGGAACAAAGCTTAATGATGGGTTTCCTTTATCCATCTGTTGTAGTCTGTTTCTGCTCCCTGGAGTGTGAATAAGATGGTAATGAGCAAAGAGTAGAGTAGAGTGATTTATACCAATGAATCCATCCTTTGTAGATGTTCCTTTTCTCTCTAAGGAGACAGACCTGTCTTCATATAAAAGTCCTGCTATTATGAACAAATTTGCTGGCTTGTTTGCTTTCTTAAATTGCCCATATGCTCTTCTCTGGAAAGAAAGAGGGCTTTGATTTTGGAATATTCTGAATTACTTATTTAAATAAAAGCTACATGTACCAGGTGGTATTTCAAATAGCTTCCAGTGTGTGCAAAAAAAAGAAGAAACTGATGACACAGTCTTGTATTTTCCCTCCTCATCCTTCCTTTTCTTGCTGGTTCTCTTCATCCTCAGGTCAATGGGCAGTCTCCAACAGGCACTGGTGTGCTTTGAGAAGCGTTTGGTGGTAGCCCATGAGTTGGGTGGAGAAGGAGGGGGTAAGGCTCAAGCTTATGGGGAACTGGGCACCTTACACAGCCAGCTGGGCAACTATGAGCAGGCCCTCTCTTGCCTGGAGCATCACCTTAACATTGCACGCACGGCAGGGGTAAGCATGTAGCTGCAAGAGGTTCTTGTTTCTGTTGACTTCCTGTATTCCAGGTTTCTGAATATGAGAAATTATGTTCTTTATGTAAAGCATATTATGCACACAGAAATGCCATTAAACCTGCTTAAACTTTCAGGATAAATCCCTGGAAGCTGAGGCAAGTGATGCACTTGGGGGCGTTTATCAGCTGATGGCAGACAACGAGACAGCATTGCAGGTTTGTGTGGATTTGTTAAAAAAAAAAAAAAAGTATGCCAACTTATTAAATCCCCATCCATCAATTAAGTAATCATGCTGTTCCTCTATAGTGGCACCAAAGGGCTCTGAATATAGCAGAGCAGAATGGATGTGTGAGGAGCCAGGGCCGAGCCTACGGCAACCTGGGACTGACCTACGAAGCTTTGGGGAACTATGAGAGGGCTGTGGTGTTTCAGGAGCAGAACCTGAGTGTAGCTGCACAGACCAATGACCTGATAGCTAAAACTCTGGCCTATGGGTGTCTGGGAAGGATACACCATGCCCTGCAAAACTATGCGCAGGCTGTCATGTACCTGCAGGAAGGTAAGGAGAGGCATACAGGGCAAACAGAGAAGAACTGTGTGTTGTATGTAAATGAGGTGGATTATGATTGATTACACTCATAATACCCTTATGATATTGAATTATATCTTATATTCAGACTGTATTTATTGTATTTTGTGGACCCCATATATAAAAATAGAAAACACTGATGAATGGGTCACAGCAAAACTCTGCTTTAAACCAAATTTTCCCTGTTTCTCCAACTTCTCTTAAAGCTCCACTGATCTTTGTTCCCCCTAACGTCTTTACACTGAGATTAGTTCTCTTAAAGTTTGAGTATTTGAGTAAAAACTTGTTTTGGAATGTTTCTCTCTGCATAAATCTAAATGGAACCTGACTTCACAGTTTGTGACACAATGTCACAGTTCTCTTCAGCACTTCATACATTCTCATGATTTTATCTGTAATACAAGGTGACTAACTATTGCAAAGCAGAACAGGTTTATTTCTGTGTCATATCAATTCAGTCTAACTCACTTCTTTAGTTTAATTCAATTTCCATTAGCACTGTTGTAGAGAAGGATGTGCAAACAGTATGACATACACATATACACACAGAACAACAGTGTCATACAGTGTGCTCATTCTGGTCACCTCAATAGACGGCTATGGATGTAAAGAGGTCAGGGGAAAATAGATTGTTGAAACGGTTGGTCTAGGTGGGCAGTGATTTATAGCACTTAATGGAGGATGCACTGGCGTCACTGTATGCACTGTAGGCCCACCTGGGCAGTAGAGTCCTGTGCAAAAGTCTTAGCCCACCATTAGCTTTGTTGTTTTTGCAGGGTTGAAATGAGCATACATATTTATTTTTTATTCTCGTTTCCTTAGATACTATAAGAAAATATAGAAATATGTGCCCAGCCTTAAAATACACACAAAAAAAAATCAACTAAATAGGTTCTAAAGGTTTAAGTGACTATTTAATGTGACCCCTGACCCCATGACATTAAGCAGCACAGACAGAAACATGTGTTGAAACATAGAATGAAACATCCAATCCAATGCAATTTTATTTGTAAAGCACTTTAAAACAACCGCAGTGTTCCAAAGTGCTGTCCGGGAGAACATCAGAATGTGAATGCAATTAATTGTACTGTCTGAACAAAAGGGCGAAAGACATGTTAAAGTTAAAGGGAGGTCACACTATATTTTTCCCCTGAAACGTTTGTTTTTACTGCTGTACTTGACATATATCTAGATTTTATCTTAATTCAGACACTGAGAGATGCATATATGTGGTTGTTATAACTTTACTAAACCATCAACATAATGTTGGTCTAGGAGTTTTGCAGAGTACTGTATGTTCTCTGATCTTGACATCTCCATAGTGGTGCCATGTTCAAAAGCAGGTTGTTTTCGACAGCTATCAACAAAAAGCTGGACTGTTGATGAAAAGTGAGTGAAAAAGTTAGTCACAGTCTTACCTTCCCCTGCAGTCGTGCACCAGTTACATGTAGGGAGGCGCTGGCTCTTAGCACAGACTTTGATCTGCATGGGGTTATCTTATTTAAAGTCAGAGTTGTTTAGGCCTGAGAACACAGCCAGTTGGACGTCTGAAACTCGGCAGAAGCATGAAAGGTATTCATGAATCTGACAGAAGCTAATAGAACATCAGTGCTCTGCTGTTTACCCTGGAGTGGGGTTTTCTTTAGGTAGTTTGTTGTCAATAATCCTGTGTGATTTAACTTCTCTAAGTAGATTTCTCTTTGAAACTCACATGACTTTCATCTCACTTCAGTTTTAGAACCGCATCATTGTTGGGACTAATCCTATTCAAGCTTCTTTAGTAATGTGTGAAAAGGCACATTTAAACACACAAGGAGAAGCTGAGACCATTTAAAACACAACATAATTGTAATGGATATTTAAATTGAGTGGATGAGTTCATTTGTGAACTCCTTCAGGCTTCATCGGGCCTGTAAGACATGGTCACGGTCTGTCACTTAACTCAAAGATCTTCTGGATTTTAATTGATCATTAACTCCAACAAGCAATGAGAAATCTGACTCTGAGTTGAGGTAAGGACAAAGTTGGAAAAACATTCGTGAGCGTGCCTCCAATTAACCTCCCTATCGAAAGAAAGAAAGAAAGAAAGAAAGAAACACACATACAGAACATTACAAATCCAGACAGAGAGGGAAAGGCACAAGCGTGAATTCAAAAGTAGATGTTTGATGAGATTCTGCTCAAATCTCAGGCCCTAATGAGAACTAAATACAACAAGCTATGATTGCTCCTTCTCAGCAAAGAAGATGAAACACATCTGAACAGAGAGAATACGACATCTTGAATGTGAATCTGCAGAATAAGGAGGGAAGAAAAAAAAAGACTTTGAGAACAATGAGAGTAAAGGAATGGCAAATTTGAGAGCCCTGGGCTGCAACAGTTGTTCTAGGCGTCAAAGTCCCATAAGTTTCAAAGAGCTGATTTTCAGAGCAGCCCCTAGGAACCAGCAGGCACAGAGACTTTGTATTTCACGTCTGATCTTCTCGTCTCACTAGTCTTTCCTTCTTGTCCTCAGGTCTGCGTCTGGCAGAGCAGTTAGGTCGAAGGGAGGATGAAGCAAAGATACGCCATCGCTTGGGTTTGTCTCTTTGGGCCAGTGGAAACCTGGAAGAGGCACAGCACCAGGTATGTATGACCGTTCACTGAGCAGACAGGTACTGAGGAACGTACTCCTGTAGATATGCAGAGGTGTTTGGATGTTACTGTATTTGGAGTCAAGGTGGTTTCAAACATCATTTATAACCTGGTCATGTGGACATATTTCTATTTGTTTTTTTTTATTATTAGTCTCGTAATCTGTACTTTTTTTCTTTTTCTGAAGTTTAGCTTAATTCTATAGCTGACCTGTGTTTAGAAAAAAAGTGTATATTTGTTTATTATTTGTTTATTATTTGTCCAAATGCCAGTTAGTAGCGACTAGGTAGCTTAGTGGTTTACTTTACGCACTGACTCTGGTGCGGAAGATATCCAGTTCGATCCTCAGGTGGGCCCTTGGGTAAAGCCCTTCATGCTATACGTCCCTACACCTGTAGCCACAAGGGGGCAGTGTCTTGTCGTGCTGGTCCCAAGTCTGGATAAATACGAGGGTTGTGTCAGGAAGGGCATCCAATGTAAAAACCTGTGCCAAATCAATAAAAGAAACTTACTATTTGTCTATATGCCAGTTATACTTTAATTTGTTGTTGTATCAGTGTTATTTTTTTAAAGCCTAATGAGTAACAAGGTCTACAAATTAGCAATGTCTGGAACTCCCATATATATTGCACTGCAGCACTTAATTTTGTTTAACAGTAATGACTACATGTGCTGTCGCTGTCAAATAAATTAAACTAGAGGGGCACTAGAAAAGCACTGACCTCAGCCAAGACCAACAGTCCATGCTCCTCATTTTACAATATTATTATACCATAAATAAGCCACAAATTATGACCCTTGTGTTCCTCTTTTTTGTGCCACAAGTTAGTGTAACTGAAACAGGAACTCAGTTTTGCATTTAATTTCTATTTTTTATTTAACCCTCAAAGACCCAAACATCTAACAATGACCCAAAGCATCTACTGACCTAAAATATGTAATAACTTTTATACTACTAAACCTATCAATATATGCAAATAATTCAAATAAAATACAGTTTCTCAGCTTTTAAGCAACATCAAATGCATCTTATTTTGATGCTCAGAGACTCCATGTTGAATGTGAAGGCACTGTCATTTTCTGCAATAGGGTTTCATCAGTAAATTTCATGTAGTTTAATAAATGACTGTGGCTGTAGACAATATTTTGTTGCTCAGTTGATGATATATTTTGCTAAAAAAAAAAAAAAAAAGTAACTTATTCTTTATTTTTTTCATTTTTGATTTAATAGCCTTTAAACTTTTCTCTGAGCTTTCATGGACATCTACATGATCAGTGAATTATATATAGGAAAATTCCCGACTTTCACTGAAAAATCCAAAATGGAGAGGATCATATTATAATGAATGGTGATGAATCACTGTGGAAGGTGGAATGTACAGAATAATTAATTTGAGAGTCACACAACAACAGGTACCCAGTGTTTCAGAAGAAAAAAAAAAAACACAAGTACATTTACACACACTTCCATAACAAAATGTTGTGGTGTGATTTTTGCATAAAAATACAGACAGAAGAACAGTCAAACAGAAATAGATTATTTTTAAAAAATCAATAAAATCTTATAAGGTTACTGTAAGTTATGTAATCGTTTCACAATAAGTCAACAATAAATCTGGGATTACATTTTTGTCTGATGATGTCAGTGTGTGTGGACATATAACTGTGACTAACCAGATCAGTTATATTACTCATAACTTGTTTCTGTAGCTGAGGATCTATTAAGTCAGTTCTTGGGAACGATACCACAACACATTTACAAATATGTCGCATTCTATGTCACCTGGTGTTATATAGGATATGTCTTTCTCCTCCCCACTTAGTACAAACAGGGTTATGACAGATGACAGATGTGTGTGGAGAAATTATTTTTTCTGAGCCCTTGTGTGTCATTAACACAAAACACATCATAGGAGTTGTTAAACTGGGTGAGAAAATGGAAGGCTTCTCTGAGGAGTTGGTTTGATATTGCGTAGTCTGATCCGAGTATAAAGGACTTAATATGAACACACAGACTAAAGCATTCATTCATTTGTAATGTTGATTTTTGGTTATGCTTTTGCATATTTATTAGCATGTTTATCAGAAATTCATACCAAAGAATTACTGCTAAAATTTTACTTTTTAATGTAGCAATATAATGAGATTTCTTTTCCATTGTGTGTTACTGATTCGATCCAGATCCTGTTATAACTTTACAAGCAGTATGGATGTAGATTACTTGTAAATGCTACTTCTTTTTTTGGATAGTGTTTCAAATGGCTGAGGTTATCAGAAATACAAACCATATTTACACTCACTAAGTAGCTGTTCTCCCAGTTCTTCCTAACATTTTGTGCAATTATAGTGTCATCTAGTGGTTACCATTGAAACAGCACTTTCTTTCATGTTTGAGATAACAGTATTAACGTTTGAAATTTGGCATGTGCTTCCTCAGCTTCAAAGTAAATAGACATTGGCATGAATTAAAGGAAAATTGTGGATGAATAAAAAAGGGAGACTTGTCAAATAACAAATATGACGAATACATTTTCAACAGGGTATGAAAACCTCTGTATGATGTTGCCTTTGTAAAACCTAAATCACTACCCATGTGTGTTTTCCAATGAAAGCTTTCCCGCTTGTGTTGGAGCATCTCTGTGACATTTGCCTGTCGTCTTGAATTGCAGTTATACAGAGCATCTGTGTTATTTGAAACAATCCGTCATGAGACGCAGCACAGCACGGATTACAAGCTCTCTCTGTTTGATCTGCAAACCAGCTCGTACCAGGCTCTCCAGAGAGTCCTCGTCAGCCTAGGTGAATTAACAGTTTCCTCCTACTTTGTTTACAAGGTGTTCTCTCCTTTCCTCTCTCACTTTCACACACTCTATGCCTGTCTACAGTGCACAAATTATCTCCTAGCAGTATGTCTGAGTGTATTTTTTACGGATGTTGCTAATTAAAACCTCCAGTCTTCCCAAAACCTCTGCTTCAGCAACCCGGTCCTCCTAAAATATCCCTGCTTATGTCTTGTATTCTCTACTCTCAGGCCGTCATGATGAGGCACTGGCCATAGCAGAACGAGGACGCACCCGTGCCTTTGCTGATCTCCTGGTGGAACGCCAGAAGGGAACTCAACAAGCATCAGGCGCTGACCCTTATATCCCAGTTACCGTTGAGAACATCCTGGAGACGGTCAACGGTCAGAGGGCCATGGTCCTCTACTATTCTCTGGCTGGAGGTTTTCTGTACAGCTGGCTGATCTCCCCAGGGACAGGTACACACACTCATCTATAATTAAACCTTTAAATGAGGTCACAAAAACTACACTGTAATGATTCTTCATATTTCGTGACATGTGGCCTTTCTTCTTGTGCAATCTTAAGACCAAAACAATCCTGGCCGTTTTTCCCTTCACATCAGTGGATAGTTTTTTTCTTAGGACTTAGCACATTGTTTATATTAAAAACTTACAAACTGAGCACCTGCTAATTCATTAACTTACTACACTTTGCAGCATTACTGACATTACTACTGTTTAATATGTGTTTAACATTTCTTTTATTATCCACTTTTACCAGTGTATATACACATCTCATAATCTAAAATGTGGATTCTGGAAATTTTTAAGAACGTCTATTCAAGTGAATCAAATTTGTAATAAAACATTTTATAACCTCTTGATCTTGAAGTGAACATTAAGAGTTTTTTCCCTCTAGCTTTATGAAATTTATATTGAAAATGTTTTAGAAAACAATAGTTTTTTGAACCACATGTCACGACTGGTACTGGGACATGAAACCAAATGCAGAGTAGGAAGGAAACAGTGGATGTAAAAACAACACAGTTTATTAAATCAAATAGGCAGAGGTACAAACTGGGGCAGGCAGTGACGACGGTCAAAATCCAAACGTCCAAAATCCAGAAAAATCCAAATCCAAAACACACGGACAAAGATACAGGTAGGGAGCAGGTTGACGTGGAAGTCAAAATCCAAACAGGGTCGAACACACACGGGCTGAAGGCAAAACAGGCTAAGACTCAAACTGGGAAACAGACTAAGACAAAACTGATGTGACGAACAAACAATGAAACACTGATAAGACAGGGATAATATACACTGGGGCACGGAGAAAAAACAAGACACAGGTGTGAAAATAAGGGCGGGGTCAGGCAATAACATAGGTGGGAAAGATGGGGAACAGGACGTACAGAGAACAAACACCACACAGGAGGGAAACTACAAAATAAAACAGGAAGACAAAGACTAAAGACTGGGGGCCAACGTGACACACAGCTGTGATGAGAGATCAACATTAACATCCATTTAGAGGACCACCATTGACTAGCTAATTTATTTATTTTTTTAGCTGTGTTTTGTTTTCCACAAAGTTCTCACAAAGATATCTTAAGAGTATCCTTAGGTTGCTGCTCAATATTGTTAAACAGCAGTTGTCGGATGTTTTTTGCTAAAAATTTCAGCCTTTTCCTGTTGGAAACAAGGTTGATGAACAATAAGCTTCAGGTTATAAAACCATTGAGCTAAAAGATGCTAAAAGATACTGTTGAGTTCAGAATTACATTAAGTGATTTTCTGTGTGTTTCTAACTATACCTAATCCCTGTTGCTTTTGCAGATATTTAAATATATTGAAATAGCCAATTTTTTTTTGGCTCCAGAGAGACATTTTAGCCAAATTATTTGTTTGCTCTATCCAGTACTTTTGTATTGAGGGTTGTAACAATCACTCTTTAACAATGAAATAGTCCCTACATCATGATGTTGGGGTTTTGTTGATGATATATTAATGAATCTGGGCCTAATCTCTGTCCAGAAGTTGAAGCGTCCATGTCCATTCCGAGTCTGTTGCCCAAAGACGGTCACATCTGCAACTATTCATTTTCCTCCTGTTTAAAATGTTGTAACAGGTATTGTGAAGTTCAATGAGGTGTATCTTGGAGAGGCTGACTTCCAGGATGGTGGTGGTAGCCCCCAGGGTGGAGGAACCAGTGGAGGTCCACTGTCTTTGGAGCAGTACATCTCCAATGCTAGAGAGGCTCTGGGAGTGGACAGTCATTACAGCAGGTAGTGATTTTTCCTTATGGATACAATCAAATTTGTTGGATGACAATGTCAGTGGAAACTCTTGAACGTCTTGTGTCCTTCCTCGTTCTGCTCCATCACGGCTTTAGTGCAGTATGTAGCACATGCCTTCCTTCATTAAACAAAAGGGAGAAAGAGCAAAGTAAGACAAAGCAGCAGCATGTCTGACGTTATCTGTCTTCCTTTTCTCCTGCTTACTCCTGCCATATTTCTTTATCCTCAATTATCCTGCATACAACTTAAGGCCTTGGTTGGCACTGCTGGACTGCTTTGTAAATCACTACCATGTGTTGTGTCAGCAAATGTTCCCCCACACAAACTGCATCTCAACTTTCTGTGAAAACCGCTGCAGTAGTGTTACTAGAGCCAGCAGCAATTCATTCCCTCTCTTGTGTGTTTGTGTCTGTGTGTGGGTGTGTATTAAAGCTGTGGAGAGCCTGGAGCCTCTGTCCATTAAAGCATGTCAGTTTATGTGTGATGATTACGAACCCTGTTCATGCACAGCACTGGAAGTATTTGCACATTGGCAGTATTAAATTGCTCTTCAACCCACCAGAAGAGGGTTACTACCCACTAGCATGTATCCAGGCAGTGTAAGTGCTATATTAATACAGTTCAAATCACTCCGAGCATGTCAAAAATGCAGCCAGAAGATTCCATAAAAAGTAATGGTGTTTGCTAATGGCGAATTCAACTCTGCGTATCATCAGTTCAGTACATAAAGCCTATAATTAATTGCTGACTATTTTTTCTGTTTATAGAAAAAAAATCAGTCTATGTCAGCACTGGACTGCAAGAAAACATAAATGTTCAAAATGACTTATTTTAGAAGTGGTATCTTATTTACTATTCCTGTTTTTGTCTCCAAAAGCTCTGATTCTTTATATTGTGTTTCATTTACTTTTATAAAATCAACAAATGCATTCTGGTTTATCCTCAAAAATGTAAGTCATGTAGTTTGCAGTGAGCATTTCTGACTTTAAATATCCATAATAATGTTCTATGCATGATACCTAAACCTACTTTAAAGTTATTTTAAGAAAAGCAACTAGTGTTTATGTCCCTGCTTTGACAGAGGTTGCTCGAGCAGTGAGACGGAGAGTGAAGCAGGAGATCTGCTGGAACAACAGTTTGAGGAGCTGAACAACAACCTCACATCAGCCACTGACCCCACTGGCTATCTGCGCATGGTGTCAAGAAATAACATCTTTAACAGGTCAGAATTCATAACATTGCATTGATTTTAAAAGGATATTGTGTGTGTGTATCTAGTACATGTGTATATTCCTCTAACAGAAGCTGTCAGAGTATGACCAGTCTATACAGCGCCACAGTGTCTCCAGTGAAAGATAGTCTGTCATCACCTCATTACCGACCGGCTAACATTGGAAAACCTCCCCTGCGAGCCCTTTATGACCTACTCATAGCACCAATGGAAGGGGTTTGTATCAAATGTATGTTAGTCTTCCGTTTCCATTTCCATTTATATGTGTTTTTTTTCATCTTTTTGTCCTTGTTATTCTGTGTGTTTTACTCTTAGGGTCTAATGCACAGTAGTGGACCTGTGGGCAGACACAGACAGCTTGTATTGGTGCTGGAGGGAGAATTGTACCTTATCCCATTTGCCTTGCTCAAAGGCAGCTCCTCTAATGAGTACCTTTATGAACGGTTCAGTCTGATTTCAGTACCGTCTTTAGCCAGCCTAGGAGCCATGGTTAAGGTGCGTAAAAATATCAAATGTCAAAATATGTTTTATATATGTGTGTGTGTGTGTGTGTGTGTGTGTGTGTGTGTGTGTACTGTTGGGCATAAAAATATATTATATTATTATATGTGATGACTCGCAGGTTCATCCTCGCCGTGGTGGTCCAGTACTTTGTTCTGATGGAGGGTCAGTGGCAGCAGTCATTGGGGCTCCTCGTCTTCCCCCAAGTGTGATGGACCGCTGGCTGTGGGGTCCCCTACCCTCAGCCCAAGATGAGGCTCTTTGGCTTGGAGATCAGCTGGGATGTCACCCCCTGACTGGTGGCAGTGCCACAAAAGAGCGTGTACTAGCAGCTTTAAGTCAGGCAGAGTGTGTCCACTTTGCGACTCACATATCCTGGAAGCTCGCTGCGCTGGTCCTGGCTCCCAGTCAGGAGCATGCCCGAGGAGAGAGGGCAGGTGGGAGGGTCAAGGAGAGGTCGTTGTGTGGGGCATCAACATCAGGCGAGACAGCTGATCAGGATGGAAGAGTTAAGAAGAGTCACAGCAGCCCAGAGAGACTGACGGGTGCAGATGAAATGAGCGAAGATGGGGAAAGCATGTGTGAAGTGGAGAGTGTGTGCGACAGTCCATCACTTCAGGACTTCCTCCTCACGGCTGCTGATATACTGGACCTGTGTTTGACGGTCAAATTAGTAGTTTTAAGGTAAAACCCTGTAGCCCAGGTTCATAAGATAAGATATGTCGTAATGATAAGATAAATTATCCTCCACCAGGTCAAATCCATTCCATTACAAGGTTATGGTAGAGTCATATTTGTGTTTTAACCACCTGATAAACGTAGAACATAGAAGAAGTCCAATACATTACCACGGCTTTGTATTTCAAGTCTAATGCTAACCTTAAACAAACTTTATGTGCAATAGAATACAATATAAGTAAAGCAGAAATAAACATCATATTGAAGTGATAAGAGGTACTGTTGCACATGATATTAGACATTGCTCTGACCCCTGACCTCTTGTCGCCTACTCTCAGGTTGTATCCCGAGTCCAGCAGCAGGGTGACGGCTGACGGACTGGTGGGTCTGACTCGAGCCTTCCTGGCTGCAGGGGTTCAGTGTGTGTGCGTCTCTTTGTGGCCTGTACCGATAGCTGCCTCCAAACTGTTTACTCACACCTTTTACACAGCGCTTCTCAACGGAACCAAAGCCAGTGCAGCACTGACAGAGGCCATGAAGACACTACAGAGCAGCAAGCACTTCTCACATCCCTCTAACTGGGCCGGTGAGCAGACATCACCATACATAAACACTACAACTTTGGTTTATATAATAAATTCAGTATTTACTTATACATTGTTGTTTTGAAAGGAAATACATAATGTGCCCCCCCCACACACACACACACTCCCACCCCAGAACAGAACATCCAATCTCTTACCCTCACTGTTAAACAAAATCAATAGACAAATAAATGATATGAGCTTATATTTTGTTATGTTTTATTGTACATTGCATAAAAAACACTTTCAGATGTCATTCTCATTCAAACACCACAGAGCAGAAATTAATTAGTATAGTACTTTGTCCTATTCCTCCTGTAAGATTTGTCCATTATTGGCTTTTTAAATAAATTGTACAGAGTGTTTCCAGATCCCTTCATATACTTCTACTTTATTTTTCAAGAACATATGTTATTTTCTTCAGGGCCATACATTGTGGCATATATGTAATTTTTCTGAATAAAAACGGAATTAAAAAATAATAAAAACAACCATAGTAAAACATCAATAAGTTTGATGTTCTGTGTGAGGCAGTGAAGAAAGGTGGCATTTCAGTCCTGATTTAAAGTATATAATATGTATATAATATATTATATAAAAGTATATAATAATATCTGAAAATGCTTCTTAAACGTGGTATGTGGGCCATTCCAGAGAGTTTTTTGTTAACTGAGACACCAACACTTAGAGAATAAAGAGAGGGTGTTTTGCGTATATGCTCCAAATAGTTAAGAAATAAGTACAGTAATGACATTAAGTTAAAAATGTATCTAACAGTTCTGTTCTTTAATTTCTAAAAAAAAACTAATTCTAAAAAATTGGAAGAACACTGTCGCACCTTCATTCTATGAATGGAAAAGTTTGACGAAACATTATTTAAGTATTGAA
>JAPSES010000081.1:5474489-5514200 GCA_029822895.1 Maxillicosta whitleyi | reverse complement strand
CCTTTAAAAAATTCCTGGATCCAGACAGTGATCCGGATCACCTCCAAAATTGAATCATCTGTTCCTTGTCTCAGAGCAAAGACTTCCTGAAAATTTCATTAAGTTTGGTCAATAATTAACCGAGATATTGAGAAACAAAAATTTTGGCCCCATTGACCCCGAAGTTAACGAAAATTTCAAAGTGATCCAGAATCCAGGAACTCTTCTGGATCACCCCCAAAAGTTAATGGGTTCTTCCTTGTGCCATTTCCAACAAATCCTGAAAATTTCATAAAAATCCGTCCATAACTTTTTCGAGTTATGTTGCTAACTGACAAACAAACAAACAGACAGACCTAAACTGCACATGAACAACATGTATTTTAGTTCATTAAATCTAGTAGTAACAATAGAAAGCACTGTTAGTTTGGTGTAAAAACCCTCAGGTGATTTAAAAAAAAAAAAAAAAAAACGGCTGTGCTGCAGTTCTTGAAATTCAAGACATCACAAAACTGTTTTTGTTTGAATGTTGGTGAACTTTAGACTTCAAAATGTTTTTATGTTTTCCCAAAAATCTTACTTTCTCTTTCTATCATTGTAGTAAAGTCCCTGGGTATGTGAAGATGATTGCACCAGAGGGAGCATTAGTTTTTCACGAAAAGGCTTGGAACGCCTACCCATACTGTCGTACCAGTAAGTTCAGCTAAAGAGCCAAAAGAAACTAGAAATAAATGCCCACTGTAATTTTCTTACACAATGCAATCCACATTTGCTACTTAAAGTAGAATTTTTTGTGACTTTTTGCTTTTTCAAAGCATTAGTTTACATTAAGTGGACTTTATACACATACATCTTATAACAGTTGTCTGCAAGTTTATTTAAGGATTTAAAAAAGAGTTATTATACTGTTCTAACATTTATTTCCTGTTTTTCTCTCTGTCCTTCCTCTACAGTTGTTACAGTAAGTTTTTTTATCTATTGATATCAATACATACATTGTAGATTCATTATGTGTCTTGGTCACCTATTAATGATAAGGATGATAAAATGTCTCATCTTGGTCAGTATACGTAGTCAGTACTTGATATGGTACATCTAACCTTGGTTGCTCATGTTAAAAATATACCAGAGCCAAGTAGGGCAGCATCACCAGTGTTGTTTTAGTTTAAACGTCTGATTGGTTTATTGGATTTAGCTGTAGGATTTAAGTACATCCCCAAGAACCCTCCATTCATGGCATTCTCTGAACTGTTTCTGTTGGCTGAGATTACCCACCTTCATTCTGTTTAGTTGTAATTCAAAGTAATGGCCTGAAATTGAGTGAGCTACTTTAGAAACTGAAATACAAACTAAATGCCCATTATGAAACCACTGTGTTTTCTCCTGCTTTTCAGAATGAGTACATGAAGGACGACTTCATGATAAAGATCGAGACATGGCACAAACCTGACATGGGAACAATAGAAAATGTAAGACTTAAGCCAAGTTCTCCACTTTCAGCCACATATGATCTTTTATCTAATCTGTCTGTCCTACCATCTAATGTCTCCCCTTTCTCACTGATCCAGGTCCACGACCTGGATGAGCAAACGTGGAGTACTGTAGAGGTGGTTCCCATAGATATTGCAAGCAAAGAAGAAGTGGCTGGTGGGGTAAGAGTTTTTATTGGCTTTATCTGCTTTCATTATTATACTGGCTCAAGAAAAAGACAGGGATTATTCTTGAAAAAAATCTTCAGAGATTTGACTTGTAGCCAGATATGTTGGGTCCTAATGACATGGCAACAATGAATTCATGTAATGCCTAGAGAGTCATGAATAAACATATCATAGCCATTCCTAAGTCCCTTCAATTCCAGTGTCGAAGGATGTACAGTGAGTTACTGTTTCCTTCATGTTGTAGTAATAATAATAATAATAATAAATAATGGATTATATTTATATAGCGCTTTTCAAGTCACCCAAAGCACTTTACATTAACCAATTAATCATTAATCAATTAGTAAAAGACTGGGTAGTTTAGCACTTACATGGAAGAAACAGTGAAAAGAAACATCATACAGAAGGTCTAAGTCGAACTCTAAACACTTTAAATAAATGTCCATACACACCACTGCCCTGTTCCATGTCTACACAGACTGTCGGTCTTGTTTTGGTACAATTACTTTAGGTAACTGTGAAGACAGTAGTCAAACAAAATAAATGTCTGTTTTAGAGGTAGTGGTATCTTCCTGGTTCTGAATCTACAGACCGGTTGGCTTGTGGTAAGAACATGATTCAACCTCAGTCTGATCCTCAGTCTGAAATGAGGAGTTTTGACTGAAATAATAGAATGGAATAGAACTTGGTGCCACTTTTCTGCTTTGGCTTGACAATTAATACATACCTATTGACAGAGAGATATCAGAGCTCATCTGTGTAAAACAGAGGGTAGATGCACACAACTGAATCAACTGACTGGGCATTAAACAGGATATCACTCACTACATATCTGATAAACTGTACAGTGTTAATGTAGACCTTTGTAAACTACATCTGTCCTTGAAACAAGATTTCCTGATGAATCATCTCAAATTTTTACTACTAGGCTAAGCTACTAACTTACTTGGCATGAGATTCTCACAAATGACGTTTTTCTTAGTCATTTGAATCTGTCACATGAAATTTGGAGTTGCATGCAGCAGCTGTGAGTTATCTTTGTAACAGGGATGCTCTTTGTCTCATAGCCTCTATGTAATGTCTGTAATCCTAGAATGGTCTTGCTCTGAAATTGAAATGTTTTTGTTTGTTTGTTTCCTATTAAGTTATTCTTTCGGAAACTGTGAAATCAATCATCACCAGACTAATTCTAATTACACATCAACACTGGAGTGGAGTTGTAAAGGTCACTTAAGGTCCATATCTATCCATCTGTTGTCTACCACTTATCAATCCTAGAAAAGAAAAATGATAATATGTAGATAAAAAGCATAATTTTACTAATCAAACTATGACTAAAACTCTGTTTAGTTAGGAAACTAACTAAATTGAAATCTGCTGTGGAAATCAACAATGCTGATGCAGATGGGTTTTTTTTTTAATTTTACAAATGTGACTGAAAACCTGCCTGTATCCCTGTGAATAATGGACCAGAAACACTAAGCTTTGCTGTTATTTTACTGTCACTGAAGCAGCATTAAGAACTCATTGTCTATTGCTTCATGTAACATATGACATTTCCACATGCCTTTTCTGTAAAGTTGAAAGAAATACTTTGTTATTGAGAAAACATAAGGAACAGCTAGAGTCACTCGCCAATGATGGTTTAGTATTTCCAAGGTATTGGGACCATTAAGTCTGTTTTAAGTTGTACTGATTCAAAAAAAACCCCTGGTATTCACAATCTTTTATTAGTCTATTATTGGCACCTCTTACGTCGCGCCGATTAACCATCATGTTAACACTAATTTAAACTCTAGAAGCAGGCATTAAGCCATTTTGATCCAGGTGGGTCACAGTTATCTTGGGGTCAGGGTGTGTTTCTTATTCTCCTACAATAATTACTTAAGTGGATCAGCGTTGAAGCTGAGGCCTAATCTGAACGTCCATCTGTTCTAGGTATGCACCACTGTTTTCCAGTAGATCCTGGGTTGGAGGTGCTGTTGCTAATTCTTCAGCATTCCAGTACAGGGATGTAGACATAGCTGATATGTTGGAGTCTGACTGCATCTTCAGTATGAGAGATTCATCACTGACTAGAATAATCTGTTCTGTTCTCTGTACAAGGAGAACATGGATTCAGTGACAGCACACCACCTTTAAAAACCTATGTGATCATGCAGAAAACTTTTTACTGTGGTGTTTACTCAACAAGAGAAATCTGTACATTGAGGTCCCCCAAGAACTGAAAGGTTAGGGGGCATATAGGTGGCAAGTTCCAGGTTTGGGTACTCTATGTGACTCACTTGCTCTCTTTTCCATCCATTTTGAGCTAGCGATTTAGGTAATATAGCTTAGTGGTTTACACCACTGACTTTGGTGCAGAAGGTTGCCGGTTTGAATCCTAGGTGGCAACGCCCTATATGCTATACATACACTATACCAGTGCTTCATTGTGCCTATCCCAAGGATACAGAGGGTTGTGTCAGGAAGGGCATCCAATGAAAGAAAGAACTTGCACCAAATTCAAAATGTCACATCTGATACCCTGAAGGGAAAAGCCGAAAGGAGATCTTTGAGCCGTTAGATAGATGTCCAGAAATCCTCAGAAATGTTAAATAAAAAGAAAGAAATGTGTGTATTTGGTGTGTTTAATTATTTTTACCCCCTGTTCTTCTTCAGGATTATAAACCAGAAGAAGATCCTGCTCTTTTCCACTCCGCTAAGACAGACCGAGGACCTCTAGGCCCTGACTGGAAGGTACCTAACATTAACTGAGAGCACAGATACCATTGTTCTTCTGATTTGCAATGGTATGTCCTCTGTTTTTAAAATTAATATTTTTTTTCCTTTGCAGAATGAGCTGAAGACAGATTGTCCATATATGTGTGCATACAAACTGGTCACTGTCAAGTTCAGATGGTGGGGTCTGCAGACCAAAGTGGAAAACTTCATCCACAGGGTAATGTGTACAATCTGCACAATGGGAGGGACTTGGTGTTGTAATATTTCAGTGGTCCGGAATTTCCTGCACATGAATGTGAAAAAAAGGCCTTTGTTTAATTAATGGAGACGCAACAGGCAGGAGTACATTCTGTAAATTGGCCTCAGAGTCTGGTTTCTATCAGTTCCACATGTAAACTGTCATGAGATAACTTTTGTTATGATTTGGCACTATATAAATAAATTTGATTTATGATTTAAATTTGATTTGAGTAAAATAACAGAATATAGCTATTTAAAAAGAAAAAAAATTCTTTCAGAGATGGATTCCTTTTAAGTGTTGTTAAAGCTGTTCCTTCCTTCTACAGCAAGAAAAGCGCATTTTTACCAACTTCCACCGTCAGCTGTTTTGCTGGATTGACAAATGGTGTGGTTTGACCATGGAGGACATCAGGCGGATGGAAGAAGAGACCCAGAAAGAGCTTGAGGAGGTAACTGTCTCACCAAATACACAACTACACAATGAGACACAAGAGTGCAGCAGATTTCGGTGATGGTTGTCACTCTGTTTTGACTGGACAAGCGGAGACCGTTCAAGACACTTGAATTTCTTCATTTAACTCTTTGACTCCTGAATTTTACATCAGATGCGTCAGAAGGGAGATGTGCGAGGCACCTCTGCAACAGACGAGTAGAGGTCCGCTGCTGTAGGTCATACACTAGAGGCAGGCTGAGTAAGTCTCAACAATGGGAAGGTGGTGGCGCTGCATGGATCATTCTCCACCCTTTTCTTCTCATTCTTTTTACCTCTGAAGTCAGTTTCTAACAGTTTGGCAGTGTTTGAAACTGTAACCTTTGTTTTACATCTTGCCAGCCCTGTGCCTTCTTAATTCCTACAATTTTCCGCTATTTCATCTCATTGGTCCTGTTCTTCTGGTGTGGATTAACTGATCCAGGTCTAAGATGGCAAGAGCTACTGACTGTAACTTTTCATTTGATAATATTTGGCAAAAGCAATCATCACTTACTGTATCTATTATACGTTTTCACTCCCTTGGATGTTTTCTCCTTTTATTGCTTTCATAAATCAATCATGGTCAATAAAATTTGGCCTTTTTCACACAAAACTTTATTGGGGGGAAAAAAACTCTTTAATGTCAAAGTAAAAATAGATTTCTACAAAGTAATGTCAATGAAACAAAACCATATAAATAAAAATAATTGTTTGCATAAGTATTCAAATTGATGGTCTAATTCAATAGAGGTTCATCCAAATGGTGCCAATAGTCTCACAATTAGTGAAATGAGGATCACCTGAGTGGAGTGGGTGTGTCTCAAGTGATTAAGGTGTAAAACCCCTGTGTCTGGAGGGTCCAGAGACGGTTTGGTCAGTATTCCTGGTTGCTATTACACCATGAAGACAGAAGGTCACATCAAGCAGCTCAGGGAAAGGGTTATTGAAAAGTACAAGGTGTGATGGATACGACTACTCTGAAGGAGTTACATTCTATAGCTGCTGAAATGGGAGAAAATGTGCATAAAGCAGCTGCTGCTGCCCAGGTTCTCCACCATCCACCAAGTGGCAATGAGAAAGCTCTAGAAGAAAACTCTTATTAGAACTGTTTTGCCAAAAGGGAAGGCAAGTTTATTTATGTAACACTATTCACACACAGGGTAACTCAAAAGTGCTTTGCAATGGTGTAAAAAAAAATCATAGCGAGGCATTGAAATTACATTAAAATAAAAGACAGTAAAATCAGAAATAGTGCATAACTTTAAAATGCATTCACAGAATCAAAGAAAGACATTAATATTAAAATACACTAAAGCAAGACATTAACATAAAGTGCATTTAAAAGACAATATTGAAAAGAGTTTACTCATAAGCACATGGAAAGAGGAAGGTTTTTTTTTTGTTTTTTTTTAATGTTCACATTTGGGGCTAATTTCATTTCAATTGGTAGCATGTTCTAGTTGTGTCCAGCATAAGAGCTAAAAATGTTATGTGTAACGTAAACCAAATGCTGCACATCACCAAAAACACAACATCCCCACTGCGAAGCATGGTGGTGGCAGCATTTTACTGTGGGGATGTTTGTCAGCAGCTGGCCCTGGAAATCTTGTAAAAGTAGAGGACAGAAGGAATGCTGAAAAATGCACCAAAATCCTGAGGGACAATCTTATTCAGTCTGCAAGAGAACTACAACTTAGGAGAAGATTTATTTTCCAGTAAGACAATGATTTGAAGTATACTACAAAACAGCACAGTAATGGTTTGATAAGAGCCAGGTAAATGTTCTGGAGTGGCTGAGTTAAAGGCCCAGATCTCAACCCTGTAGAGAATTTGTGGCCGGACTTGAAAAGGGCTGTTCATGCCCGATACGTAACCCGACAGAGCTTGGAACAGTTTTACAAAAATGGTGCAAAATTGCAGTGTGTAAGACTGAGACTTATCTACACAGACTCAGTGCTGTGGCTGTAGCTCAAGGTGCATCCACTAAATACTGACTTGAAGGGGGTGAATAATCATGCAAACAATTATCTTTTTGTACATATTTTTGTTTTCACTTTGACATTAACAAGTTTTTTTCTTGCATGAAAGGTCAAATTTTATTGAGCTAGATTGATTTATAAAAGCAATAAAAGGGTAAAACATCCAAGGCTGCGAATATTTATAATAGTCCCTGTATCTAATGCGCTGGATGTCTTCTGCTTAAAGTACCCAAACAACATTGATAAGAATTATTTTACATGCATATTTTTTAATGTGTGTTATTTATTCTAGAAATGTAATTGAAATGACAAAAGATATTAAGAACTTTCCAATTTATACCATTTAAAAAATACACTGTGATTCCAATGTGGGATTTTTCTGCTATATGATCTGGAAATTAAACACAAAAAAAAAAGGCATTGAAATACATCTTACTGCATTTATTTTACAATTTATGGTTGTAGAAATTCTAACAATAGGTTTCTGTAAGGTTCTGTAAAAAGTTGACTCCACATCTTAAAGAATAGGGCCATATTCTGTGCTGTCTGAGTCATTCTCATCCTGCCTGCTTCTGATCAACTCATTGGTTCTCACTTGCATGTTAACATTCTTTACAGTTCCCTCGTGTTCTTCCTGATCGTTTCTATTTCTTTTGCTCTTCTGTGACTTTGGGAATGACGATGCTCATATTGTTGTCCCTGGAATTAATAAAAGTTGTCCTTTTTGTTAAAACTGTAACTAAAACCTCACTTTCTTTTCTGTCCCTCGCCCAGCTGCGTAAAAAAGGTCCGATTCGAGGCACCAGTGCTGCTCACGAGCAATGAGGCAAATCAACCAAACCCTGTCATGATGATGTCATCAGAGACACGTCCACCACTGATGAGGAAGTGGCCCCCGACGCCTGCTCTTCTCTTCCTGTCTCACATGATTCATTGGGGGGTTTGAAAAGATTGGTTACCAGTACTGTACAGATTCTACCCCAATCACACGCCTCCGTTCACTCAGAAAAAAAAAAAAAAAGGTTTTGCATACATAAAAAAAGAAAAAAAAACTCTTTGCACAGAACGTAAATTGCCTGATATGTAATTGTTAGTTGATTATTACAATGGGCTTTGTTTTTATTCAGGTGTATAAAACATGACTCAGAAAGTCAAGCCTTTTATTCATTAGAATGTTGTTTTTAGTTATACAGATTCCCACAGAAATTGGTATAAGATAACTTTAGCAGATATGGGACCATTGTGTCCTGACCTTCTCATTACCTGACCTGTATTATAACTGACTGTCTCTACTTTAATCCTCATCTCTCCCTCAGTCTATATTCTAGTTCTGATACATTTTTGTCTAGATCTCCTCCCCCTTGTCTCACTGTCCCCTCTGTCTGGCAGTTGGTTGCAAATACTGATGTCTTTTTTTCTTTAGCATTTTAATGAGGCTAAATGATGCCTATTAAAGGTTCCAAGCGAATACAGAGCTCAAGCATGATAATTCTTTTCCCTCACACATGCACACCCTTCTGGACATGCAGACTGGCCCGTTCTTCTGTCACAAGTGCATGTGGACAACAGCAAATCCTCACTAACTGTCATTGCATGTGTGTAGTCGCTGCAATGCAGCTTTGCTCAAGTGTATTGTTTGTGTTGATTAGAGAGGGGGTTAGCCCCCTCTAGGAGCGTCTGTACAATACACCTGTGTGTTAGTGTGTGCATTTGTGTGCTTGTTTTTGTTCTCAACTGCCTTCACTCTTTGATGACTGTCACTCTGAGGACTGAGATGGAAAATGTTCAGCTTTCACTATCAAGGAGTGTTGTCACTCCCATAAACAGCTAGTTGAACTTGCCTCATGCTGTTGCTGCATGTCCTTTCTCTTTGGCTAGGGCTTTAACTGGAGGGCTCTCACAGCCCCCACAAAAGCTTTTTTTTTTTTTTTTTTTTTTTTTAAACTAAAACAAATGATGAGAGATTGTGCGTTGCTGCGTGCATGAACTTAAGGTGGTTGTTTTTTTTGTTTTGTTTTTAATTAACAACCTTTTTTCCTCAACTGACAGAGCAAATGGGTCCAGGCAGATCTGCGATGTTTATTGCAGTTGTGGATTGACAAGCATTTTGGGTGTATAGTTTTATTTTTATTTTTGCCATGTATAGTCATTTTTTAAGCAATTCATGTACCTTAACTACAAGAAAGAATGAGGTCTGATCATTTCTTGACTATATCTAGTTGAGGATGAAATGACTTTGGTGACGGTTAATCAAATCTTATTTTTATGGTTAGATTGTTTTGAGATGATCTGAAAACCAATGGCGTTTTTATCCCGCGTCACTACCTTCTGGCTGCATCCACTTCAGGTTGCTCAAATTAGCTTTCTCTATTTTGCTTTTAGCTTAATTGCAGATCCAGTTGGGCTGCAGGTAAAATATTTTGTGATGTTTTGTACAAACATGAGGTAGCTTAGTGCAGTAATGGCGCTGCTTATAAGGTGTTTATTTGATCAGGTATGAGAACAAGTGTCTCCAAAATTCTTAGAATTTGATGTAACCTATTTGTGTGGTTTACATTTGACAGGTTTAAAGAGAGTTGTAAGTGTACTTTTCTGTAGGCCTATTATAGAAATGGACAAGTTGTATATACAAATAATGACTGATACTATGCGCTGTCAGGTCTATTATTCAATACTATACCGGTTAAAGTAACTTTTATGAAGTTCTGTTATTGGCAGAGCGGGTAATGTCAGCTCTGTGGACAGTACGCTGTCTGATGACAGTGTGACAAGTTGTACTGTCCATGTGTGGTTGATCATGCCATAGTTTAACTGTACCTCATCCATGCTAATGAATGTACAGCTGTACAGATTAGGAGATAGAGGTGTAAAACTGTGCCAGGTGTCTGAACTGCAGGAACACAGACACGTTTAACACCTGTACAAGCATGACATGGACCCATTCTACCACTTTCACACAAAGATTAAACAGAAGACATATTCTTCACACTAACAAATTAATTCGGATCTGCATATTCAACCATCCCTTTATTCCTTGTTCTCCTTCCTTTTATCTTTTATTCTGGATATTGTTATTTTTGTTTGATCAGCACATCAGTGCTTTGGGGAAGCTCTCAAACTGCATCAGACAATAAGGGAAACCTTTACAGGGAGGCTTCTTGTCAACATCAGACCGGTTTCAGCTCGACCTCAGATTACTCCTGAGGAGTGAACAGTCTGACTGTGTTCAATGATGACTGAAGTCTCCATGTAGACTAGATTTAGCTGTGTGATGTACAGTCTTGTAGCATTACCAGTGATGCCAGCCAGGGTATGACTGTGAGGGGAGGGATGGACACTTAGGGAACAGATGGAATCCAAAATACTGTTTTCTTTATTCTAGTCATGAATACACACTTTGCGAAATCTACTGTTATACTATTATGTTTTATTTTTGAAAGACAAAGATTCACAATGTATTCACTTTTCTCTTTTCTGATATGGCAAAATTCAGGGGAATTAGTAGTGAATGTAATACAATTAGTTCATTTTTTTCTTTTTCACAGCTTTCAAGCTGTGACAGAAGGTCTAGACAATGGAACATAACAGAATATCTAATAAATTTGAACAAATAAATTCTGTGAGCTGTCTCCTGTCTTGTGTGTATTGATAATCTAACTTGTTTTTGTGGTGTGGTTATAGTCTGTAGGGTATATACACAGAACTATGGTAACAACTTCTGGGTATCAGCTGTTTTATTATTTACACCAAGAAAAACTATGTGATTTAAAAAAAAATAATTTAAATACACTTTTTCTGTTTTACCTTGTCTTCCATTGAACAATCTGACCCACTTGACAGCTATTTTCAGTTTTATCTGATGCAGCTATTATTATCCTGTGAACTCCACTAAAAGTACTTTGTGTCTTATCAGTAAGACAGGAATACAGGGTTAGTACTAACAAGGGTCACATTGTGTTATTTCTAATGGTGTTTACACTTATATGCTACGTATTTTTGTCCGTAAATAAATATCTCAGCTGCGAAATCGTTGAATTGATGAAGGCTATAACAGTACGTGTACTCATACATATGTACAGAGCTTTGAGAGTAGGAAAAAAAATCCTTTAATCGCTCCCAGCGGTAGATCTGAGTGCGCATGCGTGAGTATTTACCCCAGCAGGTAAACTCCACCATGGCGGCGAGAGGCCATGTGCAAGATCCCAACGACAGGAGGCTCAGACCCATTTATGGTAAGCACTCAATGGACAGCCACATAATAATGTGTGATTGAAGGTTTTATAAACATTGTTGTGCTATGTAGTGGTGCATGTGTTTAAAGTAGGAGGTGGTGGAGTCAGAGGGCAGCGGCGCGGCCCCTCCAGCTCCAGCCGCGGACTGTGCTGCCTGCAGCGCCCAATGACAGTGCAGCTTACCCGGTCTGCCACAGAGCTGGGACAGGACACGACTGTCACAGTTCTCTGAATGACACTGTACATTCCATTGTTGAACCCATTCATATCCTCGGTGGCTGTCTAATGTTATCTAGTTTGGGATTTTGTGTCGTCCTGCTTGGTTTATTATCAAAGTCGAAATGCCTTCTCCTTTGCTAACGCTCGCTATTTGACAGTTAGCCGGCTAATATGTCAGCTAGCCAGCCAGTCCCTGGGCACACTGCAGCTGTGTACATGTTAAAAATAAAAGTTATTTATGTGTGCGAGTTTTTGTATCTCCGGTTGACGTGTAATGTTATCGTGTTTACCTGACCGGGTCGAGCCTGAATTTATAGTTGGGTTAGTTAGCTTAATGTTACAAGGCTAGCTTCTAGCTAACAGATTCATAATAGTATAAGGACAATGCTTTTGAGCTAGCTTCAGTGTACGAGGATTAGCTTGCTAACCAACTAGCATGCAGCTGTCAGTGCACAGACCACTTGTTTCTCCCAATAAAAGCTAATCACTGGCATAAATGATGGGCAATTCGTTTTTCGCAAACACTGGCAACGTGTTATTACAACACTGTTAACTTTGCTAATATCGTCCTGGTTGCTCTCCAGAATGTTTCTTTATTGTAATGTTTATATTAAACTTTTGTCATTTACTTTATTATTGTGTGTCCTGGTATATTGACTTTATTCAGCAACGTAGATTAGTAGGAGAAAGATCTCCCTCATTATTACTATTTTCCCCAAGTACCTTTGCTTCATTAGTGCTTTTTGGCATCTTTTGGTTCTATTGCAACTCCAGATCTACCGAATGTGAAGGAATCACAGGTTGTAGGCTTTTGTTAACTTTTTTCTCTGACAGTTTAGACAGAGAGGAGAATAGACACATGACATAATCACAGTGTGCTGTCTGGCACAGTTAATTTTGGTTCCCAGCTGTCATGAAGAGGCTGAACTGAGGTGTCTCTGTTTGTACATGCTAGCGTGTGTATACACATACTTCACCTTCACTAAGCATTTAAAACATGTTGATTTAATAAAAGCCTCTGTTGCTTGCTACATAGAAGATGCTGGGTACTTGGATTTTAAGTAACACTATTGATTCTAATCAACTTTTCTTTCTTTTTTTTTTGTCACTTTACCACAGATTACCTTGATAATGGCAACAATAAAATGGCAATACAACAGGCAGATAAACTGCTCAAGAAACATAAGGACCTGCATTGTGCCAAGGTGGGTGACTAACGAACTGTTCTCCACTGCAACTGTTGGGTTTCATTTGCTTCCTATAGAAAGTTTTTTCTGTCTGCATCATATAGAGATTTTACTCAAAGATATCTTGCAGTAAATTCATTTTCTTCCCTACAGTATGTCCCCACACAGTATCACTGCAAACACACAGACATGGCACACATTAATGCACATAAATAGATGCATTTGGATGATGAAACTTGTGACCCAGTGGTTACCAAACTGTTACTACAAGTTAACCCTTTTGCCACCAACACCATAAACATATCTGCACGCCTACAGATGTGCTGATTTAAGTAAATGGTAAGTGGACTGCACTTATATAGCTCTATAGCTACTCTTTGGTACTCAAAGCACTTTACAAAGCTTCACATTCACCCATACACACACTCATACACCAGTAAGCTGCTACTATGCTAATGAGCTAATGTACCATGCCAGACTGGACTCCCCACTGGGAGCAATTTAGGATTCAGTGTCTTGCTCAGTGACACTTCGACATGTGGACAGTAGGAGGCAGGATTTGGACCGCCAACCCTTTAGCCATTGGAAAACCTACTATACCAACTGAGACACAGCTGCACAAGTGCCATGCAGTCTTTAAATTTGTTTCACACCAGTGCGGGAAAAGTGTTAAATCTTCCTAGCAGTTTTCTCCACATAACACCTATATTTAAAAAAAAAAAAAATTCTTTGAGATGTCATCAACCAGTATTAGTAGGGGGGTTAGTCCAGTTTTGGCGAATACCACAGAACACAGGGAATGCAAATTCATCCAGAAGCTTCATGCAACCTTATTTATTTATTTATATATTTATTTATAAACCGACAGACAGACCACTGTAGAATAGTTTGAGGTTTGTTTAAACTACATTATGTAACCATTATATAGGGCTGGTGGATATGAAAAAAAAAAATCATACTACTCAATTTTTTTTTCATATCAATATGTATAATGATATAAATCAAATCACTATTTTTGCCACGCTTATATTGTCCATTACTCATAACTTAGTTTTGAAGACATAAGGTTATTTTTTATTTAAATATGATTTATTTTCTGTCAGAGGTTGAACATGACAGATATGCTGACGATCATTATACAGCTGTTTCAGTTAAATAAAACATAATCATATTGTCTTTGTGGTGCTCAAGTAATACTATGGCTCCAAGATGGATTCCGGTCCATACCTATGATGTGCATAATACAGCACAGAGCCTTTTGGTGTGACCTTGGTGAATACTCTGCTGTGTGAAGGTTGATATACTATAACTGTGAACATCAACTGGAACAAACAGTTGGATTTCATTGGTCAGATGTATAGTTCTGAAATATGTTGTTTGTTAAATTAATTTTTCTAAATTACTTTTTTTTTTTCACCCAATTACCCAGTTTTTGGCATTAATAAAAGTACTTCTATTACCTGTTAAACCACTTCTTATACATTTCTATGTGAATCTGTGTTTCGTATGTAGTGACTTTTTCTCTGGTGTTCCTCTTCAGCTGTAACCAACTGTAACCTTTGGTTTTCATTCCTCTTTCTCTTTCAGGTGTTAAAGGCTATTGGCCTCCAGAGGACTGGAAAGCAGGATGAAGCTTTTACTTTGGCGCAGGAGGTGGCCACTCTAGAGCCCACTGATGACAACTCACTACAAGCCCTGACTATTCTGTACAGAGAGATGCATCGTCGTGAGTACACACTCACCTTAAAACAGTGTTATAATCTATAGTAGAATGATTTTATGATGAATGTTGTACCTGTTCTTAACAGCTGAGTTGGTTACCAAGCTGTATGAGGCTGCAGTAAAGAAAGTTCCTTTGAGTGAGGAGTATCACTCTCACCTCTTCATGGCATACGCTCGTGTAGGGGAGTACAAAAAGATGCAGCAGGTGAGAAAACTCATGTTGACACTTGCAAATGAATATGGAAATGCACTTAAACATCAGCAGTGGCATAGGTACACGGTTGTCCACGTAAAGAGGATAATTCTGCATTTTCCTACTTTGCAGGCAGGAATGGCCTTGTATAAAATCGTTCCCAAAAATCCTTATTACTTCTGGTCTGTCATGAGTCTCGTGATGCAGGTATGACCATGTACAGAAAAATGTGGTTACATTCCTTTAGATATTGTTATCATTTTGAAAGTCAAGACATTTGCTCTGTCATCTGTCAATTAGGCCATCTCAGCACAGGATGAAAAGCTGTCCCAAACCATGTTCCTGCCTCTGGCTGAACGCATGGTGGAAAAAATGGTCAAGGAGGAGAAAATCGAAGCAGAAGCAGAGGTGAGTATGCAGGTGTCTGCAGATCTATTAAAGATATTATTTAATTAAAAGGCCAAAATAAGCATTTCTAAACCTGTTGCTGCACAGTTTTACTGCAGGTCCATATGTCGATACGTTTTCCCTATTTTAAACAGAAATATTAGGTTTGAAAAAAAAAAGACGTGAATATTTAGTCTTGTTTTTTTAATTGTAGGTCCAGCTATACTTTATGATCCTGGAACGATTGGGAAAATGTGTGGAAGCTCTCGAAGTCATCAGGGGTCCTCTCGGAGGTATGTGTGTGTTTTAGAAGCAGGATGTGTTTTCTGGTTCCTATCAGGCAAATCTACATTCCTCCACCCCCCCTTTTTTTTTCTTTTTTTTTTGTTTATGATTCTTCCCACAGAGAAGTTGACCAGTGAGCTTCAGAGCAGAGAAAACAAATGTATGATGCTCTACCAGCGACTACAACGCTGGGCGGAGTGCAATGCCCTGGCTCACAAGCTGCTACTCAAAAAGTGAGTAGAAGTTTATACCTGTATCACTCATATTATCTTCCCCTCCTGTGTACTATATGAACTATTGAGCTTTAACGAAATGCTAATAAACTTTGTCCTTCTGTTTTTAGTCCCGATGACTGGCAGTTCTACCCTGCATACTTTGATTCTCTCTTCCACCTAATGGATCAATCATGGAGCCCATCGGAAGAGGGACAACAGTGGGTGTTTTTTTTTTTTTCATGTTGGGGTATTTTAAAAAAAATGGATGTGTGCTGAAATCATGTTGCTGGCTAGAAGGATCTAAATCACTCAGCTGAAATTATTGTGTTGGAACATATTGGCTGTGAGAGAATGGAGATCTTCATCTTTTTGTTATGCCTGAGCTAGCATTTTTATTTATTTGTAATTGTTTGTGTTTCTTCCTGTTTCCAGTTGTTCTGAGGGCTCAGTTCATCACACTGTGACTGAAGTCGTGAGGTTTGTAGAAGACAGAATTAAGGGAGAGGACAGCAAAGACTCTCATGCACTCAGAGGACCCTATTTAGCTCGGCTTGAATTAATTCACAGACTAAGAGAGAGGGGTTGTCCTGAAGAAAGCATGCTAGGTAAGACATTTGGGTTGTCTGAACAGTTGCTGCTTTTTTTCTCTATATTGTTACATATTTTTGCTTTATATGTGATGCATTTGTTTGCCTGTAAACAGGGGAACCTTTAGAGCTAATGGTGCAGTTCTTTGGAAAGTTTGGAGACAAACCCTGCTGCATCACTGACCTCAAAATATACCTTCATCTGCTCTCTCCTGAACAGCATGTTCAGGTAATACATATTTATTGCAGTGTTTTTGAATATCTGCTTGTAAGCTGAAAAGTTTGTCTGTAAATGCATTTCTCTCCTACCTTTTTATAGTTTATTAATCGTCTGAGTGAAGCAGTTCCACTGGGGGAACAGGGAGAGGAAGGATTTGCTTTTCCAGATGATACCAAAGCTCTGCAGAGGCATTTGTGTGTGTGTCAGCTGAGTCGTGCACTCGGACTGCATCACTGTCTCGACGTGGATGGAAAACTCCGGCTCATCACAGAGCTTAAAGCTCACTATCATCATGGCCTGAAGTTTGGTAAGGCAAATCTATTGCACATTTACCATCATGTATCTATTTAGAACCAGAAACTCAAGGCAGTGTACTAAAAATCTAATGCATGTTTAATAAACTAACTATAGTAAAAGCAGCTAAATCCCAAATGTGTACAGCTGCTTTCTCCTGGAAATATTTTAATTATTGAGGCTTTTAACTATATGACAGTATGTAGCTGGAATATATATAAAGAGCCTGTGGGAATAACTTAAAAAATATTGGGCTCAAAGCGAGGACATTATGTTGTGTAACATAATTATGTATAAAGGGGTAAAGCTGATTTGTTTTGACATAAAGATGTGCTCTTGCATTAAAGTACTGATCTGCAGGTTTAAAAAGAAACATGTATATATATATCAGCTAAAGGTAAGCAGTTTTAACTGTGCTTAAGCAGTTTTAACTGTAGCCAAATCTGTACACAACTGACTTAGGTATTCATGACTCTACATGGTGTTGTACTCTTAGACACAGAGAACCAAAACATTGTCATAATGTCACTGAAAATACTTCACAAATCCTCCACAACTGAATATATTATACATTTACTTGAGTTTTTGATGCTGTCACCTTTTACAGTATAAAAATGTTAACACTTAACCCCAACCTTCTACAAATATTTCCTCAGTCTTGAATTTGATGGTTTGATCTTTTCATGGCTGCTGCATTTCAGTACCTTTAACAGCTCTTTACCCAGGCTTTATGTGCATCCACACTAATACAAACTAAATGTATGGAGGGAAATTATATGACTGTGGTTGATTTAGACACATATTTGCATGAGGGTAGCTGTAGCAGTGTTACAACTTTTAAATCAGATATTGGTTTGGAATGGTTTCACCTGTAACAAGACTAACAAACTTTATTTCAAGTGCTTGTGCTATTTGCTAAGTTGAGAGTTCATTGTAGCTTTCCTATTTGGTATGCAGTTTGTGTTTGGCAGATGTGTAGAGTTAAGATGAACGTATACCCCCAGCATTCTTGAATTCAAATTAGAAACCAATACATCTCCCCTTTTAAGTGGTTATGATGCTTGTAGATATTATGACATGATGTTATTTATTTATGAAATAACAAGGTTTTATGAATGTTCTATCCAGACTTACTAGTTTAAAAATGACTGGTTTAAGTAGTGAGAATAATGTTAGTGAAAAAAATGGTGTATACACAGCATTTGTGAGTTAACTTGTGGGGTCAGTGCTCTGATGGTGCATCTTTTTAGTTGTTCTGTAGTGAATTTTAGTTTAGTTTGTTCTGATTAGTTTTTGTCTTTCAACAGGTAAGAACGCTCTGAAGACGGAACTGCAGTTTTCTGATATGTATTGTCTCATGGCAGCTCACGTATACATTGACCTATGGAAAGAAACAGGTGGGTGTTTTTCTTGTATTCTACTTCTGGTCATGTCTGTAACTGTAGCGTCTCTAAATGCATTGTGCTGTGTGTTGTAGGCGAGGAGGGAATGGTATGGCAGTGTTTGGGTCTCCTCCTAGAGGGTCTGTCTCACAGTCCCTCCAACGCCCAGTTCAAGCTCCTTCTGCTGCTCCTTTACTGTCACTTGGGAGCTTTTGAGCCTGTAGTGGACCTTTACTCCAGCCTGGATGCCAAGCATGTACAGCACGACACCATAGGGTATGTACACACACTCAGAAAACTCTGAAGAGTATGTGACCATACTGGATAACATTCACAAATAATTCATTTCTTTCAGGTTTCTCTTAACACGATTCGCTGAGTCACTGGGTCAGTTTGCTGCAGCCTCCCAGGCCTGTAACTTCTCCCTCAGGTTTTTCCACTCGAACCAGAAAGATGTAAGTCTATATCACCTTTTAGTCTGATTTAATGTTCACGGCATTCAAGGCTTTTAAAGATAGGGTTCCCACGCTTTTTATATTACCCTGTCCATTCATCTGCATCCCTCTACTAATTTGTTCTCTCTTTCTTCTTTTTCTTTACCCAACTTGTGTACTCTTCCTTATCCCCCCACCAGACCTCAGAGTACATCATCCAAGCATATAAGTACGGAGCATTTGAGAAAATCCCGGAGTTCATTGCTCTCAGGAACAGGTTGAACCAATCGCTGCACTTTGCCCAGGTCCGCACAGAGAGGATGCTGCTGGATCTGTTCTTAGAGGCCGACATGTGAGAGAGTCCACTCTTAACCACACTGAATGTTCTCAAAGCCATGTTGTGGAATTGAATTAAGTTAATGCTTTTCTTTCTTTTTGTGTATGTTTGTATTTTGAAGTGTGTTGAACCTGGAGGAGAGTGTGAAGGCCATGTCTTTATCTGCAGAGGAGGATGACATCCCCTGGGATAATATGAGGGACAACAGAGACCTTACAGTTTTTACCAGTTGGGATCCTAAGGATCGGTACTATGCACAATTGCACTAACATTTAATTTCAGCTTGTGTTTACAAAACTTGCATATGTCTTCTGAGAAAGCTTTTTTCCATTGCAGGTAAAAGAAAAATATGATGTAAATGTACAAAGAGTGAATATATGTAATGTCATAAATGTATAAATGGCAGTACCACATCAAAATGCCTTCTGGTTTATTTCACAGACAGTTAACTGATGAGCACCGGCGTCAATCTTTAGAGGAAGAGTCAGTCTGGCTGAGGATACGTTCCCTAACACTCCGCCTTTTAGCCTCTATAGCTGTAGTTGGACACACACCTTCCACACAAAACTCTGAGGTGACCAATGAGAATGGAGTAGGAGCTAAAACCTCGACCGTCAGTAGCTTGCTCTCACAGCTCAACCAAACTCTACAGACAGCAGCTCAGTTAGCAGAAAAACGCATACAGGTATTTTTTTTTTTTTAATCGATTTGTTTTGAAGAATGTTCTTGTATCATAGGCAACCGTTGTACTTATCTAATATTCGTGTTGGGTGCAGTATCCATTCCTGGGACCTCCCTCCACCCGGTTGGGCCCAGCTCTGTCTAGTGGGAGCTGTCAGTGTCAGGCAGCGGCCTTGCAGATGTCTGTCAATCTTCAGGAGCTGGACACAGTTGGACTTGGTGAGCAGAGATGGCCCCAACAGTTAGCCCCCCTCCATAGGATTTACTTTTTCATCCTAAAACTTGTCTTTTGTTTCTTCTAGATGAGTCCACAGAGCTTCAAACCCAGATCTGTAACGGTTTCAAATCATTAGTAGTTCAGCTTCAAGGTGAGTGAGCAGAATTAGTATCACATGGTGGAAATAAAGTTTTTTTTGTTGCTGTTGGTTTGAGCTTACTATTCTTCTTTTTCTGTCCATAGAAATTCTGAATAAATGCAAAGGGGATTTATTGGAAATGAAAGAGGGCAGATTAAAAACCCGGTCCCCTTTATTAGAAAACCTAGTCTTCTTTGTTGAGGTGAGACGTTTGCTTTGACAGTAGATGTTCCTACCCTCCATTTGATTTAATTTCATGCTAACGCATCAATGTCATTTTCCAGACGATGTGTGTAATGTTGTGGATGGCTAGTCACTGTGCCAAGATCTTGCGACCACTGAAGACAAGTCTACAGAAGAAGAAAAAGAAGAAAAAGGATGCAAACACAGCTCTGGTACCTGTCCCAATAACTAACCCATGTATACATGTGTAAACTCTGTGAGCTACAGTTCATCAGCTGACCTCAACGGCCTGTTTTAAACTAACTGTCCACTCGTGTTTTTGTTTCTCTTGCAGCCAGAGGTGGTGTGTGGGTTCCAGGAATTGACAGGGAGCTTGCAGGACTTGCTTACCCAGGGTTTGGAGCACATAAAAGGGCAAGAGATGAGCATTACTGCCCTTAAACTGGCCAGTTTAACCTTGGAAGGATACACAGAGGTGAGGAAGTGTCCATCAGGACATCCGTAGTAAACAGTGAAATACTACATTTAAGGAAAAAACAAGTTTAATATTAACCCGTTTAATCCAAACTGGCAACAATTGCTCTGTGGCTTATTTAATTATTTTATGAGTCTATGAAATCAAGTTCTGAACACACTTTAGAGCATACCTAGTTATGTTGCACATAATAGTTGCATGTTATTCTTAATTTTCAGATGTGTAAATACGTCAAATTGAAGAATTTAACTAAGTTTTCACTCATAACCAACATAAAATGGGTGGGGGGTCATACATATTATGTGTTGGGGGGGGTCGAAAGAGTGAAATACATGGAATTATTTTACAGGGAAAATTTTTGAATTAAATGGTTTAAATATTAGACCCCTCTCTATAATTTGGTAGTAAATACACTAGTGTAGTGTATTGTGTTGTGGCAGAGGGTGGACATACAGGCTACACATGGTTGTAATAAAGAAGTTGAAATATGTAAGCTAAAAACAGCAGTCATTATCCAAATTGACAAAAAAAAAAACTTGAAAGAAAATAAGTAACAGAGTGTCAGTTGCTTTCGACATACACAGGAGACACATGCATCTGTAACCACTGCTTCTACCAGATATTTTTGTGCTTTATGAGCATATCTGGTGCAGGAAAAATGCTTCTTTACTAGAAGTGGAAATGGCTGAGTCATGTTAGGTAAAGGCTATGACATTTTCATTTTTCCATTAAGCTAATTAAGTCTTTGGCAAAAAGTAAAGCAAAAGCCACCATAACATGTTTTTTTTTTAAGTAAGATACGTCATATGTGAATGAACATATATTTATAAAGACCCAGCTTTGTAAAAAAAAAAAAAAAAAAGCACTAATACACTGTTTCTGGCTCTTTGAAGTTTCTTTTTTAATACTGCAAGTGACAAAGTAATTTAAGAGTCATATGCAAGTGACTGAAGTGGAAAATCTGAATAAAAGGGAATCAAGAGTGACATCAGATACATTTTGGTATGAACACAGTGGATTAAAGGTTAACTCACTTTATTATATTCTAAGGACATTCAGTCTGCATTTTACTGATCCTAATAACAATGTGTGTGCATCGATCATTTGTCAACAGTCAGTATAATACAACGGAGCATTAGGGCCATTCATGAAGGAGAAGATATTTTTTGATATGACGAGATTAAAGTCAACATGTCGACATTAAACTCAAAATTCCGAGAATAAAGTTAATTGGATGTCGACTTTAATCTTGATGGGTCAATTTTTAAACTTGGAAATGTTGAGAACAAAGTTGATGTCATCAAATTTAAATTTTATTCTCAGAATTTCGAGTTTAATGTCGACATGTTAACTTTAATCTCGTCATATCAAAGAATATCTTCTCCTTCATGAATGGCCTTAATGCTCCGTCGTAGGAAAAGCAGGGACCAGCTGGACAGTTAATTTTTTGGGCTTAAATATTTGCAGAAATCAGGCAAACATACTCAACTCTGCCCCGTTGTCTGGATACGTTATTCCAACTGCAGAGGAAAACAATGGAAGTTTAACTGAGTGGCTTTGAGATTCATCCTGTATTTTATTTATTTATTTATTTATTTTTTACCCCCTTAGGAGGAAGCATCATTTATCAAGGCTGCTATGGACAAGGTGCAGAGCAGTTACCTGCGCTCACTACAGGAGGTGGGGGATCTGCTCAAGAAAAGAGCAGAAACTCTAAAGAACCTCAAGATCTGAACACCATCACAACCACCCCCATATCCAGATGACTGTCCCAGCATCAGCCCCCAACGCCCCACACCACTGTCTGCTGTTAGCCCACCAGCTAAAGTACACCACTCTTAATTTAATTTCCTCGCAGGTCAGACAAACCACGACCCAACCTGCCCATGCACACATTGATTTCTGCCCCCACCCTCCCCTCCCCTTCTCTTCCGGAATATTTCCCTCTGTGGGTCTGTGAGTTTTCGTGGATTACTATTAATACTTTTTTTTTTTTTTTTTGGTCAACATACACACCTCTGGAACATTTGCAACTCCTATAGCACATAAGCTTGTAAGTAAACTCATGAATTTATAAAGCAGTTGTAAGTGAAAATGAGGAAAAATACACTCTCCTTCTTAAAATAGAATAAATTAGGAAAATGAACCAGTTTTAGATTTAACTAATCTAATAAATTATTGTACATAGTAAAGAGCAACTACCACAACTCCTTAACTAAATAAGAATATAAACACAATAAACCACTATTCAGTTTGTTGGTTAGTTACATTTTCTTTATTTTTATTTTTTTTTCACTTTGTTTTTCTGGTGACTCCAAAAACAATCAAAGTCCATCTCGATACAGTAAAACACTCACACACTGGGGTTTTTTCACTCTGAAGAGGACATATCTTTCTAATGTGCTACTTTTTCAGCTATTTGTCTCTCGAGCGAGCAGGCACACTTTTGCATTATACTTCACAGCAGCGGAGACTGATGTGGAGATATGGACAGCAAGTGCAGGGCAACCAGCAGAAGGCCTTCAGACTGAAGTTTCCTGTTGAAGAATTTTTTTATTTTTATTTTTTTTGCTTTTCTTGCTTTGTGTATCTTGTGTGGCGCTTTGGTATGAAAGTGGAACCAACTCTGTAGTCGCAGTATTATAAAAAGCAACATGGGGAGGAGTTGCATTACAGGACATTTTTTAAAATCAGAATTATTGTCTGCCACTTTTTTTTTTTTTTTTTTGGTAATGGTAATACTAGTAGTGATGCGTGTAAACATGTCCATTGTGGAATTCGGTTGCTCTTGCACAAACAGGAAAACAAAATCCAGGATGGATGAAATGATGCTCCTTCAATGACTGACTGGACTGATTGTAATTATGACACCATGTATGGCTACCTTTTTAACATGAATGTTCTCATAGTAGTTTGTTTTCTACTCGGGTCATTCATAATTTACTATTTTTCTCTGAAGCTACAGATATAGAATCTGTTCGTAGCAGTGTGATAAATGCAACATGTATGTAGCCACTTGATTTTGGCACATCAGGATTGAGCATTTTATGGATATCCATATATGTAGTGAATTAATTTGGCAGATTTTAGACATTTCAGGTTGATAAATGCAAATGCTAAATTGCTGAGGTGCACCAAATGCTAACAGTCATATTTGGCCTGTGTTTAATTAAGGCTAGACCAAAAGATTTAAGGGGATTTTGGCTACTTTTTCTTTTTTTCTTTTTTTTGTTTAAGTTTTTGACCCAGAACCAATTGCACAGACAGTTTTTTTTTCTGCCAGGATGCACTTCAAGATGTTCTGGGATGGCTCTTTCCCCTCTGTCGTAGTCAGAGAGCTGTGTGTCACAGACAAATATTGGACCTAATTGTAAATAATTGTTGCAGCAGCCTTTGAAAATACAGTGTGCGCGGACATGAGTAGTGTTTTACAGCAGCTGCAGTAGTTATTATGTCATGCATTAATGTTTCTCTCATTCCCATTTAAAACACCTGCCACCTCTTCCAAAAAAGTATTGTGAACCAAAAGTTTCATCAAATAGTTTCATCAGCTTCAGCATCTCTGTGTGAAACGGTTTACTGTCATTTAGATCTAACCAATGAGGGTTTACCCACAGATAAAAAAGCAGGCAGTGACATAGTTTACAAGTTTTCTTATCACCAAGGAGCACTGATGGATGACTACTGGCACTGCAGGTAGTGTGCAGTTTGGGTTGTTTGTTGTACTATTATTTTATTATGAAATTGGAAGACAATGTGAAAATGTGAGTAAATGGTGAACACCCCCTCCATCCTGTTAGTCTTGTATATGCATACAGTCACATATTTGCAAATAAATGCCTTTACGAAGACTTGAGCCCAGCTGTGTGAATGGATTTCAGGCTAGAGAAATGTTTGATGTGACTACATGTGTTGTTGAGGTTCAGAAAAATGGTTGACAATCTGGAGTGTCATCTCACCACCTCTTTTGTTAGAAAATGGAAAACCGAAACACTGGAATGTCAAAGCCTTTTTTTTTTTTTTTTTTTTTTTTTAATAAAAAAGGTAAATATGACATTTGTGTTACATTTGTTTAATTACCCTACAAATTGGAATATTTATTCTTAAGATTTATATGAACTGCATTATTATTGACGTTTTTAAAAACTGCATTTTATTGTAATCTTCAGGAGCCATAGTCAAAATATATGTTTAAGCAATTTATCCAGGTTGTATACTTAGCTATACCTTTTATATAAGTGTGTGGATTTATAACATGGTGTATTTTAGGGAACAGGACTGGCCGAATACTAACAAGAAACCAGATTAAGTTGTTTTTCTCAAGTACGTTATTGGTGACACTTAGTTAAGCACCCAAAAAAAAAAGGAATAAATAGCTAAAATCCACAAACAATCAGGTCTATTGGATCTTTGTAATCCATGTTTTTGTGGATCAGATCTTATTATTTTCAAGGACTTTCATTATACGTGTATACTAAAATTGGCGCAGTACTAGTGAATCCCTCCAGGTGGCAGTATGAAGCCGAATGTAAAGTAACATTACGCCTACTGTAGTAGAAGAAGAGCACCATGATACAAACAGCTGCGAATTCATAGTTATGGTAGCTTGTCAAAAATCGTAAGAATTTATAACGCTTTAATTGTGCCCATGGGTGGCAAAGACGAGACAGTAAAACAGAAACCGTGTTTATTTTCCGATATGACTGTGGTAAAAGATATTTAGCAAAACAGATTTACTGCTAGTCAGTTAGCTTCTTAGCTAGCAGGACGTCCGCTTCAGCTATCTGTCATCGGTTGTTTGTTTTTTTCTGAAGTGGTCTCCTCTTTTATAACACATGAGTGTGTCTCTGGTTGTAATCCGTCTGGAATTAGCCGACCAGTCTCCTTCTCCACAAGGTTTCCAATATTCAGCTGGTAAGTTTTTGAAAACGTCAGTGCTATTACGCAGTAGAATCATTGCTGTTGTGTTAGCCAACCGGTGTTAGCCTGGGATCTAAAACCTGCTTATACACTGTCCGATTATTGTTTTCATTCAGGGTTAGGGTATTCTTCAATTAATGTATCTACAGCAAACCACGGTGTGATGTAATGATGTAATGAATGTGTGTGTACATCGGTACTAGTGTGCGGAAGTGTCTACACAGTGGTCCAGTTTGTCTATTACTGTACAGTGAATGTCTAAACTGTCTGCAGTTGAAGGCATGGCAGAAGAGGACCTCCAGGAGAAAGCTCTGGGCTTGGCCAAACTCACACTGAGCGGAAAGACAGATCTAGAAAAAGCAACTATACTGCACCAGCACATTGGCAGCAGAGCCATGGGTGACATGGTTATAGAAACCTTTGAACCCAGCCCTGGTAAGGATATGCATGCATTCTTAACAGAAAACAGTGACAGAAAAATAACCACATTGTTTATAACAAATATTTTCAGTGGCTGCAGGCATCATGTAGTATGCTATCCAAAGACAGTCAAACTGATTAAAGGATACTTTTAGACTTGAAAACACCCATTTGTCATCGTAGATAAAGGAGGAGGTGAGGAGCCCAGTGATTCAGCAGAACAGACTGGTGAAACTCAGGTTGCAGAGACTGAAGCAGACAGTACTGAGGGCTCACAGGACGACAGTGCAGCTTCAGGCACTGCTCCAGATTCCCCATCCAAACAGCTGCCAGAACAGATATCTTTCTTCAGTGGGAACCCCTCTGTGGAGATCATCCACGGTATCATGCACCTCTACAAAACCAAGTGAGTCCCCTTGGAAAAAAAACCAAAACAGGATATAAGATGATTAGTTTTTCTCATGTTCCAGTACGATGGACATGATGTATTTTTGTCTTGGTACAGTAAAATGACATCACTGACAGAAGATGTGAGGCGCAGCGCTATGGTGTGCATCCTGACTGTGCCAGCCACAATGACCAGTCATGACCTGATGAAGTTGATGGCACCATTTAATGAAGTCATGGAGCATATGAAGATCATACGGGACTCCACCCCAAACCAGTACATGGTTCTGATCAAGTTCTCTACACAAGTAAGTTTTCAGAATAATTTGTTACAGAGTTGATTATCCTCTGAAAGTCAAGTTTGAAATGTTCTTCACGCTATTGTATTTTTATGGTTTTGGTTTGCAATAGAGCAACAGGATGTAGTGAAATATTCATGTTGTTATTATTGTAGAAAATATTGTGTTGCAAATTGCAGCTGTACACTTGTTTATCAAGGAAAATGGACCCTACATATTTGTGGTCACATATAAAAACAGAAACTAGAACACCACACACTCCAATACAAACTTGACATTAGTGCACTTGCAAATCTTACATACACAATTATTAATAAAGCATTACATATTTTAGTTTTTCATATCCAATATTTAAGTTATTGAAAAAACAACAACATCCAGAATCACTATTTTGACCCTTAGTTCTCAGTAGCGAGTGTTAATAATCACTTTGCTGGAGGGAAGTTCAGACATTCAGGACTTCCCAGTTGAGCTGGCAGCTACCCTCACAATTATGGTCTGTTTCTTCTGAAATCTGCTCTGTTAGTTTACACTAGTGGAATGTCTTCTCTGTATTTGTTCAGGCAGATGCAGACAGTTTTTACACTACGTGTAATGGCCGTCAGTTCAACTCCATAGAGGATGCAGTGTGTCAGCTGGTCTATGTGGAGAGAGCTGAGGTTATAAAGTCTGAGGAGGTATGTTTACCGATTCTTAAATTTGTTTGTTAAATTTCTTCCACTCTCTTGGTTTCTTCCTATATCTGACGTATGCTTACACTTGTACATGTTTCCATTTCTTGCTTCTCCTTCTCAGGGAGCCAGTCTGCCAGTGATGGAGTTGACCGAGCTGCCAAAGTGCACCGTGTGTCTGGAGAGAATGGATGAGTCGGTTAATGGCATCCTCACCACTCTCTGCAACCACAGCTTTCACAGTCAGTGTCTCCAGCGGTGGGAAGATGCCTCGTAAGTACACACAGTACTCTTGTCACGGTAACTTGTCATTTCAGGTACAAACTGCATATCTTCTAGGATAAAAATATCAGCTGGGAGTTTGCCTTCAACAGCAGTGCTCCTACTACATCTAACTGATTTAAGGGGGCAGTTTAAATACAGGACTGTTCTGCACCAGTATAAATAAAAGAACATTCTCACTAACAGAGTCACATGCTCCCTCACCTGATTCTCACACTCCTCTGGTGTTTTCTCCAGGCTTCATGTCATGTGTTGTTTGTATTCTGGCCTTCTTTTACATGCATTCTTCTTTGTCACAAAAGCCCTTTGCACACCGTTGTGACAATAGATAAATATGTGCTCTGCTTTCAGGTGCCCCGTGTGCAGGTACTGTCAAACACCAGAACCTGTGGAAGAGAACAAGTGCTTTGAGTGTGGAGTACAGGAGGTAACTGTTATCAATATGTGGGACTTCTTAACCAGGTCATTGGTTATGTCAGCTTTAATTGAACCCTGCTCTTATCTTGGCTTCACTGTACTTGTTTTTCTCTGTAGAACCTGTGGATTTGTTTGATCTGCGGGCATATCGGTTGTGGCCGCTACGTTAGCCGGCATGCCTACAAGCACTTTGAAGAAACACAGCATACCTACGCTATGCAGCTCACCAACCACCGTGTCTGGGACTATGCAGGAGGTACTGTGTGTGTGAAAAGTTGTGTTTTACTAACTGAGCATTGTGACATTAGTTTGAATAAATCAGTTCCAGGAATATATACCTTTTAATCCATTTGTGTCCAATAAAGGGCAAACGCACAATAACAATATGCATTCATCACAGGTATTTTATTGATTTTGAAAAGCCTTTTTCTAATTTCTCAGCAATAGAAAATTTGTTCAGAACCAAATCATATGTGATCAATATTAAAATGAAATTTAAAAAAATAATAATAAAAATCTTAGTTATATATACAACTTTAGCACTGCTTTTTTGAAGTACTTTTTAAATGCCATCCTCTTGGACAAAATGGGAATGAGCAGATGCATTTTTACTTCATTGTGTGTATTTTTGTTAACTTTTAAGATAATATGCAGGGTATGATAATATGCAGGCCTATGTTTGTACAGGGCTTATGTGCCATCATATCTTTGTTGTTATTTGAGTAAACCTATGTATTTTTTTGCAAAAAGTCGACTTTTGCTCTGAAGTTTGTTATTAAAATATTGTTAAATTCTGTTGAAAATTTAAAGATTAATTCAATGCACAATTCCAATTTTGCAAAATATGATCCTGGGTTTTTAAAGTCTGATTTCCAATAACAATATTCTGCCTAGGACATGCATGTTTGTATAATAAGGTGTTGGTGCCGATCTTGTCCTGTGCTGCTGTAGATAACTATGTGCATCGTCTGGTGGCCAGTAAGACTGATGGAAAGATGGTGCAGTATGAATGTGAGGGAGACACCTGCCATGCTGAGAAAATTGATGCACTTCAACTAGAAGTAAGTATCTTTTTTTAGGCTTTATTGACTCGACCAGGACCGAATATTCTAACAAATATTGTCTGTTTGCAGTACTCATACCTGCTGACAAGTCAGCTGGAGTCTCAAAGGATTTACTGGGAAAATAAGATTGTTCATCTGGAGAAAGAAACAGCTGAGGAGGTACAGGATAGACTCCGAATTCATTTTTATTCTGATCAATAAAAGTGTTAATCATCCTAATCATCCTCTCTTTTCAGATAAACAACATGAAGTCTAAATTTAAGGAGACTCTGGAGCGCTGTGATAACCTGGAGCGCCGGTTAGGAGATATAACCAAAGAGAAGCAGGGCATAGAGAAGAAGTAAGGTTCTAAGTGTTTTTAGTTGTGTTCTCAGCATTGACCTAAGATTTTGGAACCTCATATCACCTTGTGATTTGTGTGATGTGTAATACCTGGTACAACAACAGTTTTTTTTACAGCCATTGTGTCTTAACAAGAGACACACCACTGTAATAAATAATAATTATATGTGTCGGTACATGTTCTTTCTTAAAGCATGCTTTAACATTATTTCCCTCCACTAGTTGTGCCTGCTATGACAAGTTATAATGTCTGTAGTCAAAAAGGAGAATGGCTGTCCAAACCATAATAACACCTTGAGGATCCACAAAAAACATGAAGCTTCACTGTGCTGCTATGTTCAGGTATACACAGCTGAATAGTCGGGTGGTGAAGCTGAGCCAGGAGCTGAAGGAGGAGCAGGAGATGAACCGTTGTCTGAGGGCCAACCAGGCACAACTCCAAACACAGCTGGCCGATGATGAACGGAAAAGCAAAGAAACCGGTGAGTGGGGATGAGAGGATGAGCATGAGCAATAGGTCATGGAGCTGTGATATTAATTATCCTACACAATTTTCTTACTCTCAAAGTACATTCACGTACGTTCATTATAGCATGATTATGAACATACATGAAAACATTATTTCATTAGTTCAAGCAGAAGAATACCTGCCCTATCAGCTTATTATTTAGCACAATTAAAGGTTGATCCAGACACACAGATGTTATTAATATATGTAGATCTTGATATGGTAATTGTGAATTTTTTTTAAAGGAAAAAACAGCAGATTTAATGTATAAATTTACCCCACTCTTAGTTTAACTCCATCATTGCCTCATTCTGAACAGTGCCACTAACAGGTCAAGGGGGAGGCAGGCAGGAAAATAACATTTTCGCAAATACTTCAGGTCTGAGGACACTTTTATCCCTCAATAAGTAAAGCCAGATCTCACCCATTTAAAGGGAAAACTCCATAATATTTAGGATTCCCAGTGGCATAGCTTCAGATTTATTGAAATTTATTTTATAGCCTCATATATTACTAAATGTATTAAGAATATTCATAATTGTAAGGATCGATAGCTATCGTCTGTGTACAAGGTGATTTTGTGTTCTTTATGTCCCGTTGTTATTCCCTTTACATCGGTATGCAGACGGATGGTTTTGGCTAATTTTTTCCAATGCTAAAGAAAAGAGGAGCGGACTGAGAGGGCATCCCTGGTGGACACCCTTTGCTATTGGGAAGGGTTCCGACTGTCGCCCATCAGTTATGACAACAGCTGTAGGTGAATGATATGTAGTTTGGATTCATTTAATGAAGCCCCTAAAAAAAAAAAAATCTCCCCAGAACATCAAACAGAACATTCAACTGTCTCACTGATAGGGGAGTGATCAGAAAGAAACTTGGTAGCAAGTGTACAGTTCAGTATTCTGCCCAAAACTGTCCTTGAAGACAAAAAAATAGTGTATTCTCTCTCTGTCTATAACTAACTAACATTCACTTTTTTATGCAACTTTCATGATAACGAAAAGAAATGTCTTTAACACACAAAATGGTGTATTAAGTCATTTTTATCTCCAAACTTCAAAGTCATTTAAGTCATCTTACAGCACATTTAAGTGTTTAGTTTCACATACATTTGAACATATTGGCACAGCTTTGTATATTACACATCAGGCACAGAAAGTGACCTTTTTTCTTTGTTATTTGTGTAACTAAGTAATCCGGAAATATATATGCTTTGTGTAGTTTTTGTGAAACTGTTTTGTATTATCATGACTCACCTTTTTATTTCCAGAACCATTGAGGAAATATAAGAACTTTAAACTGGTAGTGTTATATTTGTCCTAGAGCCTGCACACATGGAGCACTTCCTCATTTACTCAGTGTATTTGCAAATTACAAACAAATAGCAGCTACACAACAGGCTGTGTATGGTGTCATCCTGCAGGTATCAAAGGACCGATGACAACAATGATGACGATATGAACACACGGAGAACAAATTTACGAGTGTGTCAGTATCAAGTTTTTACTAAGTGGCTGTAGTTTGTCTTCAAGTCAGCTGTACTTTAATATAAACTGTATGACCCTCTGCTGCTGACATTTGAGCTGTGGAAGGCTTTCTTCACTGCTTTGCCTGAGGCCAATGTAATGTCAGGTTAGAGGTTGAAATGGAAATTTGACTTGTGTGGTTTAGACATACCTGTATTTTTACTTCACTGTTGGGCTCTTGCTGATGAGGATTGTTTAAACAAATGCTCCTCGGTACATGTGCTCCGTGTTTACCCTGAAGCCACTCACACACGTTGTGCCATTTCTACTATTTATATTGTGATGAGAGGGATTTATTTTGCTACACATCCTATGAAGTCATTACAAGCTGTAGCAGTCATTCTGCTGGCGTCGATGTACAGGCGGATGATAAATTACAGGAAAAATCAGCTTAGTAAGGTGTTCCACCACTTGCCTCCAGTGATGATTTATGTCTAAACAATACTGGAATCGTGAACGCTAATCTAACAAAAGATATTCCCTCATGTGGTGTTTGCATCATGGTGGTAAGGAACACTTATCTAAAGTGTTAGTCCAAAACCTCCCACAGGATTCCTCGTGTCCTATAGATGACGAATTTGTGATTCTGGAAGAGATCATCAGGTTTTTCCTTTAATTGGTCACCCCTCTCTATTTACCACGAGTTTCCGTTTCATGTGTTTATGAGTATTTTCTCTGAAGTCATAGTTTATTCAAGTGACGTCTAGCTCACATGTTGGATGTTGGCCACATCACGCAGTCACATGACTCCAAGTGCAAAGAAGTCTATTTTTTTCTGTTCATTTGCATAGTAAATTGCAGAATATATATATGCTCATTTCAACTGCAAAGCCAAAGGGGGCCTAAGACATTTTCATAATACTGTACTGATGATAGACACGATTTCATGTCTTTTTTTTTTTTTGACAACATGGATCCTTTACATCACAGGTGTCAAACATGCGGCCCGTGGGGCCAAATCCGGCCCGCTACAGGGTCCAGTTTGGCCCTTGAGATGAATTTGTGAAAAGCAAAAATTACCCTAAAATATGAACAATCCTTTTAGTTCAGGTTCCACATTCAGACCAATTCAATCTCAAATGGCTAGAACCAGTAAAATACTGCCATAATAACATATAAATACCAACAACTTCACATTTTTCTCTTTGTAAATGTAAACATTTTCATGTATTTACACTAAAACAAAGTATAATTTCTCAAAAAATGTGAATAACCTGAAAAAATATCAACAACCTGAAATGTCTTAAGAGAAGTAACTGCAATTTTACCAATATTCTCCCTTTTATTAAATGTTTTGTGTATTTGTAGAGCCACTGTGATCTGTACATTATAATGAACATGTGAAAATGATAAACCAAGACAGAATATTGTTAAAATTACACAGATTTGACATTGTTTTGAAAGGACAGTTTGTAGATGTAAACATTTTTATAATGAAAATACACTGTTTTCGCTCTAAAACAAATAGAAGCATTTGGAATTGACATTATTTGTATGATATTATGTTAGTATTTTACTGGTTCGGCCCTTTTCAGTTAAAATTTAGCTGAATTAAAATGAGTTACACCCCTGCTTTACATTTTCCGACTTGTACCTGGTAAAGTGTGATCAGGCATCACTGAACTACATCACATTTTTCTACATTTACAGTTGGGGATATAACAGTTTCTGTAGTCAGATTCTGTCAGTGCTGTGTAAAAGTCAATATGGATGTTACCATATGTTATTGTTTACTAGTGTTAAAGGTTGGGTGTTTAATATTTAGTGACACCTACAAATTTCCAGTTGCACTGCTCTGCTGTCATCTGAGTGGCTGAAAAAATGCAAAAGTCCCTCATTAGAGCCAGTGTTTGTTTTGTCTGTTATTAGTGTTTGGTTAAAAAGGAATTAACTTTGATTGATTCTGACGTTGATGAATACATCCCTTAATAAAACACTGAAAAGAACAAAAGGAAGTCCATTATGAGCAGCTGAAAAAATGTGGCGCTCTTGACAATGGGCTCCATCTGTAGAGCACAGCTAATTCTAATGTGACAAAAAGACAACTGCGAAACCAGGAAGTAAAGCTGTGAAAGTCTTATCTCCTTCAGAGGACATTGCTCGATCTCGGAAGATTATGAGTCATTATTTTTGATAAGGCCATAATTCCTCCTACATCTTTTTAGTTTTTCTTCTTTTATGTCTAAGTGTTTTAGTCACATGTTTAAACAGGAAGTTCACCCAGCTGTGAAGACACTTCTGAGGGTTGCATTTGTGTTAAATATGAATTAAAGAGTTTTACATGTTTCAAGTAAACGGGTCCAGGCGGCGTAAATGAAAGTCATTAACTGTGTAACTCCATGTTTCTATCAGGAGACCGTAAAGACGTGACCATAGCTGAACTGCAGGAACAGCTGAGAGACGTGATGTTTTATCTGGAGACGCAGCAGCAGATTGAGCACCTTCCCCCTGAGGCTCGCAGTGAAATTCAAGAGGGACAGATCAACATTGCTGCTAGTCCGTCAGACGACGCCCTGGCCTCAGCAGGGGCCGGCCCATCCTCCGGCAGAGGCAGAAGAGGCCGGGTCAGGAAGAGGAAGTAGATGCTGGTGAAAGTTTACTGAAATACACCAGAAAACCTTATCGCTGCCTCTCAGTGGGACACATGTAAATGACCAAGCTCTGTCTGTTAAACGTGTGTCAATCATCATGGGTCTCCACAGAGCACTCGGGAGATGAAGGGTGGTATGAAAAGAAGACAGTAAATAACGGTGGTATTTAACTGTACATCTTTCCTTATGAAGGTTAGACAGCTTCTGCAGTGTGATACGTGTTGAAGCAGGGGAAGTGTGTCTTCAGAGACACAATATCCTCTCTGGTTTCCAAACACATGTTGTAAATATGTTCTGCTATTTCCAAATAGAAAGGAGTATCTATTTTGGCCATAAATGCTATTTATTTGATCAAAGTTATGCATTTGCTGCAGTAATAGTGTTCTGTTGTGCCCAGTTCTTATCAGAATCTACACTCACCCTTTTAGTCTCACATATGAAAACTGGGCAAGATGTGTGAAAATGGAGTTTTACTTGAATTTAAAGTTTTTCTCCTTAAATCCTAAATACTTTTAGGCTTGACTTTTTTTGGTTGACTTTTTTTGGAAAATCCTGAAAAGGGTTTGTTTCTGCAAAACCAGAGAATACTGGAAAAGACTGAGGATGTCAAAGACAGTGCATAGACGCATTTTCTGTGTTCAGTTGTGTTAAATGTACAGCCCCTTAATGATTCTGCACATATGGTCAGCGTTGCAACATCTGCAGACAGAAGCCAGTGCCAACCACTGACAGGAAGACTTTTGAGCAGAAAGTATATTTTCCACTACACCATCTGCAGCAGGTCATTTTTTTGTGATCAGGCCTATACATGTGCCATATATACAAAACACTGAGCACTGAATGTTTTTACAAAACAGTGGGATGACCTATGACCCCTCTGGAGAAACCAACCAAAACAAGACTTATCATGCTGAGGCAGATTTAGTCACTCCGAAAAAAAAAAATTTTGTACTTCAGTTGTACATTGTACGTTAGATAATATCCATGTGAAAGCTTTAGATGTATCCAAATGGCCTTAATTCAGAACTGTGTTACAGACTTGAAACCATACACACTAAACAAGGTAGAAAGAAGGAAATTTCTATGCAAGAGATTCTTTTGGCCTACCTGAGAAACCTTTAATAAAGAGAAGTCAACAGGAAGCAACACTGACTAGTACTGTACAGAATCTGCCAGAGAGCTACAGTCACTTTATATCTCATACTGTGTTTTCAGAACGCTGTTAAACGTCAACCAAGCACACTTTCCGACATAATAGTAAAGATGCATTTCTTTCTGTTTGATCTCATTGTTGGATCTGAAATCTTGTTCTAGCGTTCAATAAATAGTATTTGAAAGCTCTCCACAGTGTCGTGAGAACTGACGAGGTGAAAAAACATGCTTTAAATGACACAAGCGCTGTGGGAAAACGACACTAACACCCACTAAATTCATTGGCCCCTCTGTAGTTTCAGTGTCAGTGTAGCTTGGACACACATGACCACATCTGCCCTGTGGATGCTGTCATGTATGGCTAACCTCTTCTCATCCTACGGCTAAATTAACAATTTACTTCCAGCAGCTTGTTCTAAGTAAACTGTGTACAGATGGAGCTTTGGTTTCAGCTGGAGGTTTTTCTTTTTTTTTTCTTTTATTTAAGGGAAAGTGTAGTAAAAATACAGATTAGTGTTTTACTTATGACTGTCACAGTCAATTCTCTCAGGAAGAATCACAGGTGTATGCGGTCAAAGGGTCAGGAATGAGCAGATCTCACAAATCCAGCTTTGGCAAAATCATTTCAGTGTATGATATAACATGCCAACATTCCACACCATCTGGTTTTCTACTTATGACTCAAGGACAGAGTCTAAAGTCTGAGCAATAAGGGGTTATGTAGTCACTTTTTACGTGTCCCCCCCTCCCCCCCAACCCCCCTAGTTCTGGGTTTGTTTTTTTTCTGACTGGCCTATACTGCACATTATTTTTAGAAATTTGTAGGATTTGAAAGAAGATTTTAAACCATAAAGACCCAAACATCCACCCTCAACAAAAAGCATCTATTGATCTAAACTGTTGATCCACTAATCCTATCAATATATGTCAATAATTGGTGTAAAATACAGTTTCTCATTTTTTCATGGTCATCAGATATGACCCATTTGGATGTTCATGGCCTCCATAGTTGCCATGGAAACACTGTCATCTTGTACAATATTGATTCACCAGTAAAACCCATGGAGTTGGATTAATGACAGTGGATGGACACACTGGGATTATGTAGTTAATGAGAGATTTTACTTAAAAAGTCACTATTTTTATTGTCTGTTTTGATATAACCTTTGAAGTTACTGTGAGGTTTTATGAACATCTACATTATCAGTCAGTTAAATGTAGGAAAATATATGATTTCCACTGGAAAAAATGCAAAAGTCATGGGCTATTCACTTTGGAAAGGTTAAATAGAGAGACATTAATTTGGAAAGCCACAAGTCACACTGTATCCTTATGGGTTAATGACGACTAAAGGATGCAGTAATATCAATAATTGTATATTTGTTTCTGTAGATATACACAGATGGTTGAGATGCCTTGATAAGAACAAACCATTTACAGACTTGCATCACTTTGCAGTAGTGTTGTGTATTTGCACAAATAAAATCAACATCTTCACAGTGGATTTTGGCTGTTAAATGGACTTCGTGTTGTATAATGTGCAAAAGCATTTGAAAAAAAACTGCAGCAACTGAATAAAAGCCTGAGAAAATAAGAGGAGGAGCCAGTAGATGAGTGAGAACAGGATTTGGAGGTAAGATAGACCGACAGGACGCCTCTTCCTGAGTTACATCTGAGCTGCTCGCACAGTGAACTTATTCTCTGTTTCCTGCCCTGCTGCCAAGTATGGAATAATTTATGCTTCTTTTCACTTGACAAAGTGCTGAGACATATAAAGGGTAAGCAAACTTTTCCTTTCCTTTTTTCTCAAACTCAGTTCTTCTTGTCCTAGTTTCCAGGGTGTACAGCTGGGTGTGAGGTTGTACTTCAGTATACTTTTCCCTCCTGTGTGAAGAATTCCCAACAAAAACAGGACAACGTTAAGAAAGTAACTGTTCCTTCAGCTTTGGGTGTATATGCATGTCCCTGCAGCCAGTGTTCACAGTGCTCATCAGCAATGACAGAAATCCACACAAGTTGTCATTTTTGTGCAGAAAACCTCATGAAAGATCTGTAAAATGCTTGGCATGCAGGTAGCCCCTTCAGGTCTGTGCATGTGAAAGCAGAAGATAGAGCCCTGATTCTGTCTTTATCCTCCTCAGCGTGTGCTTCTCTGAATTCTTTTGTTCTTAACCAAAGGCTGAGACAAACAAGTCAAATTATTTTACCAGAAATGACAGTGCACCATTGCCAAGATTAATATCCAGCCCTGATCACACAATGCCTTCACTGTTTTTCCCTTCCAGTTTCACCAGAAGGTTACAGTAAAATTTCCCCTAAAACAAATTAATCATTGACTGAGTTATTCATTGTGTTCGTACTGTATGAATGTGGCACTTTTAAGCAGCTGAACTGACCTCCTCTGGGTGTAACTGATAGTTCCTCCTTCTGTGAGGCTTAAATGACTGATTCTCACACAATGGGGTGTAAAACTCCAGCATGTTACAGTGCAGTGCTACTGAACATGACCAGCATGATTTCATACTATCTTGTGATGTGGTGAGTTCTCTACCCGTCAAACCAGAAGAATGTGAATTATTTTAAGACACACCCGCTAATGTGTGACAACTGTATAATACAATAAGGATAATGGTGAGGCTTTATATCTCAAAAACAAGGCATTCATGCGTAAATGGTAACTTGTTTTTAAGAGTTGACCTGCAAAAACACACAGCACTCACTCCTGCGTGTGGATCACCATATAGGATGAATGTTCTGAGAGAGCTGCACTTCCTTTTTCTTTTTCTATCTTTTAGTTCATTTGAATATTATGTTTCAACGAAGCCCACAGATGTACAAACCGTAGGGATCAAACCAAGACATATTACAAAGTAATTCTGATTTAAGTGACAAAGTAGATGGTGTTACATTTTGAAATAAACAATAGCATATATAAAAACATATCTTATGACATTGCAGAGTAAAAGCTGCCATCGAGTTCTAGTGAATTTTAATACTTTCTTGAATGCCTCCGAGCTACAACAGTCACCATATTTCATGTATTTACTGATGAACATTCGTCTGATCTAAACCTGTTCTGACATTCAACCTTAATTAGCCTCGGTGTTAGTCTAAATAAAACTGGAAATTGATGAGGTTGGTATCTCACCTCCAACTATTTCACAGACATGCTCCCCCTGTCATTTGTTTCCACTCACATGTGAAAATGTAAAGCAATAAGTACAGTACAGAGGTCATGTATTTGACTCCAGGGAAGAGCAACAGGCTATGAATCAGTAGTAATAAAACGAGTACAAGGGCATTTAAAGTAATAATACACCATAATGACAAAGGAATGTGGGAAGTATCGAAAGATGATGGAATAAAAAATAGATTCTGGAGTCATGTGTTTAATATTGATGTAGAAAAGGCAGAAATTGACTTGACAGCATTGAAATGTGTCAGTTTCCTCACACCAAAAAAGTCATATAGTGGCCAATTTTTGTCTGCTTGTTTAGTTTCAACAGGCTACTGCATAATCATCACACAGGTTTTACTCTGCTAAAAAAAAAAAAACATTTTCATGTAATTTAATACCAGGATGTAGTTCGGAAAGCAGGTAGTAGTAGTTTTTTTTTTTGGCATTTCCTTTCAGTGGTCACCACAGCGAATCAATTCCTATAATTAACATTTTCCCCTGAAAGTTCCTGGTAAAAATAAAGACTATCTTTAACATATTTAGTCTTAAAAGAAGGTGAAACCCCAGAGGAGGAACTACAAGAATTTAAGAGGAGCAACAGGTTATTACAGTTAAAGGTAGGGGAGGAGATGTTTTCCTGGAGTGTTTTTTACTGTATTGCTGACACAAAAATGTAAAAATGTAGTCGCTTGTGGAACAGACAGGACTGAAAAACACTATCCAATCATTTTAACCGACCCATCGAAATGATTGAATGTTGATATGTAAATTCAAGTATATGTAAATGTAATATGGAGTTCAAAGCAAACTTTAGTGGGCTCTTATCCTGACATCAGTCTGTTGTTCTTACTAGCCTGAGATTACTTAGAACACATGTCAAAATAAGTGAAAATTCCAAAATTCTAGTCTAATATACTGATATACAGACCTGAACCCAAAGGTATGCACAGATCCGCAGAGGGGGTGTGGAAATGGACAAGGCATGCATGGATCTGCAGCCTGGGGGGACAGGGGTCGTCCAGTTTAACAAAGCAGCTCAAACATTTGTGTCATAATTAACCCTTTATTAGGCAAGTGACTATTTTTGGTCATTTATGCATACATTCCAAAACAGTGAAAGCAACAGTTCCAGTGAGTTAGCAATCTAAGGCCCAATGTGGTCTACAGGGTCTGTACGGTCCACTTCTGCACAGTGAGTGGACCTACTTTGTTAGGTACCATGAAGTGTTGGTACTAATGTAAGGAATGCTGAAGTAATGGTACTAATGTAAAGAATGCTGAAGTAATGGTACTAATGTAAGGAATTTTGTTCAAAGGGATCATATAGACGTGGACAGGTGTGTGGATCTAATCTTCCTTTCACCTTACGTGTGTTTTTATTGTGTGTGTGTGTGTGTGTGTGTTTGTGTGTGTGTGAGTGTTTGTGTGTGTGTGTGTGTGTGTGTGTATATATATATATATATATATATATATATATATCCATATCTATCTATCTATCTATCTATCTATCTAT
>JAPSES010000081.1:5445035-5459017 GCA_029822895.1 Maxillicosta whitleyi | reverse complement strand
TATATATATATTTTTTTTTTACAATGATGTATATTGTATTATGCTTAAAAATCTAAATTTATGATTCACAACTGCAAAAAGTTTAGGAAGCTTTATCCAAAAAAAGGGAAAGCCCTTGGCATTCTTCAAGCACACTCGCCCCGAGCCAAGTATTAAGATAAAAAATGTACCTTGAGTTGACCTGAGAGCACCCGCTAATTTTATTTTTGACATAAAGTTTTATTTTTCTAAATGCATCACCTCTTTGTAAGTTGCTTTGGCTTGGCATCTAACCTGACAGAGTTAATATTTAAAATAAGTTATAACTGCAGGCACTTTCAAGCCATTAAACTAAAATTCAAGCACTTTTCAGACCTTGAAAACACAACAATGAAATTCAAGCATTTTCAAGGATCTCAAGCACCCTTTTGAACCCTGCTGTTAAAACCACTAATTCATTTGGATTCATGACAGTTTACCTGGCCGAAGGCTCTGGGTGTAGCCGACTCCGATCAGACTGGCATTGTTGACTTTGGCCTGCAAGAAGAATCATGAACACATGAGAGTTGTTAGTGAGAATATTCAGCATTTATAGAACGTCAGAGCAGACTAACACGTAGAGGACTTACAGACAGGGAGGCGTCTTTATCCAGCTTGTATTTGGCAGCGATGCCAAAGCGAGTGTTGTTGCTACCTGCGGTCCAGGCCAGAGTAACCGCTGTCTCCAGCTCGTCATTCACCTTCTGGTAAATGGAACCGCCAAACTCAGTCCCGTCATTACTGACAAAGAAAACACACAGATTCAGAATTATTCACATACAGACACACCAAGATTTTTTACAACCTAGAAGTCAGGGACCCATTATGGGGCTTTTGTAAATCTATTACCAACTGGAAATAAAACCATTATTAACCTCTCTAGAAGTAAAATATTCACATTTCTGCATTAAGAACCTTTTTTTTGTAAGACTAAACATTGCACAAAAGCTGGTGGTTTTACACAACACATTACATGGAAGGGGCAATAGATCAATCAGTCCCTTGGTTAGTTTATATAAAGGGAACAGGGTGGATCTGTTCAGTTCCAAACACACCAGAGTACTCACACATTGGTGTGCAGCTGAAAGTCCCCAGCCCTGTATCCAAGGGCAAAGTTATTCTGGACCAGTTTGGATTTAGCTGTGTCGAAGGCCATCTGGTAACCAGCCAGCCATCCCTCGTAGCCTAGCACAGCATTAGCGTGGATGATGGGACCCTCGCAGTCAACATCACAGCCCAGGTTTACAAAGTCACGCTTGTAGCCTGTCTTCAGCTTGCCACTCTTTTTACTGGAAAAACATTTGTAAAACCATGAAATCCCTTCCAGTATAAACAATGACAAACCTGTAAAATACTTAGTATGTTGTAAACACAAAACTAGTGAGTGTTTTTACACAGTGTTTCATGTTACAGAATTTGTCTTTCTAAAACAAACATAATTAAACCAAATAAATGTAGCCTCACCCTGTGTTTGGTACAAAAGAGGTATCCAAGGCGAGCTTCAGTCCTTGAGCCAGCTGTTGGTCAAATAATACCATTTGTTAACAGTTTTTCCAACTGTATACTAATGAAAAGATGAGTGGATATCAGTTCAGAAACCAGGTGTGAATACCTATAGTATAACTACATACCTGGTCCTCCACAGTGACTTCAGTCGCCAGTGTATTATCTGTATTCCACTTCTGGTTGAAGCTGAGGCCCAGTTCCTTCATCTTGTATTTGGTCTCCAGACTCCCTGAGGCCTTTCCTGTGTCTGTGTTGCTAGAGCCAGATGTGTTGAACTCCTGACAACATGGACCAGGGGGAATACAGAGGACAAAGTGTTAAGTATGGTGTGGTCAACCAGATATGACAAATATGAAGAGAGAGAGAGAGTGGAAATACAATGAAACTTTCCAAAATATGAGATTAAAATATGAATAAGAAGTGAGAAAAAAGGAGAAATTCTACTGATTATGATTTCTAAACTGCAGAGAAATTACAACATTAGCAGAAATAAGAAGATGATTTAAGTAACAGTGTACACATTACATACATAAACAGCTCACAAACATACACTGACCCCCAAAAATTAATCCATGCAACACACCAGTTATATATGAAATGGACAGAAAATAGACAGAAGAACACATTGAACATTTTAAACCATTTTACAATAATGAAATGAATAATGATGGCACTAAACTAACATTAACAAATTCAAGGCGTTTCACTAAACAAAAAAAAAAAAAAAAATCCACCAACAAGATAAATTACCCAGCAATACGGCTACAATAACAAATACATTCCAGACCCTGAAATTAATTTGAGGATTAACCTTTTAACCAAGCGATGAAAAAATCATACACCCTGACAAACTCTACCAAACTGTTCATCTAAACCGAAGACAACACATTTGAAACTCAGTTTACCACAAAACTATGAATCTGAGCAGATGTTCAGGAAGGTTATTACTAAGTGTCTTGACTTAAAAAGGCCACATTATTATGAATTCATTGTGATGGTGACGTCCAGATCCAGACTATGCTTAGTCTACTTAGAAAATTACATGAAAAACACCAGACAGGAAGAAGGAGAGACAGAACAATCTTGAATTGAATAAATCTAAAACTTATCAGACAGAAATGTAAAAAATGCCTGCAGAGCTATAAAGAAGTAATAGAAAAGACATCAAGATCATTCTAACTAATTGCATTTCGACAAAATAGTGGTATCTTTAACTGAATCTGGATTCAAGATGCTCAGGCAGTTTTATAAAAAATAAATGAAAACTAAACAGAATGTCTACTGAAGTTCATTTTGGCATCTCATCATTTTCCAATCAGTCATGTATACAGCCTTAGTATGCATCAAAACCGTGTCTGGAAAACTTCAGAAAAACATAGAAATTTGTGATTATCAATATATGAAGATCTGTTGAAAAAGCCCTGTAAGAAAGAGCTTATGTCAAAAAAGCTGGTGTAACTCAAAGGTAAGGGGGTAATAACAGCAATGGTTGACAGTGTAATTTGGACTAAACTTTTTTTTTAACTCTCAGTTGAGATGTAGATAGCAATTAGAAAGATGTTAATCAAGCCCTTGGTGGAAATGAATTCCTTAAAGGTGACATATTATGAATTACAAAAAAGCAAGAAAGAAAAACATTAACCATGAGGACCACAGACAACATTTTGTGACAGCACAATAAAAAAAAGATGGACACTGTAGTTATGTGAGTAAACAGAAGAGGACAAAAAAACCCATGAAAAGACTCATTTCCAATGACACAGACAGGCAGAGCTGTTGGCTTTGACACCAATCTTACCATCTACATTTAGAGTGCGAGCATCCAGAACAGCAGTGTGGAAATAGAGCAGGGGTTAGGAAAAGCAAGTGGAGAAACAGAGAGGCCGAAAACGCACACAGGCCTGTCATGTTTCTCTACAACAGAGCACAGATTAAGCCAAGCACCACCGCTTCAGCACAGCATGTCAACCTACAAACCAAGCTCAAGGTTACAGCAGGTTCAGGAGCTTAGTAACAGTTAAATCACAGTGGGGGTTAGGGTTTTTCCTGCCTTTTTTGGGTGTTGGTCCAGAGAGAGTTCCGAATCACATTAATTATGCCCAGATGACAGTTAGATAAATCAAAGGAGAGAGTAAGCATTTGATGGGTTAAAAGGAAGAAAACAAGGGTTCATATACTCACCACTCCACTTTGTGATTTGGTCTTTAGGTCAAGTTTCACAACACCAAAGCCTAGGCAATTAAAAGAGATAAATGTGGGTGTTAGCAGGAACTACATCAAAAACAAGGGACACATGAGAGCATGCACATAATCAATCTGCAACAATAAGCTGCATGGTTTTGTTTGACGTACAGAATAAAATTTCATAATTATGTAGTGATGGACCAGTTAATTGGTTTGGCCTACTAATCTGTGCCAATATAATATTTCAGTCTAATAAAATAAAATAAAAAATATTACACTTAGTTTGATGTTCACTACCAGATGCAATGTTTTAGGTGTGATGACCTTGATGCTCATGGAAATATTACCAACAATGACTAAGTAATTACAAGCTGATATTGACCTATTAGTCAGATATATGCTTTTCCCCCCATAGAAACAATATTATACTGACCTCAAAAGAAAAAAAAAAGTCAGTCAACCTCTACTACTAATTTAGGCATAATTTCAGGTAAAATAATATTCATTTCTCACTTCCTTTATGTCAGATCAAACATATCCATACCATCTTCATAACCTTATGGACAGGGGCTGCAGCTGAAACACCTGATCTGAACAGACTATATTTCAAGAACTCCCTACAGTTAATAATTTACTCTTCCACCAAAAAACAGTACTCACCATAGCCCTTGCTGAATATATCCTTGGCAGCCTTGCCCAGGTCTGAGTATGCAGGAGGGACAGCCATTGTGCTGCAGAACATTAAGTGTCAGCAAGTCACATTTTAAAAACCATGCAACAGTCATACATTTGGCATTTAATTAAATCAATTAATCACTAGAAAAATTACCTTCTGTAATAGTTAAATTAAATTACCTTCTGCAATACTTACTTACTTAGACTGTACTACATTAGCAAAATCGTTAGATAACACAATTTACATCGTATGATTTTACCATGTATCTAAAACAATGAAAATCCAGTCATATGATGCACAAGCCAAGTCTCCTGGTAGACTCCAGCTGTAGGGAACAAGCTGTTCCTTTAGAGACTGATGGGAAGCTAACAGCTAATGGGCTCTGCATCCCTAATAAACTAGCAGCCTACTTTCACATGCAAACGTCATTAAGCAAATAAAGCAATAATTGGTTTCCTAATTTTAATTTGACGATGCATATAGCTAAAGCAACTGAGCTAGTACACGGTGAAACATCAGTGATCAGCAAGTCTCAAGGTTGTGAAACAGGCCCTGATACCTCATCTTCGACACACTGCTCTTAAGACAAATGAACACAGTATAGCTGTACTAAAGTTATATTTAAAGTATTAGTAATAACGGCTCGTTTTGACGACAGGGCTAAGCTGTAAGTGGACAGTACATTACCCTTGTATATATTTTTTAAATATAATCTTAAGAAAGAGTTGGTGCAGCATAGTGCATATATCCTATTTGGGACAAAGGACAACAGATGGGCCAGTTAAAAGAGGTGTGGGGGGTTTTGACAGCGAGCTAGTAGCCCTGCGAACTGCGTTAACAAGCTAGCTAGAAAAGAAAAAAAGGGTATGCAGCAGATAAATACTGGTTCATTTTATAAAGTTCTCTGCCTAGCTACCTAAAGTACACACCCCTTTGCAGTTAGCTAGTCGGAACCCAGGCTACACGTACTACCGTAGACGGAAAACGGTACAGTCTTGCGTTTCTGCACTATAACGAGCTATCATTCCGGGATTAAACTGTGCATTACAAGGCTAAACATTATTACATAACTGAGACACCGTTAGCTTAATCGCTCCACGGAATGTAGCTAACCTTGATGGAAATGCACCGTTATTCAAGTGTCAATTATCAGCCTTATTAATTAACTATACATAGCAAATAGATGTGTTATAAATAACGGTCCTTACCAGTGCAAAGGTGTTAGCAAGGGGGGTCTGCAAAGCCTGGAGTGTCCCTTGCGTGATGCTGCAGGGTGGATTGACAGCTAGCCTAGCTTAACTGAAGAGACGGAGACAGGGCACAATGAAGGAGACATATGGCGCATGCGCGGTACTAGTGAGTTACTCACAGGCCTGAAAACAAAGAATCAGGAATAAAAGACACGTCCCAGATGAATCAAACAGGTTTATATCAGATGTAGATATAGGTATACAGAAATAGATATTGAAATTTGGAGAGAGTATATATTTTGTCACAGTGTATATGCCGCCCCCCCTTTTTTTTGTGTGGCTGACCCAAAGGAAAATACCAGAACCTAAACATATCTATGCTTAAGTAAATAAACACAGGAAATTATAAATTGAAGTACTGTTCAGATGATGCTTTTCTGAATTTTTTGGTGGCTGGAATGCAAGGTTACAAGAATACTGACAGAACTTTATAGTTAACTGACAATAGTGTGTTTTGATGTCATGTTAGATAGACATCAGATAAACAACATTTTCTTGTGTGCACCACCCTACCCTTATATCTATGGTTTTATTGGATAATTTGGGGATTGAGTGGTGGATATAATAATGCTGAATATGTGTTTTATACAGTGTTTTGTGTATTCTGGGTGTGGCTGTGGGGCTCTTTGGCAGTAAGTCTTTGACCATATCATCCTAGTTATATTCACTGCAGTGGATACATATTTCTGCTTTTATTGCAAAAGGAAATGGAAGTGAGTTATTGCCTTAGACTTTTCCACTGCATGGGATTAATTATTAATTAATCATAATATAAATCAAATTATAAATCAAATAATTAATTAATGCTTCAAAATAAAGTAAATCAAATTTTATTTATATCGAACCCAATCAGAACAAAAGTTATCTCATGACACTTTACATATGGAGCCAGTAGAAACCAGACTCTGAGACCAATTTACAGAAACCCAACAGAATCTTCCAGGACCAAACTCTTGTAACTGGTGACAGTGGAGCTTCTGTACATAGTCTATGATAAACAAACTCTATTTATAAATTCAGGGCACTTGTATGAGGCCTAAACTGAGTCAAGTGAAGATGTGTTTGAGCTTGTCAAAGATCAAGTTGTGTAATTGGACTGAAAAGTCACCAAACTTGACAAGAGAAACTGCACACGGAACTACACACGGAATATCAACTTATTTGCGATAATGCACATTGATGTTTTGTATTCTACATAAAATCGATAAAAAAGGATGTCAAAAAACAGAATGGCAATTGGCAACGTATTTTACCTGGGTTGGTTTGAGTAAAACAGAGGTTAAACACTGTTTAACCTCTTTTACGCTGTTTTATAAACAGTTATAAACGTACACTGTTTGATTAACAGTGATAAACAAGAAGTGTTTTGCTAATATATATTTGTAAATATTTACCACATGCAGCAAATGTTATAAATACCATCATGATGATGTGTTCAGATTAAAATAATGTATTAGTCAACCTTGCAGCATCCAAATCTGTAACTTATGAACTTGCATTTGTTTGCAGAGTTTATCATGTGATTCGTTGAATTGTTTTTAGGGGCCTGTTTTCTTATTTTCTCTGTTCGGTGAGACGCTGTTGGAAATGCTGCCCTCTGCAGGCGGTGTCTGATATTTTAAAGTGGCCCGGAAACTGTCTGTGAAACAGAGCAGCACGAACCCTGACTCCGGGTTTTGCACAGAATCCTCCCGGTCCTCCTTAAATGTTTATGACAAACATGGCGTTTTCCGTGTCGGGGGGGAAAGTGCTGTGTCCTGCCCCGCCCTGAACGCACACTGACTCGACGCTATCCGCCTCCGTGTACCTCGGAGGGAACTTGTCAAAAGTACACACATTATCAGAGATCAGTACCAAGTCCAATGGTCACCACCGGCTGGACTGTGAATGTGTGCGTCGCGATTCCCCGCACAAAGCACGCAGACTGCATGAGGGCTTAAGGCTGAAGTGACTGGGCTTTGCGACAGTCGAGCACGTCCGTGTTGATAAAAAAGTTAGGCCGGGGCTATCGCAGCCATGTCCGGACAGCCTAGATTCGTGAGTCCGTTCCACAGACCCCGGTGTTTGGCCGCTGCAGCTCCGGCGGGGAAAGCCAAACTCACACACCCAGGCAAAGCCATCCTAGCAGGTAAGAACTTTCTGTCGGTCTGAGAAGGATTAACTTGTTTCTTCAGTGCTTTCCTGCGCAGAAACGTGGCTGCAAACTTGTTTACAACTTTCTCTCCTCGACCTGTTTTTGCAGATATGATTAGCGGTTTCTAAAATAACACTGTTCTTAAATGCAGTTTACTGTGAAGGCAGAAACACAGCAGCCCAGCCAGGGGTTTACTGGGCTCATCTTGAAGGCACACCAGATTTCAGCTTTACAACAGAGAAAAGACAAAAGTGACAATATGTGAACACTAAAGAAAACAGTCTCGGTCTTTGATGGGTTCATGTCTGTTAATCTCATTAGGATTCTGCAGACCCTGGTCACACCAAGAATGCAAACTGCTGACTATCTGAGGCTGGAGGTCTGACAGCCTGCTGGGGTAAACTTTGGCATTAGTGCTGTTCAGAGAAACCAGACTGACATGAAGGACCTCAGACCCTCTGACTGCATTACTAGTCAATCAATGACAGATGCTCAAACTCCACACACCGCTCAGCATAGACACTATGACTGTGTTGCATCATCAGGATGAAAGAAAGAGCTGACACCTATACTATTCCTGAACAGCTGCACATGAAGCATTTCACTCAGTTCAGGATCCAAATGGAACCTTGTTGCATTTAATTGCACATACATTAGTCTCAGCAGGTTGGCTGGTGTTTTCTCGTGACCCATTGACCCCTTACTGTGTGTTCAGAGGAGAGTCACTGAGGCCCACACCTTCACTCTCAGTTCAATGAACCACAATGACAAAGCACAAAGCTCTGTCAGCTTCTAAACATTTGAGTTATAGCACACTGTCGTGAGTATAGCTCAGGATCCTTAAAAAAGTGGTGAAAAGGAGGTTGGACACTGAGACGTATTAATATGAATGTATTTAATGGTCTGTTATACAGTATTTGCAGCCTTATTTCCAAAATGATGAACATTACTGAGATATTTAGCTTTATATGAATCCTAATAAAAGTGTGAATAAATAGGATGACAAGGCAATAATATACCAGTCACAGCTGTCACTTATTGTCTGGGAGCAAATAATTCATTTAGTGCACAGTAAATACTTTATAAAGGCACCTTATCACTGTTGATACACACTGCTGTAGTGTACTGGGGAAGTAAAACCTGTTCTAGTCACACCAGTGAATAGCAAGGGGTAGAACAACATATTTCACAGCAGAACATTTTCGAGAAGGAACCTTGGAAATAGAAACTCTGACTATGAATTATATCAATACATATATGTCACCGTGGGAAAGCATATTGAATTAGTTTAATAAAAGTAGCTCTAGCTTTACTTATAACACTGTGCCCGTTTAACACAGTGAAACATGAAATTGTATCCCTCTTTAACAATAGATTTGCCAGGAAGCTGATTTAATATGATGACTGATTCTGTGACAGTAATACCAGGGCTTGTAGGCAGTGACACACATACGTGGATTACAGCCATAATTAATGGTATCACTTACTGTACACCTTGGCTTTCCTGTTGTGATGCATAAACATGTCTGTGTTGATAACGTCATAGTAGAAGATATCCAGCATCTGATGTCAGTTCAAATTTTTTATTTTTTTGTGTCCTTATGTTTATGTTTGTCACTATGTTAGAAGTATGTCTAAATGAAGCAGAAAATATATAGAAAACACTGACTCTCTAAGAGCTGGCAACAAAATATGGTGATAGTTAAACACTCATTCATCTCACATCCATCCTCAGCTGTCTGTAGTTGATGAACAGGTTCTTTATCTTTTTTTTTCCAGCTTGAATTCCAGGATACATGCAGGTACAATACGGAGACGTGTTTGCAAAAGATGACTTGGATTCTTATTGTAATTAAAGTGTAATTTGTAGGTTCTGCAGCAGCTGTAAAGCTAGTGTTTAACCAAAGGAATGCCTGGGTGTGTCATAACAGTACTTTCAGAGTGCCCATTTGATAGGAAAACACATTTCTTTCCAATGATTTGTTATGATGGTCTACTGCTGTTCTTGTGCTGCTGCACATGCACGATTGTTCTGATCTGCATGTCTGAGTGCAGGCTACAGCATCAGGTGTGATGGACTTCTCTGCATGACATTTTGGATGAAAAGGCTGCATGTTGAGTTGAAGTTTCAACAAAGGCTGCTTAAAAATGTAGTAAAACTTTTCTCAACTGCACATGTACTAAAAACTATTTGTGACCAAAGTCTCCTCCTCTGTTCTTTATGTGGACTTGTGTCACTCATGAGTGGCCTGGAGGGCTCAGACCTCTATCTGCTGGTATGTGTTACTGAGTGGCAGCTATGAGGAAAACAGAATGTGCTCTGAAGGCTACACACCCCCTTGAGCTGGAACAAGGCCAAGGGGAGTATCTGTAGGCAGAATCACACTGAGATCAGCCGAGCCAATCAGCTGCGACCTGCGTGTTTGCTGTTAAACGGCAGATGTGTGACAACCAGTTTTTTTAAGGTGGAACGGGTCTATACCGTAGATAAGATAATGAGCTGTAGAAATACAGCACACTAGGCAAACTTGAATGTCAACTATTAACTTAGGCTGTTACTACATAGGAAATATTAAAGCCTAAAAGGTGGTGTTGTAATAAGCACCTTAGATCAACAAAATTGCAGATACATTGTAAGATAGACTCATGGGAATGGTTTTAGAAACCCAAAGATGCTCAATAAATTGACTGTGTAAGTTGTCTGCTTTTTCATCAGTTGAATTTTAATACTGTGGTCCACGCTCAAACAGAGTAGATAACAGTAAAGCGCCTTAACAGCGGTCACCAAACATAAAAGCAGAGTTTGTTCTGGCCACGTCAAAAACATAGAGGTGCAGCATAGCAGACTATGAACTCAATCCCACTCCCTATACAGATGTAAATGACCCAATCTTAAAGTAATGAAACATAATTCCTCTCATTTTTAAGTATGAAGTGCATATTTATGAATATTATGCAACACTTTAATACACCTATTAACATTAGACCAATGCTGTGAATTCAATGCTTCACATTAAGTACATTGTCATTTCCCTCTCACATTATTTTAGTGGCTTCCATAGATAATAAATAAAAAAGAAAGTTTGCATGAAGAAAGCACCATAGGGCTGATTTTTTTTTTTTTTTTTTTTTACTCTAAATACACTGTTGTGGACATTTCTTGTTCTTACCAGTTTGGTGTGTTGATTCAGTTTGCCAGATGAATGTACTTTTTCTCATTCCTAAAATGGAGTTGCACATGTGCCCAAAATGTTTTCTGCAGCTCTCCTGTTCACATAAATTGGTGTCTTATGCAGTGCTTTGCTGTTGTTTCAGGTGGGATTGCTGGAGGCATCGAGATCTGCATCACCTTCCCTACGGAGTACGTTAAAACACAGCTGCAACTCGATGAGAAGGCAAACCCTCCTAAATACAAAGGCATTGGTGAGTTTACTTTTTTTTTTGACACAAAGGCTGTCTCATACAACCGGTGACATAACGCAGATATCAACTTAGCTGTCTATTTATTAGGTCTAGTCTGACGCTAATGACCTAATTGTGATGTGTGGAAATTTCCTGAGATGAATCTAGTGTTGTATTTACCCTTTATGAAGTTGACAAAATATATCTCTTATTTTATAAACACGGATGACACAAATGATCATTGGGATTTAGTCACTTTGTCACTCAGCCAGGCAGATGCTTCATAATGTTTTCAGTGTTCTTGCAAAGCCAGCCTAACCAGTGGTGTTCCTAGAGTGATTTACTCCCTGGGCGAAAGCCCCTGTTGGACCCCCCCACCAAACCCTAACATCCGCCCACCACCCAAAAACAAACAAGACCATTGTCCATACAAACTCAATTCACAACAACTAGTTTCAAAAACAAATGTACATTTTAACTAGTACTGCAATAAAAAAATATTTATATAAACAATAATTACAAAAAAAAGGTTTTTGAATATAAAAAAAAAACAAGGGTAGAAGAAGCATTCACACATGAAGGCTGAACACAGTTTCAGCACAGATGCAAGTGTTAGAATCAGTTGTATTTAGTATGTTAGTCTCTATTTTTTTTTTATTCAAAGAAAGTGTGTGAACATTGGCACAGACCATGTTTGTGTGCATATACTCGATGCAGAAGGGCCGTTGTTTTTGAATAAATACACAGAACCTTGTGTTCAATGGCCTTATCATTTTACGTCACTGTTTATGTCGGATATTGATATTAGTGTAGCTGCTGATAAAGTTAACCGGGTTTAACAGAGTCCTGGAGCAGAGTGTTGTAATCTGAACTCTTACCTCTTTTTTTCACCACTGGTTTTGTTCTTATCCTGTCCTGCAGGCGACTGTGTGAAGCAAACTGTGAACAGTCATGGCGTGAGGGGTCTTTACAGAGGTCTCAGCTCACTTCTGTATGGCTCTATACCGAAAGCTGCTGTCAGGTACATTAACACCCCTAGCACAACAACACATCTGAACACACACATTATAAAGAGCTCAATGCCCTTCTATGCATATTGTATTCGGAAAGATTTGCTGCAGCCTAGTGATTAGAATGTTTATTACAGGTTAATAAATGATCCATAAATGTTTTTTTTTTTAACCTCCTGCATTAACCTCAATAAAACAGCCCTAGTAAATCAATGTTTTAATAATTAACCTTGTTTTATTGTCCTCTGCTGCTTTGTAGATTTGGGGTCTTTGAGTTCCTTAGTAATAAAATGCGAGATGAGAGCGGGAAACTAGACAGTAAGCGAGGATTCTTGTGTGGCCTTGGAGCCGGAGTCGCAGAGGCTGTGTTTGTGGTCTGTCCTATGGAGACGGTGAAGGTAAATTAAAAAACACAACAGTATTATTAAACCGGCGGTTATCAGTCTTTTAATCAGTACAATAACAAACTGAAACCATAGTGAGTAATATAAATCAGCCAAATCATCAAGACTTTTCTTAAACTATCTTGTGAATATAAGTGGGTAAATGGTGAGATAATATATCAAATGTAGCTTTAGTCCTGGTTACATACAGCAGTAATACACCACTGTAATGTCATTTTAGGTCAAATTCATCCATGATCAGACTTCAGCAAACCCAAAGTACAGAGGCTTTTTCCATGGTGTGAGGGAGATCATAAGAACTCAAGGTAAGGAGGGGTTTTTCATTTGCATGGGCAGGGTCTGTTGAATGTTGCTGCCATCTACCCCTAATTTCCGCAACACAGGAAGTGCTGTTCATCGTGCTCATGAATTTGAGACCTCACATCAATTATTTAAAGGATGAAATGCTTCCTACCTCTCATTAGTCCTCTTCCTTCTCCTGAAAAGGTTATTGCGGTAACTACTTTGTCTCTGATAAAACTAATGTGTGTCATTTGTGATACATCAGGTCTGAAGGGCACGTACCAAGGCCTCACAGCCACCGTACTGAAGCAGGGCTCTAACCAGGCTATCCGATTCTATGTCATGACTTCACTGAGGAACTGGTACAAAGGTGTGTGAGTGACTCATTGTTTCCCATTTGCGCCTCTTTAGCAGAACAACCAAACACTTACATTTTGCTTTTTGAAACACAAAGGTGACGACCCCAACAAACATATTAACCCTCTGTTAACTGGACTGTTTGGAGCTGTTGCTGGAGCTGCCAGTGTGTTCGGAAACACTCCTCTGGATGTCATTAAGACCAGAATGCAGGTCAGTAGAATGCATTCACATCTTCTAATAATGTCTTAACCGAAGCCTGAGTGATACTGATGACATGGATGTGTGTTATTCAACAGGGTCTTGAAGCTCACAAGTACAAAAGCACATGGGACTGTGCTGTCAAGATCATGAAACATGAGGGACCAATGGCGTAAGTTGATCAGAGTCAATATGATTTATGGATTAAAGGATTTATGTATTTTGCTCAACTCACTTTCATTAGTCTTTGGTTCATTAGCTCCCACGTCAGTGCAGAGCTATATGTGTTTGTGTCATTTCCGAAGCCACCTGGAACTTTGTCCGGAAGATTTCTCTAATTTCTCTGATTTTCTTCAAACTTTGCATGATTGTACTTTGGGTCTAAGCAGAGGGCGGAAAGGAAGATGGTTGACCTTAACCTAATTTCAAGGTCACAGGGGTCCAAAATTGACCTAATTTTATGTTTTTAGCTTTGCATTGATGACCTTGTATTTGACCTTGACCTATTTTTTCAAGGTCAAATACAGTAATATTACAGTTTTTGCCTAATTGGATCGC
>JAPSES010000081.1:5422598-5432869 GCA_029822895.1 Maxillicosta whitleyi | reverse complement strand
CAAAACACTAATGACAAGGGACAGACATGACAGTAACCCCCCCCCCCCCCCATATCTAGTCACAGTTCACCCACTCTCTGTGTAGCTGGTTATTAATCCGTCTCTGAGGTTAAGCCTGGCCCTTTAGTATTAGGTCAATCAATTCTGGTGGCAGGGTTTTGGCTTCATTCCTAAAACACATTTAGGCAGAAAAAAAAATCACTATCTCTGATGGAACTGGATATGAATATTGTGCCTGTTAAACCACATGGGGTAATGACTGCTTTCAAAAAAATACTGTCAGCATTGATCCATGTGCTGTCTTTCTGCAGGTCCAGAAGTTACAATGCATGTGCCCTGTGGATTTCAGAGGAGTCTTCCAGCTGGATGAAAGAAGGAGAGATGCTGTCATTGCACTTGGTATCTTTCTAGTTGAATCAAATCTTCAGGTGAGGATTGCACCTCCTTACATAGTGTTTTGCAGTGTGAAACTACAGTGTGTTGTAACAGCAAGGGCAACCTACAGCCCACACTTTATAATACTTACATACTTTGAAATTCCTCTGCTGTAGCACAAAGATGCCATTGTTCCCTACCTTCTTGGGCTGCTTAAAGGCCTTCCTAAAGTTCAGTGGATTGAGGAAAGCTCCCAACGGAAAGGACAGGGTAAAGTTACACTTGTGAAAATGTTATTATCTTAGGAATGCCACATTTGATTCTCATAATGCAGAGTGTTGTTTTCTTTATCCTTTTGTTTCACAGAAAATCTTCCTGTTGCGGAGAACTTCACCTTTTGTCTTGTAACACTACTGTCAGATGTTGCACAAAGTGATGAGTCTTTACGAGGACAGGTATGTGTTTGCACTCGGGGGATCAAGTTCAGCTGGATCTTACTGAAATGGGTGATTGAATTGTGATGATTTTGTCTTGATTAGATCCTGGAAGCAGTCATGGAAATTATGCAGGTGCTGCAAGATATCTGCAAGAATCCTGAAGCCCATGATAAAGGTATCAAAGTAACACACTTGCTTCATGTGTATGCTTCATTTTTGTATTGTAATTAAAACACAACCTTCTTTGTCTTTTGTCTTGTAGAATATCTGTGTAGGTACACTGTACCGACCCTGCTTGGTGTGGCTCGTGCATTTGGCCGGTACAGTAACACTGATGAGCCTTTACTATCCAAACTGTTTCCTCGACCTGTTGCTCCTTTGCTGTCTGCTACTGATGACAGTGATGCTGCACATCGGCGGTCCTTCAATGACTTCCGTTCAATCCTTCCAAGCTCTTTGCTAACTGTGTGTCAAGGAGACACACTAAAACGTAAAGGGTCCTCCTTGACCAGTGTGTCACAGCAGGTAGTAATAATTTATAAAATGGAGATCTTGGAGATGGAGTTAAAAAAAAAAAGACAAAGTATTATCATAAACACTTGTTTTCTGAACTTTTCTAGGCCAGTCCAGAGAGAACAGGTCTTACTCCTAGCTCACCAGCTGATCCCTCTGCACATTACTTTGAAGGTACGTGACTTTAAAGATGTTCTTAAGCTTAAATGCTTTAAAACTTGTTAAACCTTAAACCTTTCCTCCTCAGGCTCATACCTCCCTGATGGCAGTGCAGTGGACCCTGATTATTACTTCTCCACCATCAGCTCCAGTTTCTCTGTTTCCCCTCTTTTCACTGGAAGCAGCGCCGGGGAGTTTCATGTCCCACTGGACATGCTCAGACAGCTCCTGCATATGGTCAGCAACCACAACTGTACAACACATAATTTGTGAAAAAGACAGATCACATAATGTAATTATAGAGGACAATAAGTGAAATTTGATGTCTTTGTTTTCTCAGGTTGAGCAGCTTGTTTCTGAATCATTTTTAAAATCACTTGATGACACTTTGACAGAACTACTTGAGGTATGACCGGTGATCACTCAGATCCCTCTATGGTCTTTGTAGACACTTCATCTTTTCTTAACTTTTCTGTTCTTTTTTTTTTTTCAGTTGAATCCTAATATTCATCAGTACTACAAGACATTCAGTGATCCTCTATATGTAGCCATATTTAAAATGCTAAGAGACACCCTTTACAACTTAAAAGGTAAATCTTTTTCTCCTGTACTTCTTTTTATGAACCCATTCTTCCCAATATTTGCATTATTAATAACTGCAATGTCTGTGCTCATCAGACCTTCAGACTGACTTTGTAAAGGAGATTCATGACTTTGTCCTGGAGCAGTTCAGCAGCAGCCAGTCTGAGCTGCAGAGGATCCTACATGATGTTGAGTACCTGCAGAGTGAGCTGAGTCCACTCAAACTGCGCTGTCAGGCCAACGCTGCCTGTGTGGACCTCATGGTGTGGGCAGTGACTGAGGAGCAGGGTACGACTTTGGTTTATACGTCTTTACTTGACTGAAAGTTATGTACTCTTCATTTTTTTATCACTTCTTTTGTCTTTCTCCACCAGGAGCTGAAAACCTTTGCACCAAGCTGTCAGAGAAGTTGCAGTCAAAGACATCCAGTAAAGTCATCATCGCTCACATGCCGCTTCTCATTTGCTGCTTACAGGTAATAGTTGCCTTGTCTTTCCTGACATTGTGAAACATTGGCATTGGTAACAACTTCATGTCTGCCAGAGCCAGTAGATAATCATGGTAGATTAGTATAAAGACTAAAGTAGGGAAACATCTAATTACATCATCTTAGTTGTTAATTAGTCCACAAACAGATGTAGCAACAATATGGGGTTGCAGTCACATGTTGGAATCTGTACTGAAAAGTTGCAGTGACTGCCTTTTGGCTCACATCTTAAGCAAACACGCATACAGATCTGTCTCAATGATGTGCTTCCCAAACTTAGGACTGGGACTCATAATAAGTCTTGGAGCTGTCACCAGGTAACAGAGTGTTGTTTGCAAGAGTTTATAAACGTTGACCTCTGCAAAATTATGTGAAATTTAGAAGAGAGGCCATAGTCGTTAAATATGCAACAGCACCAAAATGATGCAATAACAATAACAAGTAAAAATGACATAAAAAACATGTAACCTTTGCCTAAAAAGTGATGAATTTGACATATCTCTTATATAATTTATATTTCCTTTGTGATATAAACAGCTATTATTTTATGTGATTTTAAAATCTCGAATGTAATAATGGTGTTAATTAGAGACTGCATTCCACTTCCACTAATATGTAGAGTAAGCAGGCTTTACTGGGATGTTTCAAAGGAACCTATGCATTGTGTAACATTCTGTTCCTGCTGTGATGAGGAAAAACATGTATAGTGAAACAGGAAAGTTATTTTATTGGTTTGCTGACTTTATATTTCTAACAGTTTAAGTTTGTTGAATCATTAATTTTGGTAATTCTAAACAACAGTATCCAGTTGCATGTACAATAAGGGAGTCAAATTTTACATTTTACCTGATATTTATTTAATGTAGCTATATTTGATATTGTTTTTCAATCACGTATTCAGCCAAATATTTTGATTATGAATTGAATAACCGTATTGATTCTGATCAATGTGGTTGATATGGTGAGAAATAGCATTTTTCACTCCATTATGGCTGACATTCAGATTTATTAATGTTTTTTTAAGGGACTTTTATCTCAAATTCACATCTGTGTACATGTGTTCAGGGTTTGGGTCGTCTGTGTGAACGGTTTCCTGTGGTTGCCCACTCTGTCACTATGTCGCTGAGAGACTTCCTGGTGGTTCCCTCTCCTGTTTTGGTGAAGCTGTATAAATACCATAGCCAATATGCTACAGGTAACAAAGCAACAGGCAACAGATTAAGTGTTTAGTAGACACTTATTTCTATGTTTTCTAATCAAATTCTGCCTTTTTAAGGTGGCGGTGAGATAAAAATCCATGTGACAAATGAACATTCCCAATCAACGCTCAGCACACACCCAAGCAAGAAGAGCCAGCCCTCCATGTATGAACAGCTGCGGGACATTTCTATTGATAACATCTGCAGGTGAATTCACTTACGTACATACTTTAACTGAAAATGTATCTACAATCATGTCACCACAGAATTTACTGTCCAATCTCTCCTGTTCTGGTCCTCTCTAGGTGCCTCAAGGCAGGACTGACAATGGATAATGTCATTGTAGAAGCTTTTCTTGCAAGTCTTTCTAACCGTCTCTACATCTACCAGGAGAATGATAAGTAAGTCAAGTATCTTTTTATATCAACTCTGGTGGAAATGGAATAAATCTTATTTTGAGATGATTTACATGTGTGGTTCCTTTGCCCAGGGATGCCCACTTGATCCCAGATCACACCATTAGGGCTTTAGGTCATATTGCCGTGGCGTTACGGGACACTCCCAGAGTAATGGAGCCCATCCTTCAAATCCTACAGCAGAAGTTCTGCCAACCTCCCTCCCAGCTTGATGTTCTCATTATAGACCAGCTTGGCTGCATGGTCATCACAGGCAATGTAAGAGTTTAAACCTTATACTATTGTACTGTTAATTGAAAAACAGATTATCTGGAAAAAAAACTATTGATTCTTTTTCTTTTACCACAGCAATATATCTACCAGGAAGTGTGGAATTTGTTCCAGCAGATCAGTGTCAAGGCAAGCTCCATGGTTTATTCCACTAAAGACTACAAGGACCATGGATATAGGTGACCAACCTTACTAAAAGAAGTATAATTACATTTGAGATTGCAAGCGTATACTTTTACACACATTGCCAAAGGTTACTTGTGGTTTTTATGCCTGTGTTATTCAAACAGTCTTGCATTGTTTCTTTTCAGGCACTGTTCTCTGGCTGTGATAAATGCTCTGGGTAACATTGCAGCAAATCTCCAGGCTGAGCATATGGTGGACGAACTCCTGGTGAACCTACTGGAACTTTTTGTTCAACTGGGATTAGAGGGGAAGAGAGCTAGTGAGAGGGCTTCGGACAAAGGCCCAGCCCTCAAGGTACAACACAGATTTAAAACAACTGCTAATACAAATAACTTGGAGAACATTTTATCTGACAAATAGTTATTTAATCACTATTTTATCTTTGGCAATACAACAGTATTATTGTCCCTGAAAATACAACATTAATGCAGCTGTAATAATAACCTTCCACAAATATGAAATCTTACATCATAGGGATAGAATTCACTGCCCTGGTATTTGTCCTGGGTTATTTTATCCTCTCATCTGTTACCTGTAACAACATGCCTAGAACAACACAGTGAACTAATTCAGGCCTACTCTGTTTCTTTGTGTCTCCAGGCATCAAGCAGTGCTGGAAACCTTGGTGTCCTAATTCCAGTCATTGCAGTGGTAAGCTCTATCACAGTGGTTTCTGTACCTTGATTATTGAGCTGAAAGTTAACTGAAAATGTTATTTTTTTTGTATATTTTAACACCAGTCTGTGCATAAATTCTCCACTGAAGCAGATGAATGAATCAGTAGAATGAATCATTTCATGTTTGCATAAATCAGTACTGTCACAATTCAGTCGTGTTGGCGATTGACTGACAGTCTCATTTTAACCTTCCTGCTAATGTCTTTTTAATTTTCTTGCTTTTAAACAACACATTTAGTCAATATTCAGCAGGCAAAATGCAGTGCTAATACCAAATTGTAGGTTACATAGTTAATAAAGATATGCAGTTTCAGCATAACTTTAAAAAACAAGCTTCATGCCTGGAACAATTATAATAATATAACACCACACTGGCAGTTCTATCCTTTTTTCACTCTTTGGACAATAGCCACATTAATTACTGAGGTCTATTCTTCCTGTTGTTCTGCTCTTAGCTGACTAAGAGGCTGCCACCAATCAAAGAAGCAAAGCCACGGCTGCAGAAGCTCTTTAGGGACTTCTGGCTCTACTCTGTGGTCATGGGATTTGCAGTGGAGGGCTCAGGTAGAGGTTAATTACATATTTTTACATCAGCGCTTTAATGGAAAGTACAAAGCTTTGTGTTATTTAATGTGTACTTAATGTAAAAATAGTCTAACGTACCATATTTGGTTTTGCTGTCACCCTCAGGCCTGTGGCCAGAAGAATGGTATGAAGGAGTTTGTGAAATAGCGACCAAATCACCGCTGCTCACATTTCCCAGTGGAGAACCTCTACGCTCTGAGCTGCAGTATAACTCTGCACTGAAGAATGACACAGTTACCCCAGTATGGAAACACTTTTATACTTAAGCATAGACACAAATGTACAGTAAACCTTTCAACCCCAGTTCGTGGTTTGTAATATCGTTCAATTTCAGGCTGAGTTGAATGACCTGCGTAGTACTATCATCAACCTGCTCGATCCCCCTCCAGAGGTGGCTGCTCTCATCAACAAACTGGACTTTGCCATGTCCACATATCTGCTGTCTGTTTACAGATTAGAATATATGAGGTATGCCAACATTTGGTGTAAATACATTTCAGATTTTTTCACTGTCTGTCTTAGGAGGTTTTCAGTTAAGTGTATTTTTCTTTTTATGTGTTAGAATGCTGCACTCTCTGGACTCTGATCGCTTTCAGGTCATGTTTCGATATTTTGAAGACAGAGCAATACAGAAGGATAAGTCTGGTATGAAAAATGGAAAAAAACACAACATCTTAAAAAGTGCTTGTTTCTTTATTATGTTTAGTAACATAAAATGTTATCTGTAGGTATGATGCAGTGTGTGATTGCTGTTAGCGACAAAGTTTTTGAAGTTTTTCTACAAATGATGGCTGAGAAAGTAAGACGGATATTTCATTTGGCAAAACCTTACATCTGTTTGTTGACCTTGTATATCATTATACACTGTTTTGATCAAAATTTTCATAAAATGTGACACTTTAGGCAAAAACCAAAGCTCATGAGGAAGAGCTAGAGCGCCATGCTCAGTTTCTCTTGGTCAACTTCAACCATATTCACAAGAGGATCCGGAGAGTGGCTGACAAATACTTGTCTGGCCTTGCTGAAACGTGAGAATAACAGACTTATTAATGCAGTCAAAAAATACATGAATACATAAAATACATGTGTATACTCATTACTAACATCACTTGTCTCTTTCTCCTTAGTTTCCCTCACTTGTTATGGAGCGGGCGTGTGCTGAAGACTATGCTGGACATCCTACAGACACTCTCACTCTCGCTCAGTGCAGTAAGTGATCATATATTAGATTATTAATAAATGTATTTCAGTTTTTTAAACAGTTATTGTACACATACTGTATATAGAGTTTATATTCCCCTCTTCCTTTACTGCATAATTATTATTTTATTATTTTTTTAAAAGTTTGGTAATAATTGTTTTTTGGCATTAATTTCAGGCAGTCAAATATGTGTGAAGTCTTCATATTTATGCTTTATTGCAGGACATTCACAAGGACCAACCATATTATGACATCCCAGATACACCATACAGGATCACTGTCCCAGATACATATGAAGCCAGAGAGGTAATGTTTTATTCACTTCGCTTATTCGCTGTTCCAATACTGAGTGTCTAGACATTTATCTAAAATTTAAGTGTGACGGAAATGTGTAGTTTGGATTATGAGAGAGATGTGCAGAACTTGTTGTGTGTATGATTTCAGAGCATAGTGAAGGATTTTGCAGCTCGCTGTGGAGAGATCCTTAAAGAGGCAATGAAATGGGCTCCATCTGTGACCAAATCACATCTACAGGTAACATATTCTGAGAATGTCTCAAACAGAAAGACTAAAAATCGTAGTACTGTGGCCTTTATTATCATTTTAACTGTACTTTGTGTGTTCTTTTTGCAGGAGTATCTGAACAAACATCAGAATTGGGTGTCAGGTCTTTCTCAGCACACAGGCCTGGCCATGGCTACTGAAAGCATACTGCACTTTGCTGGTTACAACAGGCAAAGCACTACTCTGGGGGTGGGTGATAAACTGTCACTTAATATAAATGTGTTAATATATATATTTGATGGTAGTTTTGTCTGTATGGCATAACTTAAACGTTATAGCTGAACTGTTATTTTTTGTGTTTAATGTTAAAATATATACTGACAAAATTATATGTGGGTAGAAATTTAAATGAAGTCAGGCTGAAATTAGTGATGCTGACAAAGAACTCTAAAGGCTCATATATGGAGCCTTGTGGGACACCACATGTAATCATTTTCATTCCATGTTGGAAGCCTTTGACATTTATAGCTCCAGTTTACATGATTTATTCACTGGTTTGTCTTTTAATTTTCAACATTAGTCCACTCAGCTAACAGAGAGACCTGCCTGCGTTAAGAAGGACTACTCTAACTTCATGGCATCCCTTAACCTCAGGAACAGATATGCTGGAGAGGTAAAATCGCCTTTGTATTAGTCACTCCTCCCTGTAAAAGTAAGATCAAATATCTTCCCTCTACTTACATCTATTTCTCTTTTGTCTGTAGGTTTCGGGTATGATCCACTTTGCCCAGGCCGTTCGAGGGCAGTCAGATCTGAGCCGGCTAATGATCAAACAGATGGGAGAGGCTCTGGACTCTGCACAGCCTGAGGCCTTCACTGAGGCCATGTTCAAACTGGCAGCGTTGCTCATCAGTACTAAAGGTTTGACTTTCACTGTGCTTTTGTTGTGTGGTCTTGATCTTTATTAAACAGGCGTCTTTTATCTGTACTTTCTTACTGTTTGTATGATGTATTTTTTCTGTTTATTTGTGTCTCGTCTAGATTGTGATCCTCAGCTCCTGCACCACCTCTGCTGGTCTCCGCTCAAGATGTTTACAGAGCATGGCATGGAAACAGCAATCGCTTGCTGGGAATGGCTGCTGGCAGCCCGTACTGGAATAGAAGTCCCGGTACCTAAGATCTGTTTAACAATTTTTACTTTTTTGTCCTTGCTTTGTTTTAGTTTGTGATAAACACCACCTCTATTCTCTCTTTACTTAGTTTATGCGAGAGATGGCGGGAGCTTGGCAGATGACTGTGGAGTTGAAGATGGGCTTATTCTCAGATGCTCAGGTTGAGGCTGATCCTCTGGCTGCATCAGAAGAAAGTCAGCCGATCCCCTGCCCTCCAGATGTCACCCCTCACCACATATGGATTGAGGTCAGATTCTATGTATTTATGAGACAGAGTCTGAGACACTCATCAAAAATGTTTTGTTCGACTTTGTACTTCTTTCTATTAATCTTCTCCTCCTTCTGCTAATTGCGCTTTATTATTTTTACACCTTTCCTACAGTTTCTTGTCCAGAGGTTTGAGATCGCTAAGTATTCCAGTGCAGATCAAGTGGAGATTTTTGGCAGTTTGCTACAACGCTCCCTCTCTCTCAATGTTGGTGGGGCTCAAAGTAGTCTCAACCGCCATGTAGCTGCCATTGGACCTCGCTTCAGGTTACACCATACTTTTGATTTAGTCTAATCGGATATCTTACCTTTGAATCTACTTCTATTTCTTCAAAATAAGATGAAAAATCGCAAAAATATATTCAATATGTTGGTTCCATGAATATGTGTTTGTGTTGAAGGCTGTTGACTCTGGGCCTGGCTCTGCTTCATTCGGATGTTGTGACCAATGCTACTGTAAGAAATGTACTCCGGGAGAAGATCTATTCCACTGCTTTTGATTACTTCAGGTGAGTTGTACTACTGTGGATGTTTATAGCTAAAACAAAATACTGTTTTGTTGGTGAATGGAGAAAACCGCAATTGTTTTTTTAAATGGAATGGATAATTCAGTTTCATTATTAATTTGCGCTACTGTAAAACCCCATCAGAATTTGTCTCAACAGCCATCCAAAACCAAAATATATGTTTTAAAATACTATTAAATAAAATAATACCAAGTTTAAATTCACAATTTTTTTGATGAACTTGAATTAGTTTTGCTAATTTTTTTTATTATATTTGCAAAATTCACATGTTTACATGAAGTCTGTTTTGTGGTTAGGAGTGATTCATTGTTGTTATTTCTAATCTTATCTAATCTAATCAAATTTAACAATGTGACCTCAGTAATGTTGCACACGTTATAAAAAAAGAGTAAGGATTTTTTGCAGAAAATCTGAGTCCTCTATATAGAAAACAGTGTAAGGTGATATTATCATTAATGTAGGTTATGGAGGCAGAGTTAGCAGCAGTCATATAAGTCATTAAGCAAATTCAAACCCACCATGACAAACCTTTAAAAAAAAAAAAAAAAAATGGAGTGTTTATTTGCACCCTGGGTGTAAATAGCAAAATGGCCACGTTTCTTCTATTTACACCCATCTGGTGTGGCTGCCAACGGTACACTGTTTACTCACTGGGTGTTAATAATATTATTGAGATGGGGGTGCAAATGGCATTATTTATTATAAAGCCTTGGG
>JAPSES010000081.1:5398895-5417861 GCA_029822895.1 Maxillicosta whitleyi | reverse complement strand
ACACACACTGGACACACACACGCATACACACACACACACACACACACACACACACACATTATATTCTGAGAGGCATCACAGTGGAATTTACAGACTGAACAGAGAAAAGAATGAAGTGTTATCCAGGCAGGATTTGGGTCAGGCAGCCCATTAAACACTGTAGCCTTCAGGCACGGCCTTGACTTATTCCTAACAACAGGTCACTGTCGAGGATAAATATCCTATATAATGAATCTTAAATGAAGACCTCAGTCACATGATAAAAATGTTTAGACAGTGTTGCACACAATCCGATACACACTTTCAGTTTGATGAAATTTAAAAGCACATTTCATGTTTTTTCAGTATGAAGTAGAGCTGCACCATATGATGAACATACTCTGATAATTGTTGCAAATGTAATTTTGGATTTGAGTTGAGTTACTTGATTATGAAGGAAAATGCCAATATTATTCCATTTGAAATCGATATATTTTTTAAATTCTCTTTTATTGAAAGAAAAAGATGTCGATTTTTTAAAATTAACATTGATACACAAATTACAACATATATACATCCAGAGAGGGAGTGTACAAAACCAAAACAGTTACAGCAGTTAATTATTATTATTATTATTATTTTCATATACAGGGTTTCAAATCAAAGAGAGAATATAAATAACCCAGACACATATTTCTTTCATTTAGAACATTTTTAGAATTCAGAATAACTGTTGTTAAGTCATGTAACATAGATAAGCCATAGTTATTTACTCTCATTATAGAGGCATTAACAGCAGCGACTGGGTAGTTCAGTGGTTACTGCCGCTGACTTTGGTGCGGCTGTCGAGACCCAGGTGATCCCTTGGGTTCTTTACACTATACATACAAATACACACACAAATAGTCTATTTTTTTTTTTTTACCAGGTGTCATGACAGTGTGAGAGATAGATAGATAGATAGACAGACAGACAGACAGACAGACAGACAGACACATACATACATACATACATACATACATAGATACTTTATTAATTCTTAGGAAAATCACAGTATTTGGTTGCTTTACATACAGCACAAGACAGAAAACAGGCAGGTTAATAACCAGGTTGCCATTAAAGTTGGTATATACTCTAAAAAATGCAAAAGAACTTTAATCTTTATTATTATAGATAAAGTGTAACTGGGGTTGTGATGTGCACAAATAGGAATAAAGAGGAATGAGTCTGAAAGCCAAACTATTCCAACTTTCTTTGCAGCAGTACAGATCTGTGTTGTTATTGTGTGATGTGGATAAGGCTCGTGCACACCCACAGGCCCACTCTCATACAGATGTGTGTCATATTCAGTCTATGATGTAACTGCAGGTGTGAGTCCGTACATTTCCACGCTGTAGATACAGGTGCTGTTTCTGTTTCCTCATTGTCCGTGGGTAGATGGTGTGTCAGTATCGGTGTGCGTCCGCCTCAGGTGAGCTCTGCACCTTTTATCGCACAGGTAAATTTCACCCCGCGCGGTGACGTCAAAGGGATGGGCAGGTCACGTGGTGCAGTCCGAGGGGAACCAGGTTTAACGTTACTGAAATGGGAGAAAGACGAAGAAAAGGAAGGAAAGCGAGCAAGGTAAGCCAACTACCTCCTGTATTTCCATCCGTCAGCTGTAGAATTAATCAGCGTTTTGGTGTGAATGTATATTTAGGATAATTTTGAGGTTGAAAAGTTGACTTTTGTTCGCCGAAAAGTCAGTGGTAAACATAACATAAGGTTAGCCTCAGGCACCGCGAGCGAACTTTCCTCTGACTCCTCCTCAATAAACTAAAAAAATAAATAAAAAAGCAGCCGCACAAAACCTAATAGAAGACGGCGACAGGGAGGAAAATATCTAAATATGTAAAGTAAACATGTGCACGGTGCGAAGGGCTGAGAAGAAATGTTAAGTTGCCTTTTTGCCTTTGGCACGGTGCCAAACGGAGCCGTCCAGTCCGGGTGTAATGAGGCCTGACAGAGTCCGACTGAACCCGATCCGACCCAGACCTGTTATTACACCGGAGCAGGGTTGTTTCAGGGTGTTCTGTCTTCATAACTGAGCAGCTCCAAAGCACCGTTTCCTCCGATCAGGAGTAGGCGTCTGTCTGACTCAGCCCGGTGATATAACACATGAGGAGGTGACAGACACACTAACATAACATCAACCCAAACACTCGCAGACACAGTAGAACTGCACAAAAACACTAATAGTTCTGACTTTTTGTCCTCATCTGCAGCCTGAGGAGGAAGTACAGTGCAATCCAACCGTTTGATGTCTAATAACTCATGTCATATATATACCAGGGCGAGTAAAAGGAGTGAGAAAGTACTGTGCAGCAATACTAATCATCCCCTATCTGCTTAAAAAAAAAAAAATAATTCAGTAGAATCTTATGCACTTATCATAGAAAGGAAGCTTGTTTTGTTCTGGGGAAAAAAATCAGAAGTTCCATCAGTTAACCTATATTATGGCTGGAAGAATTAGTTAAACTCTCAAATAGTTACTCTCAATATATTGATAACTCAACTTGAATGTAATTATCATAAGTCCTTGGAGGGTGAGTGGATGAAAGGCTGTTAAAATACAATGTGCTTTTGGTTTGTTCACTCAAAATGTGGACAAATTGTAATAATAGATGTTTTTGTTATAAACTCTTGAGTTAAAAGATTCATAAGGAAAAATAATTTAGCAGCAACCATAGTAGTTCAAATTGTAGGTCGAAGCAAGTACTTTAACATGTTATTAAGCAACAATAACCAAATATTTAATAAATACATGAGTTTGTCATCATTGATGAAGTAATGGAGTGAGAATAAAAATATAGGCTACAGCAGTTAGTTATTCAAGATTTGGAAAAAATGCCAAAAAGTGCTGTTCCTTAAGGAAAGTGCAAATATTTAACGTACCATACTTTTCTTAATATATGAGAGTGTATTATATCAAAAATGAAAGTGATATTATTTTTTCTTTGTTTTAAAAGACATTAATTCATGTTGTGTTTGATCAGTATGATGCACCATAATAATAATAATAATAATAATTAAAGATTTGATTCAAATACTGATAAGATTATCAGTCTTAGGCAACATATGTTTCATTACTATATTTAATACACATCTTTCCACTGTTTTTTTTTTTTTTTTTTTTTTTTAAAAAGAAATAACATTCAACATTAACAGGGTTTTTCCATTTCATTGTAAGGCTCAGGTGAGCATTCAGGCTGTTTTCTAAACCAAACACATGGTAAATCAAAGTAATTTGTAGCATCAAGACTATTGTTGGCACAGGCACTTAACCCCCCATTTATTCTCCATTTGTCTGTTCCTGCATGTTCAGCTACAGGTGGGTTAAAATTAACCCAGAAAGACCCAGTACTACTTTTGTCGCAGCTCCCAAATGATTTTTTTTTTCTCTGTTTAAATAAGATAAGATAAGATAAGATAAGATAAGGTAGTTTTCTTTGTCATTTGCACACATTCAAATACATAGAAATGAATATGCAGAGGTCTCTCAGGGTGCAAATATAAAAGATTAAAATATACAATCCAAATAGAAGTCAGAGATGTAAGCAGTATTTAAAAGTGTATTTAACATTTCTTAAGCAATTTACCATCATGTATTATATTATTATCCTCTGTATTTTGCTTTTTTTCAAAACAACACAACATAAACAACAATAACAGAAACAAACAAACATATAAAGATTCTTAATTGTTATCTACTATTTTTCACTGATCTAGTGGATGCAGGTAGCCCCCAGTGGAAGTCATATTAAAGATTTTTGGGTATTTATTTGCTACTTGCTTTAGGTTCTCTCTTTTTGTACACGTTATAGGCTAGCAGTAATAACGGACATAAATGGTGTGCCACAAATCCACAGTCTTCAGGAAAATTCCACCATACTATGAAAAAACGATGTGAAACTGAATACACAGTCTTTAATGAACCACAACATTGTGGTAAGAAAATTTCTGTCTGAAACTTTATGAACACCTACTCAGCAAAAACAACAAAAGGCAGACAAACAAACCTTGCTTGGGTACACTACACAACATGAAATTCACATTATTCAGCCCCTCCACCATTCGGAGTTCTGTAATTAGTCCATTTATTCAATTTTTTGTCCATTTATGCTTCTTGTAGCTACAGGTTGTGAGTAATTTTTTCCATTGTATATATTACTTCAATAATTGTGATCCATTTATCCTCTGTTGGTGGTTCTGTCTTTCCCCAGTTCCTTGTAATATATTTTTTGCAAGCCACTAAAAGAACTGTTACCAAGTATATATAGTTTTCCACAGCATTTGATAAGGAAGTTTCTTAGTGGAGACAACATAATCAGTAGCTATGTTGATGATTTATTAAATAATATTTCTTTATAAGGGTTTTGTGAAGCGGCTGTGTGATATATTCAATAAACATACCTCTATTCCCACAAGTTGTTACAAACTTAACAGGGTTCCTTAAAGTGTAAATGTTCGTAATTTCTTGTTTGTTTAATTTTAATGACCTTGCTTCATTTTTGTAGGATTTTTCATTTGTAGGGAATGTTTTTTTCTTGATTATTAATTAGGATTATTTGACAGAATATACCAAAAACAGTCCATAAACCAAAAAAATATTTGTTTTTGGGTGGTTTACATGAACATGCAAAACTAGTGAGAGACAGTTTTTGATTATTGTTGTTGATATTCTTATTAGGTAAAATGTGCAACATTCTCTGGTCCTATGTATTTCTATGCATTTTAGAAATGTTTATTATACAGACAGACAGACTATATTGATCCCAAACTGGGAAATTGCACTGCAGTTCAGCACAAATTCAATCAGTAATTACATAGCTGTTTCCTGTTGGAAGTGACACAAATAACACAGACACAATGCAAACCCTTAACAGTTCTTTCTTGACCGTGTGAAAAGCAGGTCACTTATGGAAAACAATCTTTTCTGATGCCACATTTAGGCTCAGGACTATTAAATAAAGTCACCTTACCTTACCTTACCTTATTACAATAGGTGTATTTATTTCTGTTAGTGACAGTGGTTGACATATTGAAGGTCCATTTGCTTTTTCAGTCTCAGTTCTTTCTCTCTGTGTTCCTCTCCACAGGTTGTTCCCTGAGTCGGTACACTGTAGGTTCATACCAGGTTTGCATTCTGACCTGCAAACCAATGTAAGTCGTGTTGAGTGACTGCGTGTGAAAGAGGTATTCAAGCAAAGTCTTTTTATACATTTCTCTCACAAGATCACTTAAAGAATTGGGCTTTTAAAGGCTGATTGACTGTCAAGAGTGTATTTTTGTACAGTCTGCAACATCTACTGGTAAGTAGAAAATAAAACACACGGATGGGTTTCACATCATCCTGCTCCTGACTAAGTTGCAGCTCAAAAATGCATTCTTGACTCAGCTTGCATGGAGGATGTAGAGATAAGACCTCTACTCATGTGGGTTCTGGCTGAAGGGGTTTTCTCTGGTGACCTCAGGTACTGGTGGGGGGACAGATGTGTTTATTATATCCTCTTTGGGTGTGGACTGACAGTGCATGAATGATCTAATTAGGGTTTGTTTGTCTCCTGGTTTGTTCCTTTGTAATTTCCTTTCTATTTACTGATTGAATTCTCTAGTAATGATCATTTTAGGGTCATTTGATGAACTGGTAATCAACCAAATCAATTGTACAAATGTAGTTGTAATTATAACTAGACATGTGCACATTTCCTGAAGGAAATGGAATCTGTGTGCTTGTCTCTTGCTGGATTTCTGAACTTGTAGGTAAGTGTGATGTAAAAGTATGAAATAGTACCACAGAAGGACTGTTAATAAATAAAATACTGCATATATTTGGATGAAACTTATGTTGACCTACATTGCATTTGTATCTAGAAATTATTTATTACAAAAATGTTTGCTATAACTGTGTAACAGCAGAAAATAGGAAAGAGAAAAAGTAAGAATTATCTGAATTGTTGACAGTCTTTTTCAAATCCTGAATTTACAAATCACATAAGATTACAGTAGAATTTGTAATGTGCTTGAACAACTTTTGAAAACGTTGCGGTAATGTGTGAGATTTCTCAAAAAAAAAAAAAAAAACAGTAGTCATGAACTGAGATTGCAAATTAGACAAGCAACAAAACAAACATGCGCAAAAACATGAAAAGCGTTAAACCATTAAAGAGTTTCGCTCTCATTGGCTGATGTTCTGTGATGCTGCGTTCTCATTGGCTGATGTTCTGGGTAGTCGCACTCTTCAAAACCAGGCCAGAGCACGAGGTCCATACCAATGTTGCTTGCAGCTTTTTTAATTGATTGTTTAATCAGAAATTATTTCTTAATTTGATGTCATTTGTAAATATAACTATTGTAAAACTCAATAATTCAACTGATCCATGTTTTTTTTCTCTTTCTTGTTCTGCTGTTGCACAGTTTCACAAACATTTTTTGTCATGAATAATTTGTACATACAACAACATAACTTTCAGAAAAATAAATATAGTTCTTTATAACCAGTCCTTCTTTGGTACTCTTTCTTGCTTTTACGTCACACCTAGCCACAAGTCTACAAAGTATGCAAAGGCAAGCACATGGGTTACATTTCCTTCAGGAAATGTGTAAAACTCTAGATATTGTTGATGTTGTAATGCAAATTAAAGTATTTTTTCAACATTTTGACCTGAATCCAGGTAGCAAATGTGCATTAAAGTGAAACAAAATCCCACAGGGGAAAGTGAGCAGAACGTATATTAGATTAATTCTGAGAAAAAGCAAAAGTTACTCAAGTAGGCTGATGTACACTGTTTTGCATAAAGTTGGATATTTTTCTCTCTTCTCATAAAATGATGGTAAAAATGTGATTAATTCTTGAGAGATGGTTTAAATTAGTACATTAGTAATCATTGGACCTGCTCAAAAGTGATTACTGATGTGTATAAATAGTAAAAAGAGGAATGTGTCTGAAAACACAATTATTCCAACTTCATGGGCAACAGTGTGTATTAGAAATGTGTCCAAATTTGTGTCTATAGAATAATTACTGTATTACATTGGGAAATATACCACTTTAGTGACAAAAGGGATTAGTTGCATATAGAATGAAAAAGTACTTAATTATTAATTAAACAAATTAGTTGTAGATTAGTGTGGTAAGTGTAGAGTAAATGACTGTGCACATTAACATACAAAATAAGAAGACATTACAACACTGCTTTATTAATGTGTGTGTCTCAGGGACCATCACCATCCTCATGTCCTATGGAGGAGGCTTTCCTGGACGCACTGAGCGTGTCCGCCAGGCGCCCCACTATGACCAGGTTCCCCCAGGTTCCTTACCACGAGCAGACTCCTACAGCCTTCAGTCTCTGAGGGAACAGCCCTCAGCTCGTCTAGCTCAGAGTGCAGACCCTCTCCCACCTCCACCTCTGCCAGACCAACCCCCCGTGGGGCCTGAGTTTGATCCCAGTGGCAGCGAAGACAACGGTGACCTAGATCCTGACCCTGCAATTGACATCAAACCCGTCCATCGCTTTATCCCCGACTCCTGGAAGAACTTCTTCAGAGGGAGTAACCGCAGCAGTAAAGAGCCGTGGTCCATGCCTGCCTCCTCGTACAACAACAATAACAGCACCACGGAGGGGGTGCGCTGTTCTCCTCCACAGTCTCCATCCGTTCCTGGATCTTACCGGGATCCCTATGGAGGCTCTGCCGGCAGCTACAACTCGCGCAAGGAGCTTCTGGAAGGACACGACACCCATGAGTCGGTGTCAGGACGCACGTACCGCACAGCGTTAACTTACAGTGAGCGAGTGGAGGAGTACCATCAGCGCTACGCCTACATGAAGTCCTGGGCGGGCCTGCTGAGGATTCTGGGCTGTGTGGAGCTCCTGCTGGGAGCGGCAGTGTTCGCCTGCGTCTGCGCTTACATCCACAAGGACAATGAGTGGTTCAACATGTTTGGATACTCTGCTCCTGGAGGAGCGTACGGAGCAGGCTTCTACGGTGCCGGCACTGGGGGGTCATACTACACAGGACCCAAGACCCCATTTGTGTTGGTGGTAGCGGGTTTGGCCTGGTTGGTGACTGTGATCGTATTAGTGCTGGGGATGACCATGTACTACCGCACCATCCTGCTGGACTCGTCCTGGTGGCCTCTGACTGAGTTCACCATAAATCTGGCTCTGGCTGTTCTCTACATGGCAGCAGGTAGGAGTTTGGGGAGGAGAACATCTAGACAATGTTACCAATGTTACTTAATATAGATAATTATCAAGTCATTATTCTCTCCAGTTTAAGACTTTATCTTTAGCTCTGAGTGAAAGTTGAAGAAAGAAGATGGTTATTTGTGATTTTTAACTATTTATGGTCAAAATAGACAAATTTGCCAAGGAGTGGAGCATTTTTATGCAGAGGTAGAACATCTATAGAGCAACATATCACAATAAACAGGAGTAAAATTAAATAAAAGAACAAAATATTATTAAGGGCCATAGCTGAGAATGTAAAACAAAAAAAAGCAGGAAAGACAAAAGACACATTTCATTATGATATAAAGTTCTATCTTCCTGATAATTAATCATTAATGTTTTCTTACTCAGCTGTAGTTCTATGTGGATCAGACCTTTTCTCTTATTAATGGCCTCTGACTTGTTTGCTTTTCCAGGTATCGTTTATGTCCGGGACACCACGCGTGGTGGTCTCTGCTCCTATCCTGTCTTCAACAACGGCATCAACGGGGCATTCTGCCGAACAGAAGCTGGCCAGGTCGCCGCTATCATCTTCCTCTTCGTCACGATGGTTGTGTATCTGATTGGAGCTTTAGTTTGTCTCAAGTTGTGGAGACATGAAGCTGCACGCAGGTATCGAGAGCGCTACGGCCAGGAGGTGAGATCTCAGCTCCCTGGAGTTCTGAATGTTTAAAGGGCTTATATTTAGGAATTCACCATCCATCATTGTGTTGAATAAAAAATAGGCTGCAAACATGTTCACACACAGACTTCATTGCAATAACAGCTTATCTGTGGAAATAACTAGATGACATAATTTACACCCAGGCTTACAGCTGTGGAGTCAGTAAATCCTACCTGTGAGTAATGCACAAGTGTAAAAGGAGCACACACACCTGAATGAAACTACACTAGTCTAGTGTGTAGTCACTGCAAATATTCTTCTGTTTTCCTGAAACTTGACTTGAAGTGTCACCTCTAATACTTGCTCACACCTTTACCCTATCATTTTATCCATCACTTTATCCTGGCATTTACAACAAATACAATTCTATAAAGGTATGGTTTACTCAATAAGTTATCTCAACTAAGATACCCTCTCTTATAAGTCCCTTTTACACAGCATTTCTGTCACTGGAATATTTCACCTTTATTCCAGAATGACATCTGTGTAAACAAAATGGTGGGATCATTTGGTCCCACCTTTATCACAGCTTTGTAACGCCTCTGGAGGCAGTAACAGTGTTAAAGGTGGAATTGTGATTGCGGAATGCTATGTAAAAGAAACACTTTTTGTTCTGTGACCAAGGTGTGATGTTTTGATGATGGCAATCCCCGCGACTGAGAGACAGTGGGCACGTATGGAAACACTGGCATGGATTCTACGGCAGCTGACCTGGGTGTGCCAGGGATGCCGCTTCGTGATAGGGATACTACCATGGCTACATGCCAGAGATGCCATGGGTGTGCAGCTATGTGCCAAGGGTGGCACCGTGCCACTGGTGCTGCAGCTTCATGCCTTTTTCACCTGTGGTACAAACCCATGGGACTGGCACCCGGGCAGCTGCTACAGAATCCATGCCAGTGTCTCCATATGTGCATTGTACGCTGCAATGCATCACCATGTCTTTGATTCCAGAATGCAGGTCCGCTGTGTAAAACTCCAGCCTGTCTCACCTCTGTAACTCCTTTAGCTTGGCTGTGTAAAAAAGGCGGGGTCACCATCTTGCCTTTTTTCCAGGATCTCTGTGTTCAAGTGGCTTATGTGTGACAGCTGTGAGGTGTGAGTTTACCTTAAAAAAAAATCTTGTAAAAAATGTCAGATTTAATTTACACCAGAAGCTATCCTGAATTTATAATATGGGTGACACTATTTCAACAGGATTATAGTCAATATTAGGTTAAATTGATATTCATATGTAACATAATGACCAAAAAAACACTCTGGTCAATTCTGAATTCTGTTGATTCTGCAGGTTTCATGTGGTCTTGAAATGGTTGAATTCTAATCATTAGTTGTTTTATAATAGGACTATGTTTTTTGTGTCAACTTTCACAGATGCAGCCTACTGAGAGGCAAGGTGCACGGTCACTGGTGAGCATTCTTTATTTAATCCATCCACTGCATGTCTAGGATACTATCTGTCTAAACTTGGAACATTTTTTTCCCCTTGTTGTTCCGTCACTGTCTCAGCAGCTTGCTCCTGCTCCTGGTCCAGATCTGGTTCACAAGGCTCCAGAACAGGTCCAAGGCTCCTCAGTGGTTCCCATCCAGGCCGCCCCAAAACCAGGACCTGCAAAAATTTTACAAGGAGCCATACCATCAGGACATATTCCAAAACCAGTGATCGTGCCTGACTACATTGCGTATGTGCTGCTCAATTAATTAATAATATGAGTAAGAAAATTAGTGAATGCAAAATCAAACAGTGAAGTACATGATAAAGAAGCTTCCTTAAAACTGTGTGAAGTCACATACAGTCGACTGTCAGAGAAGAAGACTGACTTTCTGCTTCCCTCTTGCAGTAAATATCCAACAATCCGGTCTGATGAGGAGCGGGACCAGTACCGAGCTGTGTTTAATGACCAGTACGCTGAGTACAAAGAGCTCCACTCAGATGTTCAGATGACACTCAAGAAGTTTGATGAGATGGACGCCATGATGCGTGCTTTGCCTCAGCACCCCACCAGCCAAATGGTGATGTACTTATCATATGCTCCTTAATCTTTTTTCCTACATAGTTATAGATCTATAGCCCAATCCCAATTCATCCCTTGGCCCTTGCTTGAAACAGTGTTGCAAGGGGTAGGGGTTGAAACATTCCTCTATAAAATGGGACAACCCTTCGAGATCTGTTACGTCATCAGCATTCATGGATGCCGCTATAAACAGACGCAACAGCTTTGTTTCAGAAAGAATCCCCCGTCTCTGTTATAATGGCTTTGAACATCTTTTTACAGCTGTCAACCGCAAACCACAGAAATGTGATATATAACATATTGAAAGTGCGTTAAACATTCCATCAAATGATTAAGTTGTTTACGAAGAAAATATGTCCATTTGTGTGTTTATTTCATTACACTGCTGCACTTTTTGGCTGTGTTTACCTCCATCCTTCCAATGGTTTCAGCAGAATTATGGGGGATTTGTCATACTTCTCCATTTGTAGTGTGGTCCTGAAAAATCTTAATTTCAAGGGCCCCTCCCCCTAAGCCTTTTGCTTCAGATTCATAAAGAATCGGGACACCCCTACCCCTTTATGTGAACGCGGAAAAGGGAGGGATAGGTGTAAGGGGAAGTGGCCAAGGAGTGGATTGGGATTCAGCCTATGATTATGTTTTCATGAGCATGAACTTTGTTTGTATATTTACTGAGTAATGTCTCCATGTTTCTCTCACATCAAACCTTAGTGCAGTGTTTCCCAACGTTTTTCGGCTTGAGTACCCCCTGAGCCTTCTTGTCACTCCACAAGTACCCCTCACACATATGCGTCTATAATTCTCCAAAAAATAGAGCATAACACCGTGGTTATTAGATGAAAATCATTTTATTTAATCTTCTTAAATTGAACATAAACTTGTCAGGCTCTCTCTCCTTTTTTAGCATCAACTTAATTCAACATAAGAATAAAGAATATGTTTTCTTGGAATAAAAATAATTGACCATATCATATTACGAATATTACGAGTTTTTGGACTACAGTTTTTGTAACGCCTTCTTTAAAAACAAACAAAAAAAAACCTCCCCCTGCAGTACCTCCACGTACCCCTAGGGTACGTGTACCCCTGGTTGGGAAACACTGCCTTAGTGCACTAAACTCTAGATTAAGAAATGACAGTTTTTTGTCATTTTCTTGCATAAGCACAGTTGTAAAGGCAGCCCAGCTATATGTTACTATATTTTCATACTAACTTGATTATTCTATGATGTCAGATTGGTACAATGTAAATATTTAGTATTATACACATAAAGCTGGGGTGATACTGATGCACTGTCTCTTATTTATTTTATTTTTTTTTGCTAAAACACAGTTACCTCATTCAGATCCACTTTATTAAATTACTACAGTCTTCTGCACAATAAACACAGTCACTGAAGTCATAGAAATCTTATAGTAGTCAACAATTTTTATGTTGCAGTTTCCAGCCCATGTACTGGTTTATAAAAACTGATTGTGTGTGTCAGTACTAAACTATGAGTGTGAGCGTGAAGGAAGAATTTTTGGATGTGGACTGATTGCATGTTAGATTATTGTGCCCAGTCCTTTTATTGTTCGTCTGAGCCTCATTTCCCCATCCTTCAGCTTCCCGCCTGTGCTTCCTGTCCCTGCTGTGCTTCCCCTCCACCCTAAACTCTGTCTCTGCTCCGACCAGTACGCTCCTTTTCATATCACAGTAGCTGAAACGGTCTCTTCTCTGTTTGTAGGAGGTGGATCGCATCCACAGAATCCTTCAGGAATATCAGAAGAAGAAAAATGTGAGACAATTGTACCCGTTTCATTTAACTTAATTCTGCACAGAGTCAAGAGAGAAAACTCATACACATAGTCATATAACAAGGTGCTGGTAAACTGTATTTCTTAAGAGCCTGGTCTTAAAATGAGACTCCATTGTGTTTCTGTTTTACTGTCCTAGGACCCAACATTCATTGAAAAGAAAGAGCGCTGCGAATACCTGAAGAGCAAACTGTCTCACATCAAACAGAAGATCCACGAATATGATAAGGTCATGGAGTGGAATGATGGATACAGCTAAACCTCTGTGGCATTTGGTGCCGATGACCTCAGACACAGAACTATTTGTGACAGTGTGGAAGCAATGGTTGCGAAAATGAAATTATAAGAAACCACTGCGGCATGATAGGAATTTCCAGCCTGCTTTGTTTGCATGTTTGTCTGACTAAGTAGAATCGAAGAGTTAATGTGTTTTATACTTTAAATGGTCTATATATGCAAAGAAATAATATTTATATGACACTGTGATGCTAATCCTAGCTGCGGCTCACCACTTATTTTCAGAAATGAAACTGGAATCCGATGTGAATGTTTTTACGTAAAGAACAGGGAGTGTAGTCTGTTCAGATAGACAGGTGAAATTAAAGATGCTGCATTCCTGTTTACTTCTTCTGCAGCTCTGCATGATCACTTTTCAGTCAGTCTTTCTCGTCAGTCATATCTGTTTATGTGTAAAGCAGGAGTGGTTCTGTCAGATCCTCCAGTTGGACATGAACACCCTGTTTGGGACGGATCCTCATCCAGCTGAGTTTTTTTTTTTTAACTGCTGTGAGGATTGTTTTAATTGCACACTATGTCTGTTTTTACATGTAGCTGTTTGACAAATGACTTAATCAGGAAATCTGTTTGTCCTCTTGTAGTATTAGCAAAATGTGTATGTTCTGCGTTCTACCATTTCATAGATTAAATATTTTGTACTTAATAGTCACTTAAATAACCTAAGTGCCTAAATATAAATTCTTTATAGCACCATAAATGTACTGACTGTGGACCACCTGAGTTATAAATGTGATATCCCAAGGCCTGTACTTTATCTTTAAGCATAATGTAAATATACTACTGTAAATGTCCATATTTTTCATAATTTAAATGTTCAATTGGTGCTTTGTTTTCAGAATACAGTTTTGCTTATGCACTGTTAGCCTGTGATGGTTTCGTTTCTTTACTGATATGAGGATGTTGTTTATTTGAAACAGAACACTAAAACATTTCACCAAAACTAGGATGTTAAAATTCAATGACCAGAAGGGAAACAAAAAATATATAAACAGTATGTAAAGCATGTTTCATTTCCTAAAATCCTTCTACAGACACATCCACTGATAGGATGGCATCATGTCTTAAAATGTCTTAAAAATCTTTTTACCCCCTATGAATTAAACTATGACAGATTTTTTTGGCTGTATATATGAATACAAATAAATGGCAGCTTAATGATTTATTTTCTCTTTGTCCTTTTTTTTTTTTTTTATTATTATAAGGCAGTTATTGGAAATCATTGGATGCCTGCATATAACTACAATTTATGGAAACTTTTTTTTTTTTTTTTATCCCCCAAAAATGCTCTTAAACTGTAGCAGCAGTGACATAATTAAAGCATACAAGTGCATTCTTTATTTAAGAATGCAATTAATGACATTTGGGATTATTTTAAGGTAATTTGCCTGATATATCTGATACTTAAATAACACGCATTATTACAGTTTAATGTTTTTGACCTCAAAATACATCACTTCTGTGACTATAGAGAGTTTCTGTGCCACTTTGAGTTCTGCAACCTTGATAAATATACCTGTCCCTGCAGACTGTAGAATTGTTAAAACAACACAGGCTATTGTTTGAGTTTAAAATATAAATTATTTTCCCCCTACTTCCTTTTTCAAGCACAATGTCAATGAAAAGACAGAAAAGTGTCCATTTAAGTAGAATAGTTTTGACTTCTGTAGTTAACATGAATAAATTCTTTCTGTGCTGCCTTTTTTTTTTTAAAGGTGGTATAAATGGTATATATTATGCACAGGCATACATCCCAGGAAGGATGTGGAGGATTTGACCTACATAAATAAAACATGAAAGAAGCAGAGGACTTGTATTTAGAAAAAAAGACCCTAATATTCCTAATAGATACAATAATTTGCCTGAAAGGGGAGGGTCTCACTATGAATGGTGACAAATAACCACTGAACCTCAGTGGCAAATCGAACTATTTGCACCACAGAGGCATTACAAGGTCTCCTCTAACAGATCTGACTGATAACCCATTTTTCGGCTGGTGAAAATGTTCTATTTTCACATCAGCTTCTGTGAACCTACACATCCCACAACACATACAGTATGTGATATGTATTGAATATACAGACTCTTTCAACATGAGCACTGAACCTGATGAACCATAGATTAGAAATGTATTAAAAGTAGTTAATAAACATTATAGTTGTTTGGTGCACATTTACAATGAATTCTGAATTTTGACTGATTTGATTGATTGATTGGTTGATTGTAGTATTTATTTTGAATATGAATGCCAAATAAAAAAGACAAATAAATAAGCGAAAAATATAAACATAAGACATAAAATACACATTCAAAAATAAGTGAGAAGAAATATAACTTATAACTCCCACCCCTAAATAATTAATAACAATAATAAGCTTCCTAGTCTAATACCTGATACTTAATGTTCAATAATTTTGTTTCTGACTTTATATTATTACAAATAAATATAAACACATAATATATTAACACACATACATATATGTACACATGCCTAGCCTATATGTACACAAATGCATATATACATATATACCATACTTGTAGAAAGCCTCAGATCAACTGAAACACTTTCCAGGTTAAAGACCCAGCTGCATTTATAGGACTGTTGTGTCTGCAGTTTTATCCTTTTTTTTTTTTTTTTTTTTTTTTTTTTTTGGGTACATGTCTGTCGTGTTTGCATGAAGAGAATACTTTCACTTCCGGTTAGGGCTCGGTAATGTGACGCCTGGGCGAGGGGGCGGGGCTTAGCCGAGCTCATCAAGGTGTGTCCGCCGTTGTTTATCAGCTGCTGTAGTTTCAGTCGAAACACTTCGGAAGCAGAGGACACCTGTGAGGACACATACAGCGACAGGTAAGTGTTCTGGTCCTGTTCTTGTGGTTTCAGTCTGTGTTGGTGTTTCCTTATTAGCCCATAGGCAGGTGTGTTGTTGGATACCGCTTTAAATCAATTACCTACATAAGGTTTGTTACTTTGATCCAAAAAAAAAAAAAAGGATATGAAGAATATGTGTTATATATTTGTTTGCATTCTGTTGTTTCGTTTAGAAGAAAACCCAAAAAAATTAAGCTACACATTTACAGCTCATAACTAATTTTATGATTAATCCAACAAAGTTCATAGTGTCTATGTTGTTATGGATTATTTGTTTTCTTTTGTATCAGACAGGTATGAGAAACTGAAACGTGTCTGATACAAAAGAAAACAAAAAAAAAACTAATTTTATGATGTTTCACTGTGACCAGATTCAAAGATCTTGTTAGATGTGGCCCCTAAAAACCTCAAAATATTTTTGTTATGGTGTATGAAATAGATGTTCTTTCATTTATTATTCTTAATCTTTGTAAATGTTCTTTTCACTGTTCAGTACCCAGTGGATTCAGTAACATGTCCTCCAGACCTGTTGGTAGTCCACCTCCCTACGAGTCCGAGAATGGATAGTAAGTGTCTTTTGGTTATCATTAATAACATGAGTAAAGCTAAATGCATATTAACCTCAGTTTGTGCCCCACCTGTAGTGAATCTGCGTGTTTTGTGTCTACCCAGATTATTTAATACCTTCTTCAAAATATAGGACAGAGTTATTTTAAATCATGAGGGCAACAGAACATATTTGTTTGATGCTTGTGAAGTGTCATCGGGTGACCTTTCAAAACTTGCGTCATGTCTCGCAGAAATAACTATTCAACCTCAAAAAAGAGACAATTGTGGGCAACTTCCCATAAAGATGCACAAACACCAGCTAATACTTTACATATAATACACACCTCCAAACTCACTGAGTTCATCGTGTTAAAATAAAGTATTTTTGTGTTTTTACAGTAATGGCCCTCCTCAGCCGGCCTATTCTTACTACCCAGATGATGAGTTCCAGCATTTCTACCGCTGGATCTCTCCCCCAGGCATCCTTAAAATCATGGGCATCATTGTCATCGTGTTGTGTGTTGCCATATTTGCCTGTGTTGCCTCCACATTGGCTTGGGACACACAGGGAGCTGGCCTGTCAGGTTTTGGCGGCATTGGTGGCTATGGGGGAACCTATGGGGGGGGTGGATACGGAGGCAGCTATGGGAGCAATTTTGGAAGCTTTGGAGGCGGTGCGTATGGACCTGGAAACAACTATGGCTATGGTGGGATCGGAGGGAACTACAATGACCCAAGGAAGGGAAAAGGGTTTATGATCGCCATGGCAGCCATCGTCTTCATCTTCTCCCTCGTTGTGTTCATCATCGTCGTGTCTCATCAGAGCCTGTCAGAGAGTAGGAGATTCTACCTAGCCGTGGTGATCATCTGTGGCATCCTAGCCTTGTTAATGCTAATAGCCACCATCGTCTACCTAGTAGCAGTGAACCCTATGGCCCAGTCCTATGGCTCAGTCTATGGGAGCCAGATCGCAGGCCTGTGCGCTCAGTACCAGCAGCCACAGGTTTCCGGAGCGTTTGTCAACCAGTATCTCTACCACTACTGTGTCGTGGAGCCACAAGAGGTAAAACGCATTCATATGACTCAATTACTATCGTCTTAATCCTTTTATCTAAACAAGGGGTGTGTTTACAATGTGTTTGTTTAACTACTTCTGGTTTATGCCCCATTTCAGGCCATCGCCATTGTATGTGGATTCCTGGTGACTGCAGCCTTGATCGTCATGCTCGTCTTCGCTCTGATGACACGCAAAAGAATCCTGCACTATGGCAAGAGCAACATTTTGTGGAAAAGAGTGAAGGTCGTTGATGATATTGCCCCCCCTGGGGATGTGGAAGCATGGGTGAGTGACTGTTTATGTGATCTAGAGTAAAGTGAGTGTGTGTGTGTGTGTGCTCCGATGAGTCTTGAGTGTGTCACTGAGCTCGTACAACCCGTTTGGTGGCTGTCACCTGTTTATCGGTGGGGGAGGGGAAATGTGGAGCCAAGTGCTGCTTTGGTGTAAGCTTGGTTTCAAGGTGTGGCACTCATGATAGTTTCAATCTTATGTTAGCATGTTGTGTAGTAGGAAGGATTCCAACGGTACAAACCATACTATCAGTAAATTCAGATAATAAACACTTAACATTCCCTATTTACATATCATGATGAATCTAGCTTTCTGGGGCTATTTATAGGAGTGTTTTGCAACTACTCCCTCATCTAATATACTCTAGAAAGTTACAACAAGTGGATGAGTCATTTTGGTAATAGTTTAATGTTATGATGAGATTCAGCAGAGCCTAGTCTTTGCTGTTGAATTCACTACAGCTCAAACAAAAAAGGGAAAAACAGGTTGGACTGGTATTTCAAACCATAAGGCCCACCAGTAAGTAGACAGCAACATGATACTGAGAACCCTGCGGCATTTACTGCAGTGTGTAGGAACTTACAGAAAAGTGCTTGGAATATTATTTTAATTCAGACATTGAGGTATCACAGCTGCTTGACTTAAGACTCAGATAACATCAGCTTATCTGTGACCCAGCCCACAGGGTCAGCCCATTGTTGGGATCAAATGGGTGTAAAAGTAATTTGCATTGTAATGTAGGGAATCATTTCCGTCTGTGTGTGGCCTGGGTCCTCAGTACTGAGTATGTTGTATTTTTACTGTGGTAGAATTAAATTTATAAAAATGAGAATGAAACGAATCTAGACTTATTCTTGGAACATGTTGAGAAGGGATGGAAATGATCAAGGCTGTATAGATATTACTACTCTTATCTGTCAGCTGGATTCTTTTATTTTCTTCTTATATTATTGGTTCTTTTTTAAGGTTGGGTTTATTGGTAAAATTAAGAACAGAACTATTTAGTTTTACATTCTTTTTCATCTATGGGTGTTTAATTAGTAAACTAGAAAAGCACTCAGAGAGCACAAACCTCCGCCAAGCAGCACAGTTCCCCCACATATTATGACTGACACCCCGCAGTATTACTCCCACATTTGTTTTTTATCTATTTTATTAGATTCTTGACACTGGAAACATACC
>JAPSES010000081.1:5388516-5398795 GCA_029822895.1 Maxillicosta whitleyi | reverse complement strand
CAAATCCTGAAAATTTCATCAAAATCCATCCATAACTTTTTGAGTTATGTTGCTAACAGTCAGACAGACAGACAAACAAACACAGACAAAAACATAACCTCCTTGGTGGAGGAAATAAACTACTTTGGAAAATATTTGAAAATAAATAAGTCCCATGGTCAATATTTCTTTGGACCACCTGTCCCTTAGATGACATGAATTCATCATAACATTGTCTCACTTATACAATGTCGACATTTTGTTCCATAACACTGTTGACACCCCCCCCCCCCCAAGAACATAACGCTGCCTCCACAGGCTTGTTCTGTAGGTACATAGGCATGATGGGTAATCACATCATCCACAGGGTCAGTCTGGACCCATCAGACCACATGACTTTTTTTATTTTTTATTAAACACAGTCTGATCTTTAGAGTCTATCAAACTGTTAACAAGCTGTTTAAGAAATGAAAGAATGAAAGAAAAGCCACTCATTGCATCAGTTAAAGAACCTGTTGGAGCTGAAACATCATTAATCACTGCAGTAATGATCCAGTGGAAGGATCTGAGTTAAAACCATGTGGTGACTTTTTTTTTTATTGTCCAGGCTGTGTATTTTACTGCATTACATACTGCAGTGCATCATGTGTTGTGAGAGTGGACAGCTGAACAACAGAACAAGCGTGTAACTTGACGTGCTCCCCTTCAGGCTGAAAAACAGCGCAGTATAGTCGCAGCAGTGGAAAGTGACCAGTGTGTGTCTGGTGCCTGGCTGTGATGCAACATGCATGTCCTTGCCCTCTCCTCTAACCTCAGAGGGATTGTTTCTCTCTCTGCTCCTCCCCAGTTTCACTGCTGATACTAAGCTGCAGTGAGTTTTTTAAAATTTATTTATCTTTTTTTTTTTTTTTTTGCCTGTGAACGCAGAGGTCAGTTATGGCCATTAATGCTTCGGAACTAAGACACCAAAGGATGACCTTAATCTACCTTAGTGGTTAATGAGGAGGCTTATGAAGACTTTAAAGTTCTGTGTTTATGTACAAAATTATAACAAAATAAGTCTCAGGAAGGACATTTTGTGCATTTACTCTTTTACACTCTGCATCTTCTTTCTGCTGCTTCTCAACATCAACTTAGAAGGCAATAGAATAACGTCATCCATTTCAACCTCCAAACCCATATTTAAAACACATCGAAAATCAGTGTAAATGAGGAACCGTCCAAAGTGCTCTTCTGTTCTGTGGTGTCATCTTTCTATCCACCATTAGAATATTTAACGTGTGTTTGCGCATAGGAATTTCAGTCTCAAGGTGGGTTACTGTAGGAGTTAACATGTGGTCCCCTGTTTTAACATCCCAGTGGATACAGACCTGCGCCAGCGTGGGTTTGATTATTCTCAGTCAGATGTGGGTGGCAGTGCATCTGCTGCACTAGGAAAGATGTACTCTCGCTTCAACTGAGAGTGTGTCTTTGTCACAACATCCCACTATTGAATAAAACCTTAACAGGTCACTGCAGAATAAAGTAGGGTTAGACTTCATCACAGTAAACTGATACTAAGCTGCCTAACAGATTAGACTGGCATCGTCTGTGTGCTGCATTGTGTCTTTTGACTGTGTTCATCTGTGTGGAAGTGTGATTGTGCATGTGAATGTAACACGGATGTCATCAGCTCTATGATAGCCAAGCTGTTAAAATGTTATTTGCCTCAGATCTTAACTCCAACCTGACCCTGACCTTAAAATAATTGTAGTATTAGGGGAAAAGGTTGAGGTCACTGACGGTCTCTACTGCATTTGCCTCCTGCACAAATTTCCCTCCTACACATATTAAAACATTACAGTCTTCGGTGCAAAGGCGACAACAGAGCGCTGTGTGCATACGCAGACACACTCCCATAAACATCTGTTCCTGCATTTACATGCATGCACAGAAATGCTCTGCTAAAGCACAACATCTGTTTGTGCTTTCAAGATAGATTGGAGTTTCAACACAAACGCCCATCCTCTGAGGCATATCGGCAGTTTACAATAATAGAAACTTCTGCTTTTATCCACCTTTCATGTGGAACAGACCAACTGAGAGTCATCATCTGTATGATACTCTGATAGCACTAGTCTACATTTTATTTGAGAAATTATTTGTCTCAGAGATTAAATGTTCTAAATTGTGTGTATGTTAATAACAGGGATGACAAAAGTGATAAGTTGATGTTTTTACTGTAGCCTATATGATAAAGATTTACACATATATATTGGTTTATGTACCAATATGTTTATACAGCATATTTATAAATCTCCCACCATAAAGAATCTGTAAAGTGAATGTATATTAATGTGCAGACAGTGTTTTGAAATTTCACATTTTGACCCCACACTGTCTCATACAGCCAAAGAGCATTTTTTACTTAATTTTGTATGAGTGACTCAAACTTGGAAAATGTTCCATTATTATAATTATAATTATTATTATTATTATTTTAATTCAGGAGGGATTGTATTTGTACACTGTGTGTTTCAGTCAAAGTTTAGTAAACCAAATCAAAGTAACAATATTTTTTTGGTCAGTGCCATACCTTATCTTTACTTTCTTTATCTTCATTGAATTTAATCTTCTTTTTTCCCCAAAATTCTTTCATTTTTCTTTGCATTATTATTTGGGCTCCATGTTTGCATGATAGGCCTACTTGCTGTAAATAAGTAAAGCTAAATTAAACTGCGTTTTGACAATTTCACGGTATTGAACTAAAAACTAAATCAGAACATTAAGAGATGATCTCTATTGTTGGCCTAATATTTTTTTGTAACAGAATCTAAAACAATGAAAAGTAAAATAAAAAGATGACATCTATTTCCCAGTGGCCGACTCCAAACTTCATCCAACTATATTCCCATAACCCCCCTCGGTTTTTGCAGTTCTCTGATAGGCTCCGGCCGTTAAACTTTTGGCCTCTCACGCGCCTCTGTGCACCTGTAGGCGTTTGTGGGCTCGTGCGCTCCTGTGAGGCGCAGCGGGCAGACAGCAGCGCGCGACGCGGCGGACAGCAGCGACCTGTCTCTTTAAGTTGGTGTCAAAGCCGATTACCGCTGATCTCCGTCGTGATTCTGTTTTCACCGTCTGTTCCCGGAATCTATTTTTGTTGTGCGCTGCTGACGCTACAATAGGCTTTCTTATTTCGATACATTTTTACCGCGCGGCGACGAGCACCCGCTCCTCCGTCGTTGTCTCGAGCGTCCGGTAACTCCGCGTTAAAGTTTGGACCATGGATATGCGCTAAAGTCTTCGTCTATCTGCGACTCAGCTTGGTAAAGCATCCCAGAGTAAAGCCTCAATTTGGCGAGTGTGATGTGCGCTGCGCCGCGGACATTACAACTTTTTATACCATGGTAAGCCTGGATTACCTTTAACAGCAAGCCAAGATATTCACCGCTTTCGCTCTGGTGCACAAAACAATGGTAACATCTGAAGGTACGATGTGATTCTTTGGGTTACGATTTGAAGTTGGCAGCAAATAAAAACAGTCACATAAAATGCAGAAGAGCGTGCGGTACAATGAGGGACACGCTCTGTATCTGTCGGTGGTCGCGCGTAAAGAGGGCACCAGGCGGGGCTTCCTGAGCAAGAAGACCACGGAGAACAGCCGCTGGGCCGAGAAGTACTTCGCCCTGTACCAGAACGTGCTCTTCTACTTCGAGAACGACCAGAGCACGAGGCCCTCCGGTATATACCTGTTGGAGGGATGCACGTGCGAACGGGCGCCGGCGCCCAAGGTGTCCGGCATCAGCAAGGAGCCCACAGAGAAACAGCAGGTGAGTGGAGGGACGTCCCGGTCACAGAGCGTTCAGATTTGTTTTACCACCCTGGAAATGTATTACACATAATAATAGTAATAATAATAATAATAATAATAGTCAGTATAGTAGTTCATATTCAGTAGCATCAGTAGAAAGTAGTTTATTTAAAAGGAACACTGATTTTTTTAATTTCTTGGTTGAAAATCAGTTTATTTGACATCTTTAACAAAAAACACATGAGCTACCTCATTATATTTTAGAAGCAAATATTCCACTTTTTATTCCACATCTAGTTAAAGAAACTTTAGTTAACACTTGCTTTGCAGAATGAAATTATTAGTAGTGTACAAAAATAGATTATGCAAGATCCCAAGTGGTATAAGTATACAATACATACAATTAAAATGAGCCCCGTGAATGACCTATTTTGTACTTCCTATTCTTCTTTAAGTAGGTCTATTAATCTTAATGGTATACATACTTAAGTATGGTTCTGAATGCAGAACATTAATATCTAAGACAGTATTTACTACATTCTCATTATTTTTAGAGTACCGTAGTAGTGCTACCGTTATGATATTCTCCACCACTACACTTATGTCACATTTGTTTTGATCTGTGGTGTGGAGCTGAAAGGAAAGGAAGATGCCGTTTCCATTTAACATTGCTACTTCTGGCCCACACACAGAGGTGTTAATTTTCAGCACATCTCTTGAGTGAGTTGGCACTTACACTACCTTCGTCGGAAACCACTTGATGTTACAAATGTGTGAAAAACATCACCTTCTCTGGTTTAGAGCAAAACTAGATTAAGAAGAAAATCATCTGCTTTCTTTTACATTTGTAATAATATGTGTCATGACAGGGACCTAAAAATCTTTATACTAAGCCTTTTGTGACATCTGATCCTAACTTTAAATGACCTATATTTCAGTGTTATGAGGTTGATGTGGGCAGAATTTGGATGATTCTATAAACTTGTGTTTTGTTGTGGAAAGCTAATTTTCCTCTGATGCAGACACCCAGTTGTTTAACAGTGAAGGTTGTAATTTATTTATGTATTCCACAAACTGGATCATAGCGCTTTTCCTATCAGTGTACATGTTATCTGGACTACTTGGATGGATATTACTCATATTTAGTTCATGACACTGTGACCAAATCTCTGTTCAAAAAGACAAAGTGCAGACATGTTACAGTATATTCTCAGCTTTTAGTGTCTCTGCTCACACGTTCTGGTGAGGCGAGAATCTGCATAAATACGTGAGTTGCTGTGCAGGTTGCTAAATTTTGAAGCTTAGATGAGGATGGTGAGGTTGTCGCTGTGTGTGCATTTATTTATCTATTATTGTAGCCTTTTATTCCATTTTAAACCATGTCAGCATTGCAGATAGATAATCATCCACACCTGGACAATTCCAGCAATCCCATTGACCATTTGTTTGTGTGAAGTAAACTCTTGGGTTTGAAGAAATCCTCACACTGTCTGGACGTTTAAAAATAATGCAGTTTTCTGTCATTTTACTCAGAAGAGGAAAATATTACAAGAGCAGCCTGTACTTACACAACCCAGTAATAGTATGTCCATCATGAAGTGAAATTGCATCAGTATTTTCAAAAACCTGCTGTTTATAGGATGACATTGAAATCTGTTTTAATTATATAATAGAGTAATATTTTATTCATTGATTTTTTTTGCAATGGCTGACTCTTTATTTTAATAGTTATTAAAGGTTCAGTGGGTAATATTTAATGACACTGAGGTAATCAGCTGATTATTCATCCACTTCTACCTACAGCAGCCACAAAAAACACAGATGTTTCAGGTTAGAGTCAATGCTTGTTTAGTCTGTTCTGGGCTTTTAATTAAGGGGATATTAACTCAGGTTCACACTCAGACATAGTAGATGATGAGGGATGAAGGATGTAATGCATCCTAAAACGGGATGCCAACTGTCTATGAAAGAGAAAAAAGAAGAGACAGTCCTGCCAGACATACTGTAGAAAATGTGTGGACTCCCATGTAGATGTTAATGATTCATTCTAACAAAAACACAATAATTATTATTTATGTTTTAATATATACACTAATCAAAATAGGATTATGAATATTATATTACATTTCTGCAATCATATCCCCCATTTAGATCTTACATTTTGGACCTTTAATGACGTTTGCAACTGTAATCATACAGTGTAAAAAGGAATAAAGATGCATTAGTTATAATTTTTATTATCCAAACCAGAACTTCACAATAAATGAAAATGCCAAAACTTTAACATTACCTCTTTCCTATTTATTCAATTCATTGTTATAATGTTATGATGGTTTGTAAGAATTGTACAGACAGTGAATACACTCAGCGCAGTGCTCCAAAGCACTTCTAGCACAACCAATATTATATCATTTTCTGCCTTTTGAAGTGTTACAGCTGTTGTTTCAACCACACTGCAGTAATGTGCTATATTAGAAACCTATACTTTATTGGAAATTAAACTTGACCTCAAATTCATTCATACATTGCCCAACACGTCTCTGTATCAGTTTTATTGTAGAGTAGGTTTATTCTTTACAATTTACAAAAATTAAGAGAGAAAAAAAAAGACACACACACACACACACCAGTGAGGAATAAAGTAACTGTTTCCTTTTAATGCTCATGTCGTTTGACAGTCTGAGGGTGAGAAATTCAGTCAATCATCTCTATCTTTTGATCAAAGTCTCTCTGTCTCATACAGTTCCACATAGACAGTGAAGGAGAACACTGATGTAAAGTGGCAGCCCATGTAGTATGACAGGCTGGCATTAGAGCCACAGGGGGCTGCCTGCGCTGTAGCTACTGTTTACTCCTCACTGCTGTGAGTACAGTCCTGATGGTCTACTGGGGACATTAACACTTAGCAATATTTAAAGCAGATCATACAGGACAGATTTTAACTGGAAAGGTTTAATCTCAAACTTGCAGCTGCATCTATCTTTAAAATGAGAGGCAGCGATGCTGTAGCAGGTTGCTGATGTGGCAGATGTGGGCCACATGAGGCTGAGTGGAAGCATAAGGCTGAGTGGAAGCATATCCAATGCCCAGTCTAAAAGTAACAAGATTCATGACACTGTTTGATCCCAACATAATGAAGTCCACTTTGATTCTGGTGACGGGTTTAATCTAAGGTAGCGAACAACAATGAAGTCAGATGAAACATCAGAGGGGATCAAAGTGCTCTTATATAATTGATAACTCGGCTCTTTTGATGCCCACTCTCTTTGCAACCACTCAGCCACTCATGGCAAAATGCATAATCAGTCACCTGAATCTGACAGTGAGTATAGCCATAATAATCTTCTTCATTAATGTCTTTTATCATCCAGTCAAGGTAGAGACTTTAACAGTTGTTTTGATTTGATGAAATACCTGCTTTATGCAACTTAACACAGGATGTTCACACATGAGGGCAAATATTTTCTGGTTAAATAAAGCTACTCAGAAAAAGAACTTCAAACTTTACTTCACCGAATTTGTTTAGGGGAAAATATTCAATAGAGGAGAAAGTTGGAGGAAATGACTACTGCTCAGAACCAGTCTAAAATGCAAATGCTCTGTTGGGCGTTAGTGTGGCTGTTGGAGTGTAGTAGATTTGGTTTCAGTGTTGGTACAAGAGACACAACCACTGTCTCCAAATAAGTTGTGAACTAATTTTAAGGTAATTTTAAATATTAACATCTTATGAAACCAGCTCGTTCTGATAAAGAGTTTGAAATCATGCTTCCTAAATAAATTTACAACGAAATATTCTGACTTTTAAATGCCATATTCCCTCAAATTATTGCTGATGCTTATCAGCAGAACCTCAAAATAGGCTGTTGGTCATAGTTAGGACTTCACCTGGACCCTGAATATGCGCCTGTTTCCTCATCGACTTCTCAATCTTGCTTCTGTGTTTCATTCAAACAATGAATTAATGAGACATTTTAATAGAATTAGCCTACTCTCACAGTTTCATATAAATATAAAGGTGTTTACTCTTGCTGATAACCTGTCTTAAGTCCATAGATAAGTTGACTTATCTTATTAGATATCATTTTACCACACGTAGGTAGCAGGTTTTAGGTGACAAAAAAAAACTATATGCACGGATGTTTTGCAGTACATGCAATAGCAGAAAACACCAATTACTGGATGTAATTTTGACTATATCTAAGCATGTTTAAATGTAATATTTCTTTAGTATAACCATTAAAGAGTCCATTTTAGTTGTGTATGTAAGAAAAAAGCTGAGGAGACAAATATCCTCTCTTTTCCCAAATGTTCGACTAACAGATGAGAGGCTCACCTGGCTGCTTAGTGTTTATGTTGTGAATGGTGACAAATGCCTTAAATTGGTAAATCCAAGATTGGTAAACAGAAAAATCCCAGCTACCAACAGGTGAAGGCGGGGTACAGCCTGGACACCAGTTTCTCACAGGACTGAGGATGAACCATTATTCACTCTCACATTCACATCTATAGGTGATTTAGACTGACCAGTTACCCTGTTAATGTGCATGTCCTTGGACGCTGGGAAGAACCTGGAGTACCCACTGAGAACACACAGAGAATGCAAACTCCACACAGAAACAGCCCACACTTTCCAGTGCTAGAATCACAATCTTGCTGTTTGACAAAATAAACTGGTATTTTTTTTTTTTTTTTTAAGGCTGGGTCACATTTGGAATAAGTCCTATGGGTTTCATCTCTGCTGCCCACCCTTTAGCTTTATGCTAATGGTGCTGCCCACTATAGGCTACTTACCCATGCAGCAACAGGCTACCTGACCATTGTGTTTCCATGGTGATGAGGGTTGATAGTTGAAGTGGCTAATGTACTGTAGCATGTACAGTAAGCTGGATGTAGAAGGAACAGAAGCATAGTAAAGTACAAAATGTGGCTTCAGTGACATAAAGTATCATTAGAGGTGGTCTGGGATAAAAGGAAAACACTAATGACTGGATAAAAGTTAAAAATAATCATGTAAATATTTCACTTCCACAATTAATGCACACCAGATGCAGTACTGCAATACGGCAAGCACTACAGTAAAATGATTAAAGGAAGGTTCATTAAGGCTGGCTGTGTTTGTGGGTCTGTATATAAGGGTGGTAGTGCTCTGAAAGGCTGCTGTGCTTGACTAAGAATAGCATCCTTCCTGGTCCTTTAGCCTGCAGACACTGTCTGAATACCAAGTCAACACAACTGCACCTCACACAGACTCTACTACACACGACTGGTACCTGAGCTATTTGTAGCCTCACTTTACTGTACTCCATGTCTGTCTGTCTGTCTGTCTGTTTCCAGCTGAACATTCCTATCAACACAATATTTTAATGTCAATTATACTACACAGAATAAATACAATATTAGTTTATACAATTCATTTGTAACTGTAAAATAGTACAAATGATCAGTTTAGTGTGAAGAGGATTCATTTCCCTACTTATTAAATATTTGATTTCTTTCCTTTGGAAGTTGTCAAATAATAGAAGTGTTTTTCACAGCAAGCTTTTTGTCAACCACAAATTCTACATCACTCTCTCCTTTCTTATTTGAGTTCAGCATTACCATCCATCCATCCATCCATCCATCCATCCATCCATCCAGTAACTCTGTAGTAGTTCTCTGCTTTTGAAGAACAGTCATTTGCTTCTATTTTTGTGTTTTGGCCATAGTTTCTGTGTTGCTGGTCTTGCACTAAGTGCTTTTAAATCCAACCCATTTCATCTCGTCCACCTCCTCCCTATTGAGGAAAGGTGAAGGAAAGTGATTACCTCACTACTAGTTATATATACTAGTTATACATTTTTTTTACTGGGAAGAGACAAATGGAAATAGAACACTTTAAAGTTATTTTAACTTAAAAGGGGATCTTTACATTTTACACTTTGTGTTATAAAGAGTGATGTGTTTTATTTTAGTTTTAGAAGTATTAGAAGAGTCTATATAAAGATCCTGATGTCATCAGGGGTTATTTCTGCTTGAGATTGAAAACTTTAAATAAATAAAAGACATCCTGAGTCACAGACTTCAATCTCAGGACTTTAGTTTGTGCTCTTTGTGAGAGAAAAAGAGGTGAGGCAAATAATTCAAACACACTGACATTGTCCTTCAGATCATGGTGTGGTGTAACTGATGCTGAGTCTTGCTGTCTATCTCTATGAGAGAAACTGTCTGTCTGCCTGCCTGCCTGTCTGTCTGTCTGTCTGCCTGTCTGTCTCTCACTCATTGTTATCCTGTAGCTTAAATCAGGCTTGTGGTTGGGGAAGCCGCATTAGCAATGCAAGGAGCTGTACCAGCCTTGATGGTTATGTAAACCTTCCCTCCCCCCAACAAGCATGCACACACACACACACACACACACACACACACACACACACACACACACACACACACAAGCCCTTAAGACTCTCTCTGGTTCGTATAGTCGGCACACGCTAGCAAGTGTCTCTCACCCGCTTATCGATACATCATTACTAC
>JAPSES010000081.1:5374019-5388416 GCA_029822895.1 Maxillicosta whitleyi | reverse complement strand
ACACACACACACACACACACACACACACACACACACACACACACACACACACACACACACACACACACACACAAGCCCTTAAGCCTCTCTCTGGTTCGTATAGTCGGCACACGCTAGCAAGTGTCTCTCACCCGCTTATCGTTACATCATTACTACACAAGCCTACTCTCTTTGACAGTTTCACAGGAAAATGTCAGATATTATAGCACAATGAAAATAAATATGCATTAAAAAGTAATCATAAGTAATGTTTACCTTACAAGTATTCAAGTTCATTTATGCAAAACACAAATGAATGCCTTGGAATATTTGTTCACACAAATGAAATAAAAACTGTAATTTTCTAAATTAAATTGAACACCACTGTATATTTGTTTTAGGTTAAATCAATATAGTCAGGTTTCTGTACATCCAATAAGTTTATGGAATAAGATCCTAACATATCATTTTGTGCATTTGGATGGAACAGGATATGCCCAAATGAAAAAACCTTCAATGAACAGAAATACAGGGCTCATTCACTCTAAAATCATTTACTGTTTCTGCTGGACTGCATTCATATTTTATTTTCTAGGTCAGGGGTGTCAATCGTACGGCCCTCCAAACAGTTCAGTCTGGCCGACAGGATGATTTTATAAAGTGCAAAAATTACACAGAAGACATCAACAAGGGTCTTATTCATTCTTGACAAGTTATTTTGATCATAAAAGTAAAATACTATATTTTTCAGTTCCAGATGCTTGTTACTAAATGTTTTGTACATTTTTAGATGTACTGTGATCCATAAGTTGTAATATACGTGTGTAAATGATAATGATCATTAAAATGTTGCCCTTTTTATCTTAAGAAATTGCAGGTTGTTCATAGATGTTTGAGGTTTTTACAATTTTTGTGAAAAGATAGTTTGTAGTATATGTAAATATTTTCATTATTTATTTATTTTTTTTGCATTAAAACAAAGAGAATTTTGGGGTTGTCATTATTTATAAGTTATTATGCTTTTATTTTAGTGGTTCGGCCTGTTTTGACATTAAGTTGGGCTGTATGTGGCTCCTGAACTAAAATGAGTGTGACATATGTATACTTGAAAACAAATACAGCAGATTAATGCAAATGTCATGCTTTTAGACTTCTGGAAATAAACTATAGAGGAAAAACTTTGCCTTAGATGAACTGATGGGTGTGAGGAAAATGTCTTAAAATGGGCAAAGAACCAAATATATATAGTTAAAATTAAACTCAGAATTAAACACCTTCTCCTCAATGTCAGTCTTATATGTAGCTGATATAGTTTTGAGTCTCCTGTTCTGTTTTATATTTAAAGACTAACTATTGTTAAGGTGTTTTTTCATTCTTTTATCAGTCTGCGGTGCCCGGCTCAGTTTTTACTATTACGTAACATGTTTGTGCTCGCCTTTTGTTATACTCCAGTGTCTCTGTTGTTGACTTGTCTCTTTCGACTGTGCTCATAAAAGAACTGAAGAATAATAATGATGTTGTTCTTCTCTGTGTTTATTTCCATTAACATTAGACAGGATCTGTCAAGTGAAAGTGTGTGAGATGTGATAAATATGATATCATTCTGGATTATGAAAGAACTATTCTGGATGCAATTAAGTCCATCACTAAGAAACATGCATTATAAATGATGTTCAAATGCACCAGCTGTTATTGACATGATGTGTGCATAGAACAGATTGTGGGAAACAAAAACATACTTTGGAACTCAGTTTTATGTAAAGTGTCATAACAAATGGACTGTCCATGTAATACACTCCCCTTTGAAATGTATTCATGCTTAAAACCAAGGAATTTCAAGATTTACATGATGTATGTGTTCACATGATTTCTAAATTATGGATATTCTGATGGAAACATTCCTGTGACCCTGACAAGGATATATACTGTATGTGTATAGATATTCACAGATGGATGGATGATTAAAACGACTAAATTAAGCCCCCGTTTAACCTATATATTACAGCAGACATCAGCTTAGGGTTAAATTTAGGGCTATTATTCAAGTCTAGCAATGTATTTGGTGAAGGAATGTTTTTGCATAGTAAATAGGATATATGAATATATAGAAAATATGTATAAAACGCATTGTCAGTGTCCAGTTTATAATTGTTCTTTGAGGCTCATCAAAGCTGACAGTCATGTATAAGTGTCACAAATGAGGTGAATATGGCTCCACTGGTTTGAACAGAAAACAGACAGCTGGTGAAAGTTTGGCTGTTTAGGAAATGCTCAGGTCAACATTTAGTCAGAGGTAGCAAGTCCTTGTAAGAGGTGTGTCAGTGTTGGCAACATCAGCCCACACTGATTTTTTTAGGTGTCTTCTGAGTTTGACAATAGTGTGAAAAACTTGTGTCTCGATATTTCGACATTTCAAAAAGGAAAAAAAAAATCACCTGTTTAGTGAAATTTCCAGGTTCAAGACTTGACAGGGCACTTAATGAAAGTCACTTAATTAGATCATTGTCATTGGTAAGGCACTGTTGGAGGCGGTCTATCATAGTATGACACAGTGTCTAGTTGCTGTTAATGTGTTTCGACAGGGTGAGAGGACATGGCATTATGGAGACAGACTGGTTATCTAGGTTATATCCCAGAGATAGGAGGAACCTCATGGACAAAATGACCCTCAAACAAAAATTCAGCCACTAAAATGTATTCTAAAAGCATCTTTTATTATTACTATCTATTGTATTGTTTTTAAACAGTTCATATTTCATAGTCTGCATGAAAAACACTGTTACTCTTGTATGACATAAAATAATATTGTACTTTGAAGTTGAGCTTTTTTTTTACTTAAATAAAATATATTTTATATTAAAACAAAAAAAGATGCTAAGATCAAATGTTACTTTGTGGTCATTTACTGCATTGAGATCCCTCACTAAAAAATTTTTTTTCACTTATTTTTTTTTTTTTATATATGACCCTAACCCTATCCCATGTTCCGTTGAGTATCAATTCCCAAAGCTTTTGTTGTGTGTTAATTTCAGTAGATTATGAATGTGATGACACATTTACAGAGCTCTGAGCAGATTAATCCACTCCTGCTAATAGTGACTGATGTGAAATACCTGATTTCCTGGTTTCCTTATAGCAGTGCTTGTTGGTGAATGTCTTGAAATTCTACCTGATTTTCTCCACAGCAAGAGGACAAAGTTCACTTAACGCATCATCCATTGGATTCTGGCACCATATGAGGGAAACACATAACCTGATTAAACCTGTTAGCTCCCTTTTCTTTTGCCAAAACTGTTACATAACACCAAGTCATATAAAGGTTTGCTTAAACAGCAACATTACAACATTACAAATTTTAATAATCTTTACATTTTAGAGCCAGCAGGACAATTACAAATGGTGACTTGTGGACTATAAATCATGTCAGCTCATTCTGATCTCATGGTTTACTCTGTGGATCCTAGAAAGGAAAAGAGCAAAGAGTGCAAATTGCAACATTTAACCCCCTGCACTGTGGGGCAGTCGAGTGTCTTTCAAGATGAACTTGAACTTCACCTCTGATGGTTTGTTTCTGTTATTTTTAACACAGCATTACTTCCTGGTTATTTTTGGCCACGATGGACAGAAGCCTTTGGAGCTACGGGCTGAGGAAGAATCCGACTGCAATGAGTGGGTGGAGTGCATCCAGCAGGCGAGGTAAGGAATTAAGATTTAACTGCTCTGCTACTTGTCTCTCCTATATTTATTAATGTAATTACATGTCCTAAATATTTGATGAGATGAGATTAACTTTAACACGCTTTTCATTAATTAAGGTAGCTGTTGAATAACTTGTGAGGCCGCTTGTTCTTCATTTCTTTTGGTGCTGATTTGATATAATGACCATGTTTGTTCATATTTGCTTAATATTTGAGAATGCGTGTGTGTGTGTGTGTGTGTGTGTGTGTGTATGTGTGTGTGTGTGCACGTAGACGTGTTCTGCTCGCAGCGGTTCACATTTAGGTCACTCTGGTGCTGTATTGCTACACTGATTACATCACAGACTGGATCTTGCCACTCGACCTCTATTTCTCTCATCTCTTTCTGTTGCTGTTTTTCCTATTTTTATCTTTTTCTAATGGTATTCTTTATGTTGATATGTTATGTTATTACACATGCAGTTTTATGTGTTGTGGCATGTTTTTAAAATGACGTCCAGTGTTGTGTCTGAAGCTCTGTGTACATGATAAATGTTTTAAGTTCAGTTTTCCAACACTGTGCATATCCTTTCCCCTCGCCGCTTTTAGTTACTCCGACATCATCATTGAGCGTGAGATTCTGATGCAGAAGTACATCCACCTGGTGCAGATCATGGAGACTGAGAAGATTGCAGCCAATCAGCTTCGCACTCAGCTGGAGGACCAGGACACTGAGATTGAGAGGCTTAAAGCTGAGGTATGCATGACTGCATCCACATCTGCGTGCACATGCATGCATACATAAATTCACATAAGTGACGTGCACACACGCACACGCACAAATACTCAGCTTACTCTTAGATGAAGCACATGCACACCAAAGCATGCAAATGCATCTGGCATGATTGTGAAACACTGAAGTTTAGAGCACATGTCTCTTTTAAATAAAAGCACAGCAGGGCTCCAGTGAAACCAAGTCCATTACTTCCTTACCATGCAACACAGTATTTGTTGTTTTGAACCTCTTGAATTTTTTATCCTCTGTGCCAATGTATTCACATAGAGACTGTTGTTGTGCCAGATTGTAGTAGTGAATAAAACCAAGGAGAGAATGCAGCCTTACCAGAACAACCAAGAGGAGGAAGACCCCGATATTAAAAAGATCAAAAAGGTAAAAGGATGGTTTCACACGGTTATGCACATAAATAAACAAAGACAGAAGCACGAAGACAGAAACCTTGTTTACTATGGATGTGCAGGTGCAAAGTTTCATGCGTGGCTGGCTTTGCCGGAGGAAGTGGAAGATCATCGTCCAGGACTACATCTGTTCCCCTCATGCAGAGAGCATGAGGAAGAGGAATCAGATTGTCTTCAACATGGTGGAAGCAGAGACGGAGTACGTCCACCAGCTTTCCATTCTGGTTAACTGTTTCCTCAGGCCACTTCGAATGGCTGCCAGTTCTAAGAAGCCTCCCATCAGTCATGACGATGTCAGCAGTATATTCCTCAACAGGTGCATTTTCATTAAATTTTGAATGGATCCAAATTTCTTGGAAATTATTTACTACTCGTCAGTGTCAAAGTGATTTGAGATCAGTTCTCCTTCTCTAGTGAGACCATCATGTTTCTGCATGAAATCTTCCACCAGGGTCTGAAGGCTCGAATCGCCAACTGGCCTACTCTGGTTCTAGGTGTGTGGAACAGCTCACAGTTAAATAATATGTGACTTTTTTTTGCTATGTTATAGTTGCATATGAAATACTTTTTAACATGTGTTTTAATAAATTATTGCAATAATAAATTGTTTAAAAACATTCTTGCATTATGTGTATGACCACATCAGAGAACAGGCACAAATAAAACCAATGAATAACTGCCAGGAACGTAGAAATCACTCTAAATGTCTGTGCTCTAAATTGATCATGTTTCTTTTTATCTCAAGATTTGTGTCTGATCTGTTTTATTTTGTTGTTTTTCCCAAATCTAGCGGACCTCTTTGATATCCTGCTGCCTATGCTTAACATATACCAAGAGTTCGTACGTAACCATCAGTACAGTCTGCAGGTGCTGGCAAACTGTAAGCAAAACAGAGACTTTGACAAACTGCTGAAACAGTACGAGTCCAACGCTGCTTGTGAAGGCCGAATGTTGGAGACATTCCTCACATATCCAATGTTCCAGGTAGCACTTGCCTTATTTACTCTGACTGCTATTAGCAATATGTTCTTGTCCTATTGTCAATGAAAGCATTTAAAATGAATGAAAATTTATTATTTGTAAAAATGCATACCAAAGCGGGCCTAAACACCTACCTTGTGGAACTCCACACCTAATAAATAAATAATTAATTTACCTCAGAGTATATGTCATTAAATATGTACTTTGTTTCCCCTCTGGGATGATTACTCATGAAAAAAATCCATTTTGACATGATATTTTAGATTCCACGGTACATTATCACCCTCCATGAGCTGCTGGCACACACACCCCACGAGCATGTGGAGCGTAAGAGCCTGGAGTTTGCCAAATCCAAACTGGAGGAGCTGTCAAAGTAAGCATGTTTGAAGTTTTAGAGTTTATGTTTTGTTGAAATTGTATTGATGATATTGACAACCTAATGTGTTGCCAGGATGATGCACGACGAAGTGAGCGACACAGAAAACATCAGGAAGAACCTGGCCATAGAGAGGATGATTGTAGAAGGATGTGACATTCTCTTAGACACAAGCCAGACCTTTGTTAGACAAGGTGAGGCCAGTGTGCAAAATGAAATGCCTCACTTCCAAAATGTAACTGCAATATTCTGTTGAAGTTGCTTTTTACTCACTACCGTGTCCCGTTGCTAGGCTCTCTCATCCAGCTGCCATCCAGCAGCGAGCGGGGCATGCTCAGTAAGGTCCGTCTGGGCTCCCTGTCACTTCGGAAAGAAGGAGAGAGGCAGTGCTTTCTGTTTACAAAGCATTTCCTCATCTGCACGCGAACATCTGGAGGAAAGCTTCATTTACTCAAGGTCATCCTCACATGTGTGCAGATGTTTATACAACTATGCATTTCAATTGAATAACATATTTCAATATTTTTCTCCACATTCACAACAATTTATCATTCTAGTACAAATTAAATGTAAATGTTTTCCACATAAATTAGAGGATTAATATCTCTAAACTATGGGTATTTCTGCTGGATCATAGTCAGGCATGCTGTACTCAGCCTCCTTTTTTTTCCTTCTCCAACAGCAAGGAGGCACGTTGTCTCTCATAGAATGTACCCTAATTGAAGAACTTGATGCCAACGATGAAGACTGTGAGTATCAAGTCGTACCAAATTATATATTTCCTGACATCTATTTGCTGTACTATTAAATGTCAGGGACTCACAAAGATGTTGTTTTTTTTTCTGCGTATGGCAGACAATGCAGCAGGTCAGGGCTTCAACCATTTGGAGTTTAAAATCGTGGTGGAGCCCCCTGATGGTCAGTCCTTCTCTGTCGTCCTCTTGGCTCCTTCTCGCCAGGAGAAAGCCGCATGGACCAGCGATATCAGCCAGGTTAGCCTGTGGAAAGTGGTGATAGAACTACGGTACAATGAAGATTTGAATCAAAAATAATAAAAATACTAAATGTTTAATCTTTTACTCTGATTCCTCTGACAGTGCATTGATAATATCCGGTGCAATGGCCTAATGACCAGTGTGTTTGAGGAGAACTCCAAAGTTTCTGTGCCACATATGATCAAGTAAGAAAAGACGCTTTGATTAATTTAGAGGCACTTAAAAACAGCGACAGAAAACATTTTAGATGTGCTTTTTTTCATTCACGGTATCTGTATCTTGTTGTTTTTACCTTAAGATCTGATGCCCGACTCCATAAAGACGACGTTGACATTTGTTTCAGCAAGACACTCAACTCCTGCAAAGTTCCACAGATCCGATATGCCAGTGTGGAGCGGCTGCTGGAGCGTCTGACAGACCTGCGCTTCCTCTCCATAGATTTCCTCAACACCTTCCTCCACACATACAGGATCTTCACCACAGCGGCTGTGGTCATCGACAAACTGGCTGACATCTACAAGAAGCCGTTTACGTCCATACCAGTCAGGTATGCACCATTTACTGCTGAATGTTTTCACCTATACAACAGGTACAAGTCAGTGCTTTTCAAAATTTGTTTCTTGTTAAGATCACATCGCAATGGGAGACTGTGTCATGAGTGACACTGTGTGAAGTCATCATTAGCACAACATTATTTCCTTGTGTTTCTTGTACTGGTTTTTAGAAGCCACACAGAAAAACAGAAACTTTGTCCCTTCTTATCTGGAAGTAAAACTGCTGAACACCCCACCTTATTCCTGAATTTGACTCAGATTCATTCGTTGCAGTATTTCAGCAGCATCAACAGAAGCAACTGCTGTGACTTAATACTGGAAAATGGTTTTGGTTTATAATCCATGGCCATGTTTTTGTAATCCAAGCTGAAAGAGTGACAGAGAGATAGAGACCATTATACTAATCCACCCGGCTCGTTTGTGATTTAACAACACTTAGCTTATGAGTTATTGATCCCAGAAATTCAGATACATACATGTGTACAGATCTATATGTGGCTATTTTTTCTTGGTTGAACCTAGGCGGACTCACATTGCCAACTTTGTGTGTAAACAACTCTCTATTATTATATTAAATCCATTCATTCATTCATTCATTCATCCATCCTCACTTTTCTTCCTCCTTCTCATGTAACACTCATCCATGACAGTCTTCAGTCCACCTTTTCATTTCCAAGTTTTCTTCCACTCATCTCATAATTCGACTCACTGCCTCCTCATCCATCTCTTCCTTTCCACTCTGTCTTTTCTTGCTACTGTCACTGTCCCAGGATCGAGCAACATTCATGTGATCGTCTGTCCATCATGTCCCTCTGTCCTGACTACAGTCTGAAGATCACACAGCTTGCACTGGACCAGTCCAAGTAAATACCATCACTAGGACTGGTGATTCACTTCGTATTCACATTTTTCAGACAGAAGACAAATATTATTTTGTTTCTCAGGTCCCTGGAGCTGTTCTTTGCAACCAACCAGGGCGCATGGGGAACTGACCCCTTAAACAACAAATCACCGAGGCTGATACGCAAGTTTTCCTCCCCTCCTCCTCTCTCTATACCCTCTCGCACCTCCTCCCCTGTCCACTGCCGCAAGCTCTCCCTCAGTTCCCCTGTCAGTACAAAAGCAGGAGCCTTGGACCTGTCCACCACCCCCTTGTCCTCTGCTGCCAACTCCCCCACCTCCAGTCAGTGTCCCTCCATCTCCTCTCCTCCTCCCAGTTTAACCAGGCCCCCCTCTGGCTTTTCTTCCCCACCACCCACTGCGAAGCGCTCTCCCAGCCTCCCCCAGGCCTCTGGGGTGTCTTCTCCACCCCCCATCTCCACCAAGGCCCCTCTGGACCTCAGCCGTGGTCCCAGCTCTCCAGAGCTCAGTCCAGCTGCAGGGGAAGACATAAGCGGCGAGCTGCCTCGCATCGACGCCTTCTGTGGGAAGCTGAGACGCAGCATCCGCAGGGGTACAGAGCTGGAACACAGAAACATATGATTCACACTCTGTCGTCCCATGTGAACATCAGCACATGTGTAGGCACACGTTGAGCCTCCACTCACAGATATTATTATACTATTATTTAACTACTAACACTAAGAGAGCACAGACTTCCAACAAGGTATTGTTCCACAATGATATTAAACTACAAACTCCTAATCAGTGGTTGGGTCAGACTGTTAGAGTCATAACAATGATTCTAATTTGTTTTGTTTTTAATTCAACCCATTCTTACCCCTCTAAGTTAGTAGGTCTCCAGTATCAATAAAGTTACATTTCTAACTTCCTTGGTAGAGGTAACCATTATCTAAAAGCAGATAAATTATTAATGTTATCTACTATAGAACTTGAAATGACCCTAAATACTTGTGCCATATTTATTTATCATCATGACTTTGTGCAAGTGTGATATATCCCTAATAGTGGCCTGGCAACCAAAATAGATGAGGGAAAGAGATACATAAATAGGTCACCATAACCCAACAGAATAATCAGAATAATCGCGTTCTTAGATCACCATCTGTTTACAGCTGACAGCTTGTTCACTATAAAAACAGCAGCGAAGCACTAGGTCACAAAATGTCTGACAACAAACTGGAGAAGAGCGAAATAAAATGGAGATAAATAGAGCTTTTATGTGGCAGACACAGAGTGTCTTAAGTGGCAAAAGAAACACGGAGTGGAATGGAGTCACCCAACACCAAACAACAAATAGCAACTTAAAGGAAACCAGAACATCATTACAATTTATCACCTAATCTGTATATTTGGTAGACTGCCCTAATAAAGACTTATGAATGGTTTATTGTTATATTATTAATGATAGTGCAAACTTTATAAGGCCTAAATAAAGATCAGCCAGTAGTTGTAAAGGAATTATAATAATTTAATACATTGATTCACACTTGTGTTTCTCAAGGTCACAGGTTTTATTTATAAAGTTTAAAGGACATCCAGTATTTTGACTCACTGTAATTTGTAACTGGCAGAAGACGACCCAAAGTAATATGTAAAATGCATCACCATTTACTCATGAGTGACTGACATTTAAGATATCAGGCAATATGAAGCATCACACTCTACCACTTTAATATCCGGTGTCCTTAACAACCTCACAGCACATGTCACATCAACACCTGTGGAAATAGTGAGGACAGCTGGTGATTGTATGGTGAATGATAAAGTAAACAAGTTTTCCCAAAGGCTTAGTGTTGGTAAGAACCAGGATAGGACAAATATGTTTTTTCAAGGAGTATTAGAAAGACTTTAAAAAAAAAAACAAAAAAAAAACTTACCTTTAAAGGTTTCTGCATTTAATCAGTGACTATTATTAATTTATTCTGAGATTTAACCTCATAAATATTAAGATATACTGACAGTGTTAAAATGGCAGTAGTTTGTTAGTAAATGTCAGATACAGCTGACAGGTGTAAATATTATGGATGGAGAAAAGGGAAGCTCAGTGGCCAATAACATCTGTGGACACCGTAAATGTGATGTCAGTTCACTATTTGGCAAACAACACATCACTTCATGTTTTGTAATTATTATATTTATATTATACTCTTGTAAAATGACTCCCAGCAGTTCCAGTGATATTTCTCATGTATTGTTTACAGTTGTTGTCATGCCAACAAACAAAGTTACGTTCATGTCAGTTTTACATAACAAAGTCAAGTGCAGACTTCCGCTACAGTCAAGTCTTCTCTTCCTCTTGCCGCAATATTAAACCAAACAACAAACCACAAATTATGAGAATAATCATGTTTTCTTCCTTACTGTCAAGCAGATAACTGATTGTTGCCATGGCAACAGAGGTCTCAGTTAGCCTTTAGTTTTTTTTTAATTTAACTGAATGTCCATCATCCCAAGGCGACTCTGGACTTTCCTGTTTAAAGCGAAGAGTGATGATAAAATAGTTTTAATAGATTTTCTCCAAATATTACAGAGTTTGTCCTTGGCTCATTCCCTGCACATACTCCAAGTTTTGAACAGTAGTTTGTTTTGTTTTTTGCCATGACAAACATACAGAAAAAAACTGTAGAAATCACATAACCCTCTCGGCGGAGGTAATAAAAAAGGTCATTTGCAGTAACAAACCGACAGAGATCACCACCAGACTGCGCCATTTCCCTCGGCTCATAAATCTCAGAGGTCATTTGGTTTCACAGCCTTTAACTTTACTTGTGTTTACTTCTCACAGCTGTGCTTGAATCAGTATCACTGGATAAATTCATTCCTGAATCCTCAACCAGCAGTGAGTCGGGCGACATGTCTCCCTGTCGTTCACCCTCCACACCAAGACATCTACGTTACAGACAGAGTGGAGGTACAAATACACACATCAGCACATTACTCACAGGCATCTGTGGCTGTTTTCCTTGTTTGCTTATATGTGCTGTTTTCATTGTGTCTGACTCTCTCCAGTAACACCAGGGGATAACTCTCGATGCACAATGTCACCGGCTTCAGCGTTTGCGATAGCCACTGCTGCTGCTGGACACAGCAGCTCGCAAAGTAAGCTGAAGTCATGAATGTCAACAAGCACATACTGTATCTCAGGGTTGTTTTATCATTTTTAACTACCAGAAATCAATATTAAATAGTGTCTCAAAGGCTACTTAATGCCATATATGACAGCAGACATTTTACACTTTTGTTTGACACGTGTTACTTTTTCTTCTAGCTTTTACTAATTCTGAGAAAACTTGTGATAAAGAATTCATCATCCGCAGAGCTGCTACTAACAGAGTTCTTAATGTGCTTCGTCACTGGGTGTCCAAACACTCCCAGGTAAACCCACAACTCACACCAGCCCCTACTTACAACTTTATAAACATCATTATCCTCAAGTTCCTTAGTGAGCACCTGTAATACTCTACTCACACCCTGCAGCCTTACATCTACAGCAGACCTAAAACCTCTGTATTCCTCTGTGTATTTGTTGTTTTTACCCCCTGTGTGTTTCCATTCTTGTCACTCTTTTCTCTGACGGAGGTGCTCTTTGCTCTGCATGTCTTTTCTCCCACCTAGGATGCATGCAGAAAGGTCAGCATCCTCCGCAGGGATGCTAAAAGACTATCATTTTCATATACTATTATATAAGATGCTATTTTTGTACCTGGATGTTGTTGCCAGAAAAGTGAACATTAGTGACTTTGTCCTGTTGATAAGAAGTTTTTCATCAGCGTTTTGACCTAAAAGTCTGCCTTTATTTGTGTTAGCACTGTATAGTAACAGAAACACATTTTTTGTCTTAGAAATGCAACGAGGAAACAGTCATTAGTTTGCATTAAGTTGTTCATTAAAGCTAATTTTTTCGAGTTCATGGCAAATATGATGCGTAGTGTAACTTAACATTAGCTTGTATACTTTACAGTTAGTGGCAATTCCTAGAAAACATCCAACCAGTCTCTGGCTTTTCTCTTGATTTTTGGCAAATATTGCATTTATTTTTCTTAACTTTTTCATGGAAGAAATTTGTACCACGTGGAGAAGAAAATACAAAATCAGTGCACAAATGTCCTCTAGAGGGAACCATTTTATTTGGCTGCACTAATGTATTTGATGGTAACCATAATTAACATTCACTCTGCTATGTGTACGGTCATTATAGTTAATTACTTAAAAAATAAATACAATGTTAGCATTACTTATTTACACTAATATGAAACTAAGCACTATACTGTATATTGGATAATACGTAGTAACAAAACAGTATTTAATTAGAGAAACCTTGTTAGTATCAAGTCATAAGGACACTAAATCTAGGCCGCATAATTTTTTGAAGATATTTACTTTACAGCCTATGTTGCTTTACAACATACTAACCTATCAGTGTGTTTGCTCATCAGGACTTTGAAATGAACAGTGAGCTGAAGATGGGGGTTATTAGTCTCTTGGAAGAAGTGTTGAGAGATCCAGATCTGCTGCCACAGGAGAGGAAAGCAACAACAAACATATTAAGGTACAATTTCCCCAAACAAATCAAAAATAAATGCCCTCTACTGATGAATTAAATGTAACAATGTGATTAATGCATCATAGAAAAATCAGTATTCATTTTCATTTCAGTGCCCTTTCTCAAGAAGACCAAGATGATGCACAGCTGAAAATTGAGGACATATTACAAATGGTCAGTATTAATGACAATTTTAAAGTAGTAAAACCTATAAAGCAGTAGTTAAAATTATTTATCTCTGGAACAGAAAAGCTGCCCCCTACTTCACTTCATTGTGGTAAGAAAAACATTCTCTTTATAAAGAAGCCCCTCCCTTAAAATCCACCAGCCGTGGTCACATGTACAGTTTTGTGGTGAATTCTATCAGATATCTAGATTTGTAGCTGGAACTCCACTATGTGAACATATTAGTGACTGTGTAATACTGTAATCCTGTGCATACCTGTTTGAGTGCATTGAAATTCCAGTACATACATTTATATATTAAACTGTACACACCCACTCTGGTGTCTTTGTGTGTGTGGTTGTAGGCGGAGAGTCCTAAGGCAGAGTGTTTCGAGTCTCTCTCAGCCATGGAACTGGCAGAGCAGATCACCCTGCTGGATCACATCGTGTTCAGAAGTATTCCCTATGAGTGAGTACATCATCCAACACATCATGACTCAACTCACAGGCCCAAGGTTGGGAGAAGAAACATGTTGTATTCAAACCAGGATCTTATAACATGGGATGTTTGGAGACAGAAATAACCGTTCTATAATGACAAATGATAGAACAGCAGCTACAATATCACAGCCAAAGTCAGTTTTTTTTTTTGGATGTAATAGTTATATTTAGTTTATAAATATACTGATACATAAGAGGACATAATTAATTACAGGTAGGGCTGTGAATATTAATGCATTAATCGCGATTAGTTTAATGTAAATTGTGATCACGAATATTTTTTAATCGCGATCAGAGTTTGCCAGCATTTTCCACACTTCTACTATCCACATGCAGCTCCTCTGGTTGTATTAATTAAACTCATTGTCAGTTAAACGCACTATTTCCAGTTTTCTCGTCTTTTGTTCCTTCTACACATCCGTAGGCAGTTCGAGCGGAAGCTTTCTTGAGTTCATTTATTTACAATTTCTCAAAGTAGCCAGTCATTCATTCTTAATACTTGTTTTCCTTTCTCTACACTCTTTTT
>JAPSES010000081.1:5353663-5373919 GCA_029822895.1 Maxillicosta whitleyi | reverse complement strand
TTTCTTTCTTTCTTTCTTTCTTTCTTTCTTTCTTTCTTTCTTTCTTTCTTTCTTTCTTTCTTTCTTTCTTTCTATTTGTATACGTTCAGTGTTGACGCACAATCAGGACATTTAGTCCAATGGCTGTTTTAAGGGAGTTTCATTTAGGTGACTCCAAGGCTTTAAGGAGGAGAAAAAGCATTTGCTTTCAACCTATAGGCTATGAACTATGTAAACCGCCTTCTGGACATTTCTACACAGTGAATCACTGCCACCTAGTGGTTATTTAAATAACATTAATCTTAATGCGTATAATGGATCGGGGAAATTTTTAGCCTAGAATAAAATTTTAGTTTTATGATCAACTCCAAAATTATTTGAATTTAATATAGGTCATCTGTATTTCTCATTATGGTGAAAGATGCAAAGACCAGATACTTAAATTTATTTTGTCCCGTAAAGAGAAAAGACAGGAAGTGCATACTTGGACGATATCTATGCTTAATTTGATTTAGACAATGAGTAAATAAATAAACAATTAAAACAAACAAACCCAATTAAAAAAAAAAAAAAAAAACGGAAGAAGAATGGCTATTATTTGATAATTTTAAGAGTTAACTTCTTTAAATATCTGACTCAATTTCGATAGACATGGCTGTCCCTATGAAATAAGTAATTTAAAAGTGGAGTTTTGCACTATGGTTTTGTGGTGACAACACAAATACTGAAAACTTATGGAAGGTCATTGCATAATATTTTACAAGTTGTTATACTATTGGTGCTCTGCTTTTAGTTAGAGGCACATAGAATAAGGTAACAAAAGTGATTTCCACGTAAGTATCCTATTACTAGCATTGTACATTTTATACTCTTGGATTTTTTTTTAATAACACGTGGGGTGCTCATGATCATTGCTTAACACCGATTGACTTTGAATACTTCTACTGCACCGCTAGAGGGACTTAACTTCCCTCTTCGTTGTGGGTTTAACTTTGGATCTACACTGATTCGCGTTCAGATTCCAGACTTGTCATCCCCTAGTAAACACGTAACACTTGAGGGTCCAAAACTGATTCCAGTTCATCGAAGAAACTGGAAGGGAGCTTACGCAGCGCCGCAAAGCAGAACACGCACACATGCTGGTTCCAGTGCAGCTACATTGAAGACAGACACCAATTGTGACCAGTCATATTTGGGATTCAACGATTATCATCCAATGAACGTTCGAATTGTGATTTGTAAGGCGGGCTCTTTGAGTGGGCGTGTGTTCGTCAGTAGGCAGAGGAGGTCAAATGAGCTGTGAGTTTGAAAAACGTGAGACAACCTCTACCTAAGATACACAGACAGATTGCCCTGCTAATGCTCTTAGACGAAGAATTAAAGTTATACTGTTATTAGACTTATAATTCAACAGTGAAGTAAGTTTTCGGTCGTGGTGTGTTGCGCGCGTTGCACTTGTGAATTGTAAGGAGACATGAGCTAATGCTAACTTCATTTGTCGCGTGTTCACAGACAGTCCATTAAGTGTTACTGAAGTATAAGTGCATTTTTGTCAGATAAACAAAGCCATACGAAACTATTTAGTTGGAGAGTATGATGTATTGCTACACTCCTGCGTGGTGCATCTCCGTAGAGCATTGACATTTGCTACATATCTCGTAAGCTAGTTGCTACCGTTTGCTGCCATTGACGTCTGTTTTGTCATTGGTAACTTGTGTCACGGTCGTCATGTTTCAATCTGTTCCCCGTCGTCCGATTTGCGAGATGGGGGTAAACACAATTAGGATACAGAGTGGCAAGTCGTTCAGGAGATGTGTCGAAGCCAGCAGAACAAAGCTTGACAAGGTGCCATGGCTTGATCGGAGTGTGGGCCTGCTTCTGTCCTGGATCCAGAGGGCAGGTGTGGGTGCCACTGAGGCCGCAGGATCCAGCCAAAAGAGGAAAAACTTGCTCTCCATATTCGCGGACCATTGCGGCTTTGTAACTGGCCAGAGGCTTCGACGTGCTTGTCAGATCGCTGAACTGTACTCCAACCTGTACTCTGAGCGGACCAGGTGGACCCTGGTTGGAAACATATGGCGCAGATTTCAGAGCAAGCACGCTCCTACTGGGAAACTTATCGCTGCTCTGGCTGGTGTCTTCATGTGGGATAATGAGAAGATTCAAGATGAGGAAATTCGCAGGTTTGAACATTTATATTTTGATGTAAAAAGTGATGCACATACATACAGATAAGTGACAAGTTAGAGGAATAGCCTAACCAATTGAAATGCAAATGTTTGTGTTTTGTTTGAATCATAGCTGTAGATCTCAACTCAGCCGGATCAATATCAAAGACACATGCCAGTTAGCTCTGTCTGTCACCATTAAAAGACCATCTGATGGAAGGGAAACTCAGAAGAACTATAGTTTATGTCTTACTCCAGACCTTTAAATATGCATCCTCTGCATGTCTAGTGCAGTGTTTATAATGATTTGGCTATAATTTGCAATGTCCACTGTGTACTCAATGACCTATTTTGTGATATTTATCTCCATATAAAGGTGTGGACTGGAGCTAGAGGCACTAGAGGCTGTAAAACATATAAACGCATCACCTGGAACTCTGGCTGGACAGGTCGAGCCTGGCTGGGAAGCTGTGATGGAAAAGAAGGACTTCAAAGTGTGGAAACGTCCAATTCCCAATAGTCACCTCTATGAATACAGAGGTAACGTCACAAGTGTAATTTTATTGTGTGTGTAAAGCACACATACAGCTTTCTCTGTGTGCTTTTTCTTTCTGCACCGGTTGGCATGACTAGTTGGTACAGTTTATTAGAGGAATCAGTATCTTTTCTTGTTTGTGATACTTGTAGTGTTGGGATCCTATAATGATGTCACCCCAAGACAGTTCTTCAATGTTCAGGTAAGTTACCAACTGGATTTTGGAATTTATCTGTAGGGTTATTACAGAGATGAATAAATAAGTATTTGCAGTGAGATGTCGATTCATAATAGATAATATCTGAGAAGGAAGAGAGTCATACTCTAATATTCTCCTTCTCAAGTCTAAATTGAAAAATCGTGGAGAATGTTACTTGAAGTAAACTAAATAATCATAATTTCTGTAGATTTTCTTAATAGTGGACACATGCCACACATTAAACATATGTAAGGTATAGATTTAGCCAGAACTGTGAAAGACATTTTTCACTAATGTACTGGGGTACAACAGCAACTTTTGAGTTTTTACACAAGCCAACCGCTGTTGCACAACCAACATGTATGCATGACATAAACACAACTAAATTAAGCACCCTGTCCTTGACTTTCACTTTCCCCTTTCCCCCAGTTGGATACAGAATACAGGAAGAAGTGGGATTCTCTGGTTATCAAACTTGATGTGGTGGATCGTGATGTCAGCACAGGCTCTGAAGTTGTGCACTGGGCAACACACTTTCCTGTGAGTTTCTGTTGTTTGGTGTCATGCCAGAAGGGAGGTGGTGTTTATGATATTTAGGATTGTGTTCACTGGGCAACTTTCACCTTCTGCCTACTGTTATATAAACCGAGTATGAATGACCTTGGACAACCACTTCACCAAGAAATGGCTACTTGGCAGGTTTTAATCAGTTTGTATTTCCTCAGCTGTTCAATAACCTTATTTAATCTCTCTTTATAGTATCCCATGTACTCAAGGGACTACGTGTATGTGCGGCGCTATGATGTTGATGTAGAGAATAACCTGATGATCCTGGTGTCCAGGTGCGACCCTCTGAACGAACCATTTTCTGTTTGTGTTTTTTTTTCTGTAACGTTATATTTATTTACGTGTATAACTTTAATATCATGTGTAAATGTATCTTTGTGATCTTCTCTTGTAGAGCTGTTCAACATCCTCGTGTTCCAGAAAGTCAAGAATTTGTCAGAGTTCATTCATACCAGTCAAAGATGGTCATTCGTCCACACAAGTCATTTGATGAGGTATGAGGAGTATATTTTATTGCGCTAATAAAGCTATATTCTGTCTAGGGTCATGTGTTTTGTGACATGTTAACTTGTCTTTACAGAATGGATTTGATTACCTGCTCACTTACAGTGATGACCCACAGACAGTCTTTCCACGTTATTGTGTGAGCTGGATGGTCTCGAGTGGTGAGCTTTTTTTTTGTTTTGTCATGATTATGATTCCTTGTCATAAGTGTGTCATTAAGTTTTGTAATGGTTTACTTTTAGTTATCTATAGAAATACTAGTCACAAATGGCAATTAAAGTAACCTCCTGAAGCATTACCACCTTAAAAAAACTTGAACTTTGTAAATATTTGTGTATATTTGTTTGTGCTTAGTCATGTACTGAGGTACCACTTTAAATATTTTTCACGCAGACTATACGATGATTATCTCCTTTTCCTGATAGGCATGCCTGATTTCCTGGACAAGCTGCATACTGCTGCCTTGAGAGCTAAGAACTTGGAGGTGGGGATCTATGACTATGCAGCTGTTATTAAATCCAGTGATACAAACCGCCAGCCATCCCAGGAGCGTCTCACTGGAGACAACCCCCACACGGGCAGTTCTGGGCAGATCTACGCCTGAGATGGATCACTGTAGGCCCGTGGATTATGTTGGTGTTGAACCTGACTAAAAACCTAGAAAGCCAGTATTACAAGGGGGCTTTTTGTGAACTGCAAACTGGAGTTGCAATCTATTTTGAAAAGAGAAAGTATGTCCATCCATAGACATGTTGTTATTGGCTGTATAGGAACAATGGACCATGTTTGGTGACCGCTCTGTCCTTTTGAGAAAATGTTACCATGGATATTCTCATTAAGACTGCTGGGTTTGGCTCTATCTCTGCTCAGCCACTTAATGCCAAGAGTTGGAAGGAGTTTGTGTTTTTTTTTTTGTTTTGTTCTGTTTTGTTTTGTTTTTTCTGGTGTGGGTAGTGACATCTGTGCCGAAGCCTTTGGTAAGATTGAGCCAAAATTCCTAATTGTGGTGACGCTATTGCCAAAGCACTGATCTCTGTTTTAACGTTCCTGTCTTGTCCGTAATTGTTGAACAAGCCTTGACTTTAAAGTGAACAGCCACAGCACTGTATTTGTGTTGGCGATGTGACTTCACCCATGGCAATGTTTGTGCTCTTTTGGGAGAGAACAGAGTAGTAACAATTGCTGACCTCTGGACATCAATACTGTAAGGCTTTGGTCAAGATTTCTGTAACAGATGAGCTGAATTCTCTAATGGAAGACTGTGCAACATGATTTAAAGCAACTAATTTCCTCTTTGCTTGCAGCATGAATGATCTCATGTAGGGACAAGAAAGGATGAGAACTCTTTAAAAATGTAGTGGAATCTTTCAATAAGGTGCTTACAAAGGATATTTGAGATTTTTTTGTGTGTGTGTGTGGAGGGGGTTAGCAGCATTTAGTTGTCAGCACAATTTGGTTTCACACTGTTCATTCTGGCATTTCTGTTCAAAACTGCCAACATCTGCAAAGCAGCCTTTTGAAGATATCGGGCCTCTCAGCATCACGGCCGTAGTGTCTTATAAAAACCACATAAATCCTCAGATGAAATGGTACCCAAGTTCCTCACTTCTTCTTGTTATGGAAACCCCACACAGAAAAGAGCATTTGTATCACCTCATGATCCATCTGCATTTCATTAAAGTAAGAAAAAAAGTTAACTGTCCCATTTCAGCTCTAAATCTTTGTGTTATTTGAGTGTTAACTTCATCATACTTTGCACTATTTGACTCATGGGTGTTTATCATATTCCGTGTTACTGTAGATCATGTACATTCATAAAACCATACCCTGTTTACTGGAAGTTTCTGATCCCTTAAGTTTCTGCAACTTTGGTTGTAAATGCAGTTTTCCTCTGACACACTATAGGCATCCTAATTGTCATCCGTTTGTTCTAATTTATTGGCAGGGGGTGTTATGAATGTACAAAGAGCACCACATGCTGTGAAATGAAGCATTGCCTACTAAAGTACACTGTTTACAGCCTGACAATCTGGCACCAAAATGTTGAAACTCATTTATGTTTTACACATGTAACACCTAGTTGTACTAAAATGCAATGTCACATTTGTATCAGAAGGTACATAAAACATAACCAGCTATAATTTACCATTAATTACTGGAGTGGGTTTCATTGTTGTGAAGGAATCCTACATGCATGTACGTATGTGCATCAAGTATTAACTCGTTTTCCCCAATGTGTCAACTATGTAGAATATCTGCTGCACTGAAGCAACCACTTAGTGCTATTGAAGTAATGGCAGTCTAAGGTATTGCAAAGATAGTGAAACATGCTTGACAAATTGAATGAGTGAGGAATAGAAATGTGTGTTTTGACTTTTATTTCTTGTCTGGTGAAACAACTTGGAGATCAACACAACATTTTTAAACAATATGCAATGCTTGCGAATGTATTTTTATGCTCTAACTTGTAGACACGTGTGCCACCTGCATTAGTCCACAAGTCAATTGTCAAATACTGGTTCTTCCTTTGTCTTTCTGCAGGCCGGTTAACATTTGTTATTAGGTATCACCTGGTTTTACTTTAGAATCAATTTCTGTGTGAATAATCCAGAATTGGTGTAATTGTTATGAAATGAATGAAATGGTTTGAAACTAATTCAATCAAATAAACTCATGTTCATGTGAATCCTCCTGCAGTGATTTTTGCAGAATAATTTTGCTGTTCACAGTGTCTTTGTAGAGAAAAGGGTGATTAGTGTGTGTTTGTGTAGCACATCCACTGTAGTCCACTGTAATGGGATAAGCTGTAAACCCTGTATTCCCTGTCTGGGTGTAAGGTCACCGCCAGCACAGACAGTCTCCACAATTAACTCAAAGCACCGTCTGCTCATCAAGTCAGCCTCAAATGAGAACAACTGCTGTTAGCTAAATGGTAGTTAGATTTTATTTCTATATGTTTTAACTGGTTTTGCATTGCCAAAAAAAGTGACATGATTAAAAAACATTGTTACTTTATAGCTCCCGCAATGTAAGATCAGTTGGCTGATAATGATTTTCTGTATGATGTCTTCAATGAATTTGTATTAAGCATTTTCTTCTAAAATCCAACTATATTTCAAAATAAAAGTTGCATTTAGGACTCAAACAACAGCCATCAAATTAGTCTGTAACAGCACTTTTTCTTTACTAGAGTGAAGTTGAATAAATTAAAGCTAGGGTAGGTGATCACTTCTTTTACCTCGGACATACACTGCAGGAAACAATTAGTTTTCCCGTCAAAGCATGGTTTATTCTGAAAATATGGGATATGACAAGTAATTAGAGGGACCATAACAAGGCCTTGCTCTTAATGTATTTGGCTGCGATAATGGTCGCATTGACAGTGACTGAATCCTGAATGTCTTGCAGCTTTATATTATAGTGGACATTATCATTTAGAGGCAGCAGCTCATGGGAGTGTCACTAAAGACTGAATCAATTAAAATAAGAGTCTGAAACAAAGGAGGCGTCTGGTTCATACATTCAATATTTATTGGTTAAGTGCAGCAGAGGGGATCTGAATTATGACACAACACATACTCAACTTCTGTATGGAAACGAGCAATATAATTTTATCATCATCGCAAGAGCATAAACCCACTCTTTAAAACACATTGGCTTATGTGTCTGAGGCATTGCGCAATGTCTCGTGGTTTGATTTATTGATCTGTGATGTATCCGCAGTCTTAACATGGTGCACATTGTTTTAAAATATGACCTCTACAGGCAGAAATTATTAGCCCTAGTTAAAAGCCACTGAGCACTTACTGTAATTGATCGTTTGTACAAATCTGTCATCTTTGAACCAACCAGCTTGTGGAAGATGACAAAACACTTTATCCAGTATGTGCCTGGAAAACACTCACTCTCATTCTTATTTAATCAATTTCTGCTCTTTGTCGTGAAAAATAAGAGGCACTGGTAACACACAGGATGTTCAGATGATATTTATTACAAGCCACAATCAGTGAAAGTCCTAAATCGCAGATAATGAAGTGAATGACAATAAAATCAGAGCCTAAACTTCCAAAATAGTTTATTTAATGATATAGACCTCACCATTACAAGTTTCTTCAGTTCCGCAGATGTCACCTTTAACACGAAACCATCCATCCTTCCATATTTGAAACAGTTTGGCTTTATTCCCCTTTTGTATTTGTGAATTTTTATATTGCAAAATGTACAAATTGCATGAGAGAAATCAGAGCATTCTTAATTACCACAATTGAATGATTACATGAGGCTGATAGTGCTCACAAAACTCCAAGGTGCTTGGCACAACCATGGACAGAAGACACACTGCATGGTTAGATCAAGCACAATGGAGTCCCGGGCAAGGACGAAAAACACTGATCAACTTGGCGGCTCCAGCTCAGCATCAGGCAATATAGAATCAGTTTCACCAACATTTACCAGTAAAATTAACAATAAAATGGAAAATATGTTGTTGGGCTGTCATCAAACGTGTCCACCTTGCTTGTCAATGATGTTAATGCATAAAAAATAAAGCACAAAGTTCCTTTTCTGCTTCTTTGCAGTTGAAGGACAGTCCAAGAGATGAAGTCCAGAAACGTATGGGAAAATTTTGTACAGATTTTTGTTTTTTAATGGCACCCTTTGATCACAATATATTTCTAAAACAAGTGCAATACAGTTGTAGTTAAATATCTGCAGAATTTAAAAAAAAAAAAAAGATTACTCATAGGTCACACTCACTGCGGAAAAAATGGTTACACCCTTCCTGCGCACAAACTGCGTCAAACCCCACCCTCCCATCGTTCGCACCCTTCTTAACCAGACTGACTAAAATTTTAAAAGACCAGGTTCCAAAAAATTTAACCAATTTTCTTCATAAACTTGGAACAGATACCATTTCAAGAAAATACTAAATTGAATAACGTTGGCTTAAATAACTTGTTCCTCACTCTATTGGGTCTTCAACTGATCAATGGAAACAGAATTTGGATAATGCGACAGTGCGATATTAACAATCTTTTTATCGCATTGAGTACCGTTTCTGTAATTTGACCTAATTGAGCAAACAGGGTCTGTAAACCTGAAATACAATAGACTTACAAATAATGCTTACTTTTGCCCATTTCTGTCCATCTGAGGACATCTCCTCAAACTAAAGACTCAACCAGTTTTGACATTTTAGAGCTAAATGCTTTAACGGTCACTCAGAGCAATGTCAGGAGTCATGATACCATCAAGCTAAGAGACCTGCTTCTCCCCAAAGAATTGACAATCTTGTTACCTACTCCAGTGTCTCTTTCAGCTCCCCAGGGACATCTTACTAAAATGAGAAAGCATGGTGGGATAATCAACTTAGATCTGTGGCAACTGAACCACTTTGTCCAATGAAATTACATTTGAATGCATATTTATGCGTTATGGAGAAACCCTGCATTTCTAGTGACCAAATGGCATGAAAATGGGAGTACTTTGGGTGAAAATGGTGGGTGGTGGCGGTGAAACGGACTTCTGTTTTTCAGAACAATGAGGATGTTTCAAAGGGATGCAGGGATGTGGCTGATGGGATGGTGTGATGGTTTTTTATACAAGATGGTTTTGATACAAAAGCATGTTTTCTTACCTTTTATTGTGTTTTTTTTTCTTCAAAGGTCACAGTTTACTTTACAGTCATGATCTTCCAGCTGTACTTAAAGCTCGTCATGAATTTGAGAATTAAAACTAAATATTTAAAAAGTTATTTGTAGTTTATCAAAGAAGATCCCTGATTTAAAAGCGAGAAAAGTCACATTAAAAAATAGTAAAGGTCACAGAAAATATCTTACTAAAATATAAATTAATACTTACGTGCTACTTTCTGTTAGAAGTCACTTCTACATATCTGATCTTTCCAGGAAACCCACCTTTCCATCCGCTGGACCCAAAGTGGATGTAAGGCACCCAGCTTGGTGCAGCGGGCTGATGGGTGCTGAAGGTGGCTGGTTGCTCTGAGCTGCGTCTTGGGGTCTTCCAGCTTGCTCTACTGGAGACAGACTGTCCTGACTGCGTCCTCAGCACCCTTCAAGTCCCCATCTCCTGCCCCTCCTTCAAGCTAGGAGGGGTTGGTGATGTTCTCTTGGGATAGGTGCGCTGGCAAGGAGGACTTGGTCAGGCTGGGATTGGACATGGGTTGGGGAGTTTGGGGGGGCCTGGTTCCGCATTTCATAAATATTAATACAGAGTCCTCCCTCTCCAAATGGGTAGATTCTTTAATTTTGTTAGAGGGGGAAGTGCTTTATTCACTTAATGGCTTTTATTAGTGCCCGGTCTTCAACTCTTTCATTAGCTAAAGTGCTGCTATAATTTACAGGGAGAAAAGGGGGTGGGGAAGAGGCAGTGTCTGATGAGGGTTGATCCTGCTGCTGCCGGACAGCTAGGCAATACCCCCAACCACTGCAGATTTTCCTAAAAAAAAAAAGTGTCTTTTCATTTTACAAACCATACTCTATACCATCAAACACACTGTTGATAGCTTTCTCAATGACCGTTATAATGTTTCTGCACAGCAGGTGTTCTGATTTTTGTCTTTCTTCCTTTTCGGCTCTCTAAAACTGAATTTTGCTACAAACCTAATTCTTGTTGAATATGCACGATACAGGACAGCAAACAGTACTCAATATTCAGACTCAGAAATGGTGCAATATTTAATGTCTGACATTGCAGTACATGTAAATGCCCTTTTATGTAACCGCAATAAATAGATTTTGTGCAGAACCATTTTGCTCCACAAACACATTATTTTAATCCAGGCACATATTGACTCTAGTTTTTGCCTTTTTTAAAAATCTTTCTATATTTAAAACTGTACAAGAAAATGCTGGTAAATAATTAGCTTTTTTTTTTTTTTTGTTTCATAAGGTGCCTGTTGTGAATTGTACTGATGGTGTTCAAATCCATATCTCTTCTTTGATACAATCACATTTGATTTATGCAATTATGAATTTGACCTAAAACAAACTATAAAAATCTGTAGCACATTTGGCTATGTATTAAATATTCTGTCTTTGGAAAATGTCCACTAAAGCTTATATGACCTTATTGCACAGAATCTTTTTTGCGTGCATGTCAAATCGGTTGGAAATCTATACATTTTCAGTCTTTTTATTCATGTAAGCAGTGGCGCCATCCCCTGCAATCAAGTGTTCAAACACAAAATGGCGACTGGACTTGATGCAGGTTGCAACATATATACATTAGACAATGCAGTCCTCCAGCAGTGGCACTGATGAAATGCTCTTTATTTTGTTCTGTGGAGTCTTGTTAGTTGTGAACAGCTGGCGCATGTTGTCCCCAGACTGCATCTGAGTGAATGAACTGATTAACCTGAGTGGCCGTCCCTACCAGAGAGAGGGGGGGGGCAACCAGCCTGAATAACTGCCTTCATCATCAATGTCACATAAATCTCAAAGCTGGACAAGGCTTTCAAATGAGACTCTCTCTTGAGCCAGACTGAAATGGTCATGATATCACTGATGTTTAGTGCCGGTATGTTACTGCAGGAGAACATGTAACCATGATGGTGCACGGGATTTAAGATTTCTGAGACACTTTAGTAGCAGATTCCATATAACACATTAAAACCATCTTGATTTATGGAAAAGCAATGTGTAGTAGCTACTATTGAAGACTCCAAGTCAATGTTAGTGTCTAAGGGTTGGGTAAATTTAACAAAAGCTAAATAAACAGTTTACAACAACAAAAAAAGGAGACAGTTAATTTCCTCTCATGTTTTTATTGTACAGATTTTAAAGCAAGGCTTAACCAATATTCAATATGAACTATTCATGGTGTTTAAAGTATTATCGGTACTTCCAACATGACACTTGCATTCATGTCATTTTTGTTTTTTTAAAATGAAATCAAAAACTGGATCACATGACACGATCTTGTGGATATGTTGGTACATTACTGAGCAGCTGTACAGAACACTGATTTACAGGCCATGCAGCAGAATTAGACTCTTTTTATTTTTTGACCAGCTGAATAACATCTTCATCCTCCATGACGTGGTCCTTACCCACTTTTTGAGGGTTGTGTTTAACTGACGCGCCCCACACAAGTGCACTGAAAAAAGGAAAGACATTTAAGTTTTACACCATAGTTCATTAATAATTTCTTTAAGCCAGAAAAGCTGAAACATCTTAGATCGAGATCAAAAACACGATAGAGCATATTGCGCAGTAATCCCCACCTTTAAAGTCACCCAAAAATCATTTACACACAACCTATTATTCCCTGATTCCGCAAAGTAAGACACCACTTATTTTAAAAGCCGTTTCAGTTTTTGACATAATGTTGCTTTTTTCATTCCCTGGAGGAAAGGTAATGCTCAGCAGCACTAACATATTGACTGATGCTTTCCTATTTAGACATGGTGGTATAACCCATCCCCAAAGACCCTGATCCAAACTCAGGATTTATGCTTATCCAGTGAACCTCTCTATAAAGAGGGCAACAGCTGTGATTAAAAGGGACTGCGCCGTTTTAGATCATGTGATTACCAGTAGTTACTTTGGTGTAGACTAACTACCTATATCCATTAGTATTTTTTAAAAAAAGGTCCAAAATATTTTTATTTCAACTCTTTCAGTGTTATTGGGAATCCAGATTTTTCTGTCTGTATGAACTCAAGACAAAATGTTTTTCAAGAACAGCTTTCTTTAATAAAACTGTATACCATGTACCTGTGATATACATTTTTTTAAAAACAAAAAATACTATTAAAATAATAATAATAAAAAAAAAATAGACAATTATAAATTATTAATAAAATAAAATCCCCCCTGGTCAGCTATTACTAGACAAACATATTTATAATGAACATACACAGACTGTATTTTGAAATTGTGTTGGATTTTTTGTTATTTTTGTCATTATTTTCATAAAACAAAAATGTTATCAATCTCCTTAATTTGATATTGTCCTGCCACACATGGAATCCAAAAATAAACATGTATACTTTTAATGTTAGTTTTGCCTTTCCTTTCTTTTAACCTTTTTCAATACCACCCTCTGTATTAAACAGCTGTTATGACAAATTAAATTCCGCAGTTTGGGATCAATAAAGTCTTATCATGTCATGCCTTATGGACATATGAAATACAGCATTCATTTAGCCATATATGAAACTAAAATAACATTCAGTACAAAAATGCCTTTCCCTAGTGAGAAAAAACAACCCACCACAAAAATGTGTTTTAAAAGACACTTCTTTTATACTCACTATTTGAATTCTTTGATGAGATTTTTGTGAATCTTTAAGCAGAAATCTTCCACTGCAGTTCGTCCATCAGGGAGTACAACAGGAGACGTGTAGTCAGGTAGCTGACCTTTGGGTTTGGTGTAACTGCAAATGAACACGTAATCCAAGTTAACAAACAAAAATTAAATCGGACCGTTTTTACGGTGCATTTACATGCTCCACCATCTGTACCATCTGTTCACAGCCCCCATGTGGTTCCTCTATAACTATATCTTACATGCGCACAAGCCTTAGGTAGTCCCACATCTTTTCCAGCAGGTCGTCGAAGTTCCAGCGGTGATGAGCAGAGATCGGCACACAGTGGGGCACCTTGTAGATGATGTCAAGCTCCTCAATGGAGATCTGATCGATTTTGTTGAGCACATAAATGCACGGGATGTACACCCTGTTGTGACAAGAGACTAAGTGAGTGCTATCCATCAAATCCCTTTGTATTACAACACTAATCATTGTACCTCAGACTGGCATGAACGGTGGGTGTCTTGTCTGCAAATACATGAGCTGACTCACCCATTTCACATACAACACATGTGCTTTTGCTTTAAAGCACAGAAAGAACAGGGTTGAGACTAATATTAATTTAGGTACTTATGCAATTACAAGGTCATTTCTAATCCTATCCAACTGTATATTCTTACAAATCCTAGATAATCCAAGATTTTACTGCATTAAATAGAAAAAATGTCTAACATTTGATAGATTAGGTCAGAGAAAATACTGCTTTAACACTTAACATATATGTTATATACATATCTGTTAAAAAAGGAGGAAAAGATGGTTGAAATCTTATCTGATTTGTTTGCAAATTTATCCGCAGCAGTGAAGAGTAAATTGAAACAGGGTTTCATTCCACAGGGACACACCCACTGGCAGTGTCTGAGACCCACTGTGGTCGTTCTTACCGATTTCCCTCCACCACATCGATGAGGTCATCAGCTGTGGCGTCACTGCGCAGAGTGATGTCGGCATTGTGGATCTTGTATTCTGCCAGAATAGTCTTTACCGTTTCAGCATCAAGCTCAGTTTGTGCACACTGAAGAGAAGACAGAAAAGAAACGATTTTTATTAACATCAGATAATGAAAAAATAAAAACAGAAGTATGCACATGTTCATTCAATGAATAATTTTCACACTTAATATTTTTTACTTTGATAACATACAATAAAAATAATGCAATCACATAATCAATACATTAATATATTAACTGACATTCCCACATAGAGAAATTATTCTGAAAAACCCATAAATTGTTTTAAAAGGAAAACCAAAAAATACCATTTTTTTCTATAAGTCTCCTGCTACTACCACAAATAATAACAAGTTACAATAGTACATGTTTTAGTAAATGCAAAACATTCTTGTCATTTTGAAGCACAAACCCACTCCTCATATGAATCCTGCAGTATTAGTCATGTCCACATGAGGGCAGCAATGCTAAGTGGTTCAGTATTCATGATGAACATCATGGGACAGTTTCTCCAATGTAAATGTTTTCAATATGGTTGTAATTTTCAACAGCTACAACCAGCAGTTTGAGCTACTGATCAATAACACATTTGTTTAAAATGGCAAATAAACAAAATACAGTGCATTCCCCAACAGCTGGCATGACTACTGGCCCTGCAAGTCAATATAGATATACTTTATTTATTCCACCTTGGGGAAATTTTCAATATACTTGTCATGTATTTTACTAACACCGTGTGAGTTCATCATTTCACTGTACTAATAAGATTAATTTTATGGTTAAATAAAGTTCATAAAGAGTAAATATATGAAAAGAAGAATTAGTAAACAGATGAAGACATTTTCACTAATATCAACTAAATACTTGGATCAGCATTACATTAAAAAAAAAAAAAAATCAATTTAGGGCTGAAAATAGTGATAACGATATGCTGCTGTGTGAGACGTACTGTTGCTGTGAAGTTGATGCCTCCTTTGTCCTTCTTCTTGAAGCCGATATTTGGTGGCTGTTTGTTAAGTCGAATTCCAAAGCCCTCCAACTCATGTTCTATTAACTTCTTATGAACAAGAGGCTTCAACACATCAAGCACTATCAGGATCAGGTTGCAGGTTCGAGCCACTAAAACAGACAAGTAAGAATTAAATAGTGTGTAAGATTGAAAGAGCACACGTCTGCAGTGATGTGTTACTCCAACATCCTTTTAATAACATCTGTGACACGTGATTTCCCAAGATATTATTTATTACAGTCTGAAGCTTAGACAGTTTGTTTTACTGCAGGTGTATTACTGGGCAAGATCACTTTGAAAAGAAATCTCCATTAAATGACTGAAATAAGAAAGGGCTGCTACTCCTGAGTTTCCACTGTATTTATATGTGTGTGTGTGTGTGTATATGTGTGTGTCTGTGAGTCTATAATATTCATATCAAACTGTAAAGCAGTTATATCAAATACCCCTGGGTAGAACTCAAGGAATCTTTTTTTTTTTCATTCCATTAACTCCTACTCTAATAGCAGTCTAACGCCACCTGCCATCAGGAGCATCTACCAGTGTATAATAATGACAAAAGTGAAAAGTATTAAATGCAGTGACTGGAAAAAGCTGTAAAATATCTTGGTTGTCATGGCACAGACTTATAAACTGTGCATTTTCAAATAATATCTGGCGATTATCAAAACACTATCTATTAAAAAATTATACAGATTGTAGATTTTCACAGCCACCTAAAATATTAGCAAGAAAAAAAGACTGATAGGTAAGGACGATCAGGAGTCATCCCAAACCATATTGTGTTGCCAAGAAAAATAATAATCAGAAAATAACACAATTTACAAAAAAAGAGACCTGAACTGTGATTTAGTGGAATGAAAAGTTACAGCAGAAGAGATCAAGAATCAATCACAATTTGTTTTTAAATGTAATTTTTTTTCCACCTTTATTTTGATACAAGAGGGACAAGATAGACTGCATAATTCATCTGGCTAAGCTCCTGTGAAAAAAGACTAGGATTTACATTTACAGTAACAAGTTACTAATATGATTAAACAAACTCCTGCAAACATTTTCATGAAGACACATAGGCCAAAGATGAACCTCTTAAAATATCAAAGCAAATCAACCTAAAAGCATGATGACTAGAAGTATCTTTATTATATCTACATCTTTCTTAAACACTGTAATGCTCCTGACAGAGTTGAAGCTTAGAATAGCAACAATCTGTTAAAAAAACCCAAAAAAAACCCACATAAATTAGCCAGTGGCACAGCTTGCTAAAAATTCTGAAAACATGTCATACTCTGGGGTTTAATAATGTGGAATAATGACCCTGATCTGCCTTTTCTGAGTGACGATCTAGCTCTAAATGTACCTTGAGTATGATCTACGTTTTCTAAAATGCTAGTGGAAGACCTGAAAGATTTGATATATCATCATTTTTTAACTGTACCTGCGATGACTTGTCTGCCTCTGCCTTTGCCATCCTTGGCCCCTTCAATGATTCCTGGGAGATCCAGAAGCTTAAGAGGAAAAAAAAACAAACAAAAACAAAACCCACACACACAAAAAAACAACACAATAAGTCATTGAAAAATAATCAACTTACATTACAATTACACATAATACACCACTGAGGTATTGCTTTACCTGAATTTTGGCACCTTTATATCGAATGACTCCAGGCACCGTTGTCAGAGTGGTGAACTCATAGGCTGCGACCTCAGAGTACACACCAGCAAGGTTACTTAGCAGTGTAGACTTTCCCACTGAAGGAAACCCAACAAACCCCACACGCGCATCCCCAGTTTTTGCCACATCAAACCCTAAACAATAGAGAATATAAATCAGCATTTCACATCACGTCCTCAACAATATAATGCTTCTAATGACAGATGAGGCTGAGAATAAGAAAGTTAATTGCCTTTAATGTGCAGTAATGAAACACAATATTCCTACCCTCTCCTGTTCCCCCGCCACTGCCTCCTTTGGGTGTGATGAGCTCTCTCCTCAGTTTGGCAAGACGTGCTTTGAGTAGACCCAAGTGATGTGCTGTGGCCTTGTTCTTCTGCGTCCTGTTCATCTACATCAAGAACACCAGCATGAGTTAGCAATTAGTCAGTAGTAGTATTTTGTCCAACACATAGTAAACTCTTTGGAGAAACACAGAATGAAGGTATGGAGTATATTTTTTCTACAACCTTTCTCAAAATTGAACATGAGTGTAACTGCATTAAGAAGTACTTCTTATATTGATATCCCATAAAATTTACATTTGACAAGATTATGATCTAACAATGTACTTATCTTAACTATGTAAACTAACACAAATGTGATAAAGCCAGATATTGATGTGTCATTAACTTAGCAAGGTAAGGAATTCCTTGACTGGTATAATGGGGTGCACGCTGCTCTCCTGTACCTGTTCTTGCTGCTTCAACATTTACTAAAAATCAACAATACAACTAACAGTCAGTGCCAGAGTGAATTCCTAACCAGTCATTGATAAGTTTTTGTATGACTGAGTGATAAAATGATAATGATAGTTATTAAAATGTAATCCACGAGTATTATTATAGCTGTACAAATATTTCTTTTGTCTATAGGGTTAATTAGTTTAAGCAAAATCCTTGATTATTAGTCACAGATTTGTTATTTCTCTTACGTTTGGCTTGTCATGTCCTGACCATTAAGAATAGTTTACAACCATACCGGCCTACCCGTCTTGAAATAAATATCTATGAATATTTTCGTTTTATTTCATTCTGTTCGTTTTACTCCCAAGGATTTTTTTCAAGCCTCAGCATTATCAGGAAAATATAAACTGCGTTTCTGAGGTATGTGTCCTATTATGTCTTCTCCTCGCTTAGAATGGGTCAGGAAGTAAATAAACAGTCTGCTAGTTGTCGAAAATATATTGTTATTCGTGGTTTAATAAAGTGAATTCAGTCGAACTCAATCTGGATTCGACACATTTAGTAAGCTACCAGACTTGGACATAGCAACATCATAAAACCTACACTTATGAATCAAAAGTACATTTTACAGCCGAATGGGCATGCATTAAAGGAACACATTTTCGACACATGCTCTATCCAGATGTAACTGTCAAAAAGCGGTAGAATGATTACATAAAGTATCAGACTTCTTTTTAAAATCATACTAGGCCTAGCTACATGCTATGCTAATATTTGCTAGCGGTGAGGTTAGCTAAAACGTGACTAATTCACTTAGGTTAGCCAGCTGTCTATTTTAACTCACCTCATTTTCAATCTCTGCTATTTTGGCGAGTATACTCATGGTGACGGTGTTACTTCTATACAATCAACGCTACTGAAAAATGTGGGGAAGATCTGTCATTAAAGTTGGAAAAGTTAGATGTTATTTAGCAAGGAAGCTCTGCTATCTACCACGCAACCACCGGTGAGCTCTACTTCTCGTTAACTCTCGCGATGACACAGTGTACACCGAGCAGGAAACAAGTAAGGTTTTTTTCAGGGTTTATCGTCTTATTTCAAAGTAAAGAACCACAGCGGGTCAAAATTTGGTTTGCATTTGTCATAACAGTACAGACTTTGGAAACTTTCAAGCGGTCATTAAGTATACAAAGGGAAAAAAGTGACATCGAATACTCTAACTTGATCACCATTAAAACCAATGGAATAGGGGAGACCGGGAATGGTTGTAACAAGGGGGATTGTTGAAGCAGCATCATTTTCACCATCAAGCGATGATATTAGTAGTGTGATAAATTTCATTCGTAAACACTTACTCTCTGACCTTGCATGTGGATTTGCATGCCCGTGGAAAGAAGTGTGTGCGTTTTAAATCAAAAATAAATTAAATTAAATTAATTCAGGAAAGAAGTGAATGTTTTTGACCAAGTTGATGAGCACTGACACTATCGAAGTTTGAATTAGGAAACTTATATTAGATTGAACAGTGGGCTCTAAGCTAAAATAGGAGCCATTTCATCAACGTTAATTTTAAACTATCATACTAGTACAGCAAGTTAAAGAATGGCTGACAGGGGTGGGGAGGACTGTAACACCTTCCAAATTTTTTTTTTTTTTTTTACAATCGTCCCTATGATGGCAACCTGTGTATTTTCTCTATCCTACTCCCTATTTTCCGTATGCCAAGACAATGGCACCCCAGGAAAACTTACATCTATCATCACTGTGAATCTGATTCTGATTAGACAGATGATATGTACAAATAAACTCACTCAAGTCCATATTTTATCATTTGGGTGAATGGTTGTTTCTTTAAGTGGAAAACATCTTTTGTGAATTGGGAGCTGCCTCTGACCTCCCAATGAATTTTTCTGTCCTCACAAGTACACCGAGTATTATTGAATATTTTTTTCAAAACATGTTCTTTGACTCTTAGGATCAATGGCACTGATAATGTTTTTTATTTACCCATCATTGATAAGTGTTTTTTGTACTCAGTAAACCACTGGAAGATGTTTGAGTGTTAGCATATGCACAGTAAATGTATATGGAGGCCAATTTTGTGGTGTAGTCTCAGTTTTTAATTCCTCATTACAATTTACCCTGAGTTGTGTTACAACCTACTTTGGTACTGGGGCAGGTTGTAACAATAACACTCCTTGCATTTTGATAGGAAATAATTCTGTGATATAGTTGGAAAAGTTGTAGGAATTTCTATTTGTAGTGGACAAATGAGGATGCTTTGTGTCAAAATTGGAGAGCACTACCATGAACTCTGAAAGTTATAGAAGCTGAGATGAAAAGTCTTGCAACCATCCCTAGTCTCCCCTGTGATGAGGAGATAACACCACAGTTCATCAGTAAAACATAAACTGATTGTTTTTTTCCCACTAAGATGGATATAAAACACCAAAAAGTGATATAAAAGACTAGTTTGGAGCATAAGACACATGAGAGCTGAGACTTTAAATTGGTGTTATTTCACCAAATACTGATATTTGTACTTTTCCTTAAAATGAATCTAAATTTATTTAATTTGCCTTCAAAAACTTTATTTATTACTAGCCTAGATG
>JAPSES010000081.1:5329671-5353563 GCA_029822895.1 Maxillicosta whitleyi | reverse complement strand
CACCCCCACACACACACACGCGCACACCCACGCAGACACACACACACGCGTACACACACAATGTTTAATTTATTTTTTTTTTTTAGACATGTTCAGTGTTGTTTCTGGAATTGAAAAAAATGTTTTAAAAAAAATTACACAGATAAATGTTCTATTTGTGTTGTTTTCTTAATGTGACAAATCCCAAAATATTCCTACATTAATGAAAAATGGAATGAAACTAGATGGAAGTGAAAAGTATGTTTGACCAGAAACTATTTGGGTTTAAAAAATTACTCCTAGGTTTACAGGAACACTCAATACAAAGCAAATTTTAACATGTCTTTTTTGCCATTAAATGTGGAAGAATAGTTTTAGTTTGCATCCACTACATATGTAGTAAAACATTTATGTCTTTAATGGAGATGTATGATATTTATTCAATTTTTTAGATCCCCAAATCCAAGTTGTTCTATATATTAATCGGTCCATCATATTATGAATTTGTACTTCATTTCTGTGTGATACAAATTCTCACACAACAAAAAAGCACCAAGACCTGTCAAAGTGTATATTTGTATTGTTTAATTGTTTATTATTTATGTCGCATACAGTATAATCTCCCATTGGTTTCTATGTTGCTGAAGTTTGTGGACCGAACATCTGTCATTTGACTCCATCCTTCTGATTTATTGGAAAATAGTGGGCTGATTGAACAGGATCAGTGCTGCTGATTTGATGAGTGACCACCAGATCTTCTTGGACCCATGTTATACTCTGTGAACCTGGCAAAGACTGTTAACACCTAAGTCCACGTGGTGAATATTAATGTCTGGTAAGTATGTTGGCCACAAGAGGGCGTTTCACACAGTTGACAGTGATAGACTGTGTAAAAGGCCAAGGAGGATAGTTGAATCAAAGTAAAACATTTTAATTCATTTTTTTTTTTTTTTTACCATAAAACTTAATACATGCCAGTCACTATAGGTAGATTTAGCAGTTCTGTTCTTGAATATTCTTTTTCCAGTTCAGTCATCAACCGTAGAAATAAATGCATTCTGAAGTTTAATGCAATCACTGAATCCAACATTTAAGTTCAGAGAAGAACTTAACGCACAACTTTAAGTGTCTTAACTCCAGTCCACAAAAAACTCAAGCCATATGCTAGATATGCTGAATCTGTCCATTTACAGACCCAGTTGTGGTTTGTTTAGTTGTAAGAGGTGTGCTTGTCCTCATCAAAATATATAAAAATAGGCAATTTCTTTTTAAAAGATAGATATTGTTTCAATGAGTTGTTTTTCTGCATTCATTGTTGCCCAGCTGAAGTGACTGCAAGCATAAATAGCACAGGAGGACAAGGACAGGAGCTAAGACACAGAGAGACAAGGGGGACAACATTACTGAGAGTGTGATTAGTAGATAGATATCTGCAGACCGGTAGAGGTAAGTTAATGCTTCTTTGTAAAAAAAAAAAAAAATAATAATAAAAAAAAAAAAAAACACAAAAAGGGCTTTTACTCGATTCATCAACACTAGCCACAACTTGAGAATTGACAATAATAAACCCATGCCCAAACATCTCAAATGTTCTTCTTTTAATGAGCAACGCATCTTTATATCATACGTCAGTCAGCATTGAAGTGCATTGATTAAAAAGTAAGTGCAAGTACAGATTTTGATGCATTCATTTTGACTAGAGGATTAAATTATTTGCAATATTGCCCCAAAAATAGTCATTCTACAGGGGCACTCTGCAAAAGAAAACCGCTATAGTTGATGCTGTTTCTAACCTAAAAGATATATGCTTTTTTCCTCATTTCAAGCTTTTAAAGTTATCTCTGAGTGACAGTGTGAAGGAACGATTTTAATCTGCCTTCTGCTGTCAGTTCACTCCAGTCCATCAAACACAATGCTTTACATCAATATCACTGTCATGCTCCCTGACTGATTTCTCAGTAGTTTCTCAGTTTGTTTGAGGAACACAGCAACTGAATCAAGCCAGCAGAAGCACAAAAGTCTGTGAGAAGCACTATTTTAGTGCAATAGTTTCACACTTGGTAACGTTGCCACCTAAAACTGGCTACCTCTGCATAGAGATGGAGAAGAGTTCTTATCACAGCCCCATCGATAGGCCTTTTAGTTTTTACTGAGGGAAGCGCCATTATTTGTGGTCTTGTCACCAGAGCAAGGATAACAACATATTTTGAGGTAATAAAAAACAAATAACAGCATGAAGTTATCTGTTAAAATGTATTGTCCCCAGTATCTTGGATTCTGTCATCAGAATTTGGATAATACTTATTGAAACCATAAGGCTTTACGATAAATGCAACTTGGCCATATGATGGCAAAAGTCTTCAGTGGAGGCATTCCCCTTTGACTCTAGCTGCTCTCGGAGGAGGTGGGTGGTGCTGTGGAAGACGACCGCCGTCGGGACACTGACTGTGAGCGCTCAGGGCTGTGTTTATCATAAGGCTGGAGCTGCACCTCCAGGAAGTCCCTGTGCTGCTGACTGATGACCTGGCTGATGAGTCCTGGCAGAGCCTGCAAGTTAGTCAGTAGAGTCTCCAGCTTTGTCTCCAACAAGGCGATCCTCTTCTCCATGTCCTCTCCTCTTTCATTCAAGTCTGATATCATGTCATACATGATGTTCTGAGTCTGGAACAGGCGAGAGGAAGCAAACTTAGCATTATCATTTACCAAAATGACGGCAGATGTCAAATAAATATGCAGTATTTACACACAGGAGAAGTGATTAAAACAATGATTATTTAAATACATATGTGCAGCTAAAATGCTTTGGTTTTCAGAACCAACTGAAAGGAAAAGTACGACATTTACTCTGCACATTTGGAGCAGAATTCATGCCTACTATAAAATGATAAGAAATCAAAAGTATATTATGTTAACAGAAAATGCTTCATTGTCAAAAATGTTACAAATAGTTTTCAGCACAGAGACAGACGATCAATAAATAAAGAGAATACAAGTTATCATGTTTAACAACAGCACAAGTAAACTGTGTGTCCAACTGTGTCAGTGAACACGTACATAAATGATTGGTCTGTTTATTTGTAATATATTCTTGCAAAAAAAAAAAAAAAAAAGCAAATTCCATGTACATTTTTCAATACCAGTATTTCGTATTTTGTTATTGAAGCATTTCACATGTACGTAAGTAAAAAGCCAATGCATGCATTAATGAGCCCCAGCATTAAATCGCAACCTGTATCAGTTTCTATGAATAACACCTACAACCTTGAAAAGGTACATTTTCTATAAAAACAGTGTTTAGAAGGGCAGACTTCACATAAACAGTTTACTGGAGCTCATGTTTCTGTGCATATCAGAGATGAGCCGATGACCTTGATGAGACAGAAAAGGTGCTGCTGACTTGGACGTTACCAGAAGCGTTCCCACAAGCCTCTGAAAATGTACTGCTTTTTTCTGTTTTTTACTCAAGAGATCTAGTCTTCAAAAATATTCGACAACACACTGAGCAATCCATGTCACTTTGGGATGAGGAGTGGGAGTGATGCTGCTGGAGGGCGGATTCTGAGGTATTATTCAGCTGAGGACTAATAATCCCTGGCAGCCTAGAGGCAGAGCCATCCATCACTTACCTTGTCCTGCTCTGATGTGAGGCGGGAAGGATGAGATGGAGTGTTTATATGAGTCAGCGAGGACTAAAGAAGCACTGACACACAGTGCTTGTGTTGACAGGGCTTTGTCTCTGTGTTAAATTATGAATACTAATATAACCCCATAACCTGCTTATAATCTAAAGACTTCCCAGTTGTGATAGAGCGATTAATCATCTTACTCAGCACAGATGGGATGTTTTATAAACTATCTGTTTTGGTATAACTTGGCTCTGACAGTGGCGGATGAATAATATTGGGCTTCACAATGGAAAAGATTGAATAATGGGTAATTTAATCTTTATTTTATTTACTTTCAGTTCCAGATTTGACTTCTTACTTAGATTTAGTTGTTTAGGTATTTATTCCATTAACCTGGCTGTTCAGCAGTTATCCAGTTTCTGATGAAATTAAAAACAAACATTTCTAACTAAGTGATATCAGCTGATTAATTGACTACAACCATTTTTTTTTTAAGTATCATATCAGGATTTGAAATTCCATTATTGTTTGACTTCTATTTTCCAACACAATTCAACTCCACAGCAAATATACCGGTGTTAATTTAACATCATAAAGTGTCTATATGTGTCCACACTATGCAGTGTAAATTTAACACTTTCAACACCATGATTTAACAACAGAATTTTAAGAAAAACACCACACACAGTGTTGTTTTAAATCAATGTGGTGTTAATACAACACCAACACTCTCTATTTAACACTGACTATTTAACACTCCCATATTTGCTGTGTACACTTTTGAAAGTATTAATTTTACACCGTATAGTGTGGACACTTTATGGTGTTAAATTAACACTGGCATATTTGCTGTGTATGAGCTGTTAATGTGAACTATTACAAGATATGTATGACAATATATATATACAGATTATATCCTTGGACATTTGTTCTTATTGATTTCATATTTAGTATTATATTGCTGGACGTCCTCACTTTTTTATGTTAAGGGTCATTTTATAGAATAATCTTCGTTAGTGGAAAAAAAAATGGAAAAAGGCCTGTTATTGAAAAAGATAAACATTGAGTTCCATAGACCTCAACTTGTCAACTTAAACAATTTTACATTTCTATCAATTGAATTTTTTTTTCTTGAGCTCAAATGTTTGATGAATTATGTCACTTTGATTTTTTTCTTTTTAAATATCAAGATTGATATCTGATGACTGTTTATGTATACATGTACCTGTATATACAAACAAACAAACAAAAAACCTAAAACATGCATATTCAAATAATAGTCGCCATCTGAAAAAATCAAACAGTAAATAATCAATAGTATTTTCATTGTTTGAAACAGTTGTAAATTATTTACTGTATTGAAATCAAGACGTTTTTAGGAGTAAGTTCATATGTAAAATGTATGCTTAACACAAACACAACTGTATAAAATGAAATTTACTGTATATGAAGTTTCTTCTTGCCTTTTTCAGTAAACTTCAAAGAAAATTTGACTTCAAAGTAAAATATGAGACAAGTTTTTTTCTGAATATGAAAGTCCAAATGCAATTTCAAAGCCTACTCCATGCTGCCAATACTATCGCAGTGAAATATTAAGTCCCACTGGGAGAAAAAGTGGGTGTAAAAATGCTGTGGTTATTCTAAATTTTTAACTTCTCCAAAGTTTCTAAAACATCCAGACTACCCCTGGAAAATATAGGACATGACCTTAGAGTCTAAATAGTGGTTGCAGCTTGGCTGCATGAAGTGTGGAGTGAATACCTAAAAACATAGCTTTAATTCAACAGCGTCTTCCCTCATTAAAAAGTAATTTACTGCCTTACAGAGGCTTACATGTGAACTAATTATGCATTTTGTCAGTATATCATTAATTGAAACAACAAATAATGATGACATAAAATGAAACAAATTGAGAAAATAGGACTTGTTAACTATGAAGGAATTGAATATCATACAAAGAGCATGAAATAGAAACAAACCATTGACAGGCATAAAATATCAATAATAAACAGACAACATGAAGGTATTTCTGGACCAGAGAGTGAGAGAAAAGGGGGAAGAAGAAGAAAAGCTTGATGTGTAATTCAGCCTGAATATGGCATGAATGGAGGAAATGCTGAGGAAAAACACAGACATAGACTTCTATACACGCTTCTGTCACATTAAATAAAAGAATAATATCTGCTACGTTAGACCGTGTGACTAAGCAGACACATTGTGATCTGAGGAATTTCGCATGGCACTGCAGTGGCAGTGCAGCTGCCGGTGATAGGTTCAGTCCTATTTAGCTCCATTTTCCCACTGGAAGCACACAGAAATGACTGGGCTAACACTGCCCTCTTATGGCATCAGACTCCTACAACAACGATTAAGGTGGCAGCTGAGTTAAACTAAGCCATCTTATCCAATGTCACATCCAACTCTTGCTGCTGTTTTACAGCACGGTGTGATTGGGCAATATTAACTAATACCTTTCATGACATGCTGGCCTGAATCCACTGTGACTGGGGTGTACTTCTGAATGTCAAAGCCCTTTCTCTGCTCTCTTTCCCTGCCCTTAGTTCTGGCTGAATCATCAGATCACAGTGTGTCTCCCTTCCCAGGTTACTGTTTCTGCTGTGTCAGGCTGGCACACTGCCTGGTCTTTCCCTAAGGTTTGTCAACTTCTGTTTAGTGCATCTGGAGACAAACATCAGAGAATACATAAAGTGAAAATCAGTATTGGATTTCTGCATTCACAAAAGGGTTTCCTTCTGCTCTCATTTAGCAATTTGCAGTAGAACATGTCCTGGGGAAATGTATACTGTAAAGAAGACAACCAGAATTATCAAAACAATTTTTACCACCATGTGAAAAGCCTGTCTGTTTATTTGACACCTGTAGACTTTGATTATATTAGAAAACACAATGAATTCAGCAAGTGAAGTAGCATGCATTGAATTCAGTCACACAAAGGAAAGACACTTATTAAGATAGTTGTCTGTCCTAATGCACAATGCAGCAGTAAACTCTAGCTTACCTTAGCAAGGTCCACTAGTGAGTTTGCTTGGTCATTCAGCTTGCGTTGCTCCATTTTAACACTTCTCAATCTGAACACAAGACCATTCAGAACCCAATAAATTAACGCTATCAGAGTTTATCATTGAATTTGTGCACACACAAGGCATACACATGGAGAGCACTCCTAGGACATGCACAGGATGTGTGTAGAGAATGCAGGGATCGCAAGGGTCAGTCTGTTTGGTTGAGCTGCATGCAAGTGGAAAGGAGACCACAGAGGGGGAGAGCTGCCACTGAGGAGAATGAGACCAGCTCTACGTCCTACTCAACCAATACATAAAACCACACTAAAGGAATGAGTAGGACTTGTATTAGAGCATTTGTGCAGTGAAAACAACATTAATCAAGTCTTAGAAAATGGTACATTGTATTTTAAAGCATCGAAAAGCCCACTGTTGCATACAGTGTACTACATACTTTAAGCCTTTTTCTTTTGGTTACATTAGGCTATTTTTCTTAATTTATAAATTATTTATATAGAGCATACACCAGTTTTTAATATGCAAAAGTATAGTTCTAATGTTTAACCTTTTAACATTTGTTGTCTGCTTGAAGTTTTCCTTTTAAAATTGCAAAACAAACCCATTGCACTGTTTGCAGCATATCCTTGGTAATAAAGCATTGTAAATAGGCATTAAAGAAATCATTAGACAATAGTATTATGTGATTTGGCCCACTTTTTATCAGTCAAATATCTTGCTACTTTTGTATGCAAAAATTTACCTTACCTACTATACTGAATAAGTTTAAATAATTCACATCTTGCGTTTCATTAGGCTTCTATAGCCTGTTTTCCCTCTTGTGCTCAGGGGGCTTAAAACAGCAACTGTGCAGTATTGTAGAGTGTGGACCGCATGTGGTTTCAAGATATTAAGGAATGTTATTTCTCCTGAAATCACCCACGCATGCTAAATTACTCTGAGCACAGTACACAGGATGAGCTTGTGATATCAAGTTGGAAACAGATTTTGATTGAACAAATACCCTCTGTATTTTACTGAGACATGAAGGCTGCATGAATTGAAAACAAATAGCAGCGAAGGTTGGTAGAGATTTAACTGGTCTTTAGGGAAATCTGCTAATTAGTACGTAGCTGAGATGCACCCCTTTTTCATGCAATGCAGGATCAGTTTTCTTTTCCTGAGGACAGGCAGATGTGGAACGAAGATGACGGGTTAGACCAACAGAGGGTGCTACAGGAGTCACTAGAGAAAACTACAGGCAGGAGAAAATGTCCTGATAGCTGAGGACCGAAATGCTTCATACAGAGCAGCTCACTAAAGACAAGTACAAAGTACTATTGCAAAGTAGCTCTTTTATTAATTAAGTGACAACGTAAAAGGGAAAAAGGAGGCAGTCTAAATCTAATGTAATGAAAGGTAATAGGTATTCAGTGTTAAATGACTTTGCAGTTGATGTAAGCCCTGTTAGAATAATGCATTTCACAGTTGGATGACCAATAGCTGACAGAGGGGGTCGAAGTACAGGGCAGCATAAGGTCAGGCTGAGAAAGCCTACATGCCCTGTTTTTAATATTCAAAGTGTCCTATTCCCTCAGTCAATCACTCCTCATGGGCAGTTCTCCTTTTCAATGGCCACTCTATTTGCTCACTGTTCATCAGCGGAAACCAGCTACACCAGGCATTTAATTATACCTCACTAAATCTGTTGAAGCAATCTGAGTTAGTGCTGCACCACATTTTTTATTTTTTTTTTATTTCAACCCTCATGAGTTGTTTTCTTTGTCATGATCTCTATTTACCTCATTGTGCCTGTTATTTTTCTGTCCCTGTTGGCAGCTTCATGTTGCTGGTCACAGTTACAGCCACTCAGGCTCTTCACCCTGACCTTCCTCTGAGGTCATTTTCCTGATTCTTTCATCTAGTAATCTCCAAACTAACAAGCACTCACTGTCCTGCTTCTTGCTATCATTTCCACTTCAACCTTGTAGCTAAAGGGCGCAGCATTCCCAAAGAGACAAACTATACGGATACATTTGGTTTGACAGCTTTTACAACCTGCAACATACTGTCAGACACATGCATACACTGGTGTAGTTTCAGTTTAATGTAGTTTCACTGAGATTCTTCTGTGTTTCCATTTTATCCTTACATTCCCCTAAATCTCAGAGGTAAATATCATACTTTTATCATTAGTCTGACAACCTTAGTTACTTTTCAGATGAAGATTTGACACGGTGGACATTATAACAAACTTGTAAAACACAACACATTGTGTAAAATTAAGCCAGTGGTTTCAAAGCTTTTTGTCTTCTGTAGGCGTCTCAAATTCAACTTGCCTATGCATTAACATCTCACAAAATACTGATTTTTCCCGCTAAATCTCTCGCATGGTTTCATTTTAATAAATTTTCTACTATCTCACAAAAAAAACTAACCACTGCTGAATTAATATTTTTACTTAAGTGATCTGAAAACTTAAAAAAAGAAAAAAAAAAGAAAAAAAAAAGAAAACACATTTAAACAACATCCTGCATGTAGAAAGATAAGTACACCATCCAAACAATCTGGGGAGTAATTCAAAGCAGCTTTATCTGCTAATTAATTCCTCTTAGTGCAAGGATGCATGACAGCTGCATGTCCTGGTTATTATGCTGTTTACCAGCAATGATAGCACTGGATCAGCGTCTTTGCTACTGTGTCATCCAACAGAGAAATGAAGGAAATATGACTGCAAATGTTGTAACAGGCGTAACAATGGTTCCACACGCCGAAAGATGACCCTGAGCCCGGATCAGCATGAGTGTGACTGCTAAGTGGTACAACATGACTGGAGGGATACTATAAATTAAGTACTTTGCTGCTCTAGTCGTCATCCTTCGGTACGTGAAAGCACAGTTGGCTGGAGTTTAATCAGTGGCTTCCTGATTAAAGATCAGATTCTCATCACATCCATGCAGAAATGGAAAGAAAAAAACCCTCCATCACTGATAATTGAAATTCACTTAAGATGCATCTATGTGTGTTTATATTATGTGTAGCATGAATCAACAGCAAGGTGTAAAAAAAAAAGAAAAAAAAAAAAGGTGTTTGTGGAGTCTTGGGTCTTGGAGGCGTATAACAGTTGACATTAAATGGGAAAATGTGAGACTATTGTGCAGTTTATTAAATTGACATGCTACTCAGCTGGGAAGAAATCAAAATAAGACCATTGTAGCTGTTTAAAAGAAATAATCTGGAAACATTATGATTGTGTCACCTGAAACAAATCAATCATTACATGCTACGACATTTTTTTTGTAGCATGAATTTCACTTATCAAATGAAGGAGTGTCATTTTTAGTCACATTATTGGGTTCAAGGACAAGCTCTCGTTAGCATGCACACAACAGGTCTTTATCTACACATGAGGCGAAGACTTACTTTCGAGCTCTATTGCATTGTGTTGACACAAACAGGAAAAAAAGGAAACATGAAGTAGACAAATGAATTATTACAACATCAGATAAACATATTCAGATGGTGAAATCTGTTTTCTCAGGTCTGGCTGCTGTAACCCTCATCTCTACACTGTCACATCAACTCTGAACAGCAGAAAACAATTTTTTATGCTTTTTTTTTTTTTTTTTTTGCACCAAAACATGTTATCTTTCTGCTTCTGGGCTGTTTCTTGTAGACTGTGCTTGCTTTCTTAATGTAATGGCCCCTTGCTTGTCCTGGTTAACAGAAATACAGTAAACAAACACAACCTTCTTGTTAACGTCACTCAGCCGAGTGCAGTCCCTATACATTCACCAGCACTGACAGCGCCTCAAAGCAACTATGGCTCCATTTAGCAACCGCTAACACCTCACATCCCTCTCTCTGACTGATGAGTATTTCAGAGAGGGTTTTTTTTTCTCACTATCTTGCTGTTTATGTTAGAGCTGATGTAGTTTGACCTGAGGAAAAGGCCGCAGTGTATCTGATTTGATGTTTGCCACCACCTCTCCATAGGTCAAGGACGACTTCGGGCCTTTTTTAAAGCCCCCTTAAACGATTTGCTCCCTCTCAAGTAATTTACTTTCCTGTACTTGAGTTTGAGCATCACACCCTGCACATAGCGCATGCACTGCTACAGGCAGCACTTGAAACTCGTCACAACAAGGTCTGCCATTACACAACCTCTTGAACAAAACAGAATTCTAAAAGAAGGTGTGACAGGAGGAAGCAACACCATACTGAGGAGCTGTCCTTGCATGCAGAGCTGGACGTGACTTTTTCCCACCAAATCTGGTTCTTTATAGATTTAGCTTTAGCTCCAAGGGATTTCCATTATTAGGCTGTCCTAGAGAACAGGAGGTGGACATGAGACATTGTCATCACCACTGCAAATCACCTCAATATGACAGCAAGGACACAATGACGCCACAATGAAAGAATTACAAATGGCCAAAATCTGGATGTGGGTTGCAGCAGCTGCAGACAGTTCATGAATTTATTTTTCTTGTAATTAAAACCCTAATGTCTTTAAAACACAAATGTATGTAAGATTTATGAGCAAAGCAACGTTGCGCACAGGAAACCACAAAGACCCAAATACATACATAAAACCACAGAAAGCAAACAAACATATGAACAGGGGACAGTTACTGGAGCCAAAAATCTACATTATGAATAAATCATTTTACATGTTACTACAATAAGACACTGGTTTGATTGGAGGTTTGAGAAACCTACACACATTAAGTGCTCGTAGACACTGTAAGTTGAAGAAAAACAAGAGCGAAGTAAGGCTAAAATCAATATTGTTTGGGAGTTAGTCAGCACTTCAGGGGTCCTCGGGGACCCACTAAAAGACTAGCTGACAGGTAAATGTCTGACCAGCCACTAGAAAAGTAGAAACCCACATGTGTTGGCTCCGAGGTCAGTCTGACACCCGACTCACTGCTTAAAGTGCACCGAGACACACCAGTCAGTCTGACAGCAAAAAGCAAAAGAGATCAATATCATACTGCTATGTTTCTGTACGAATATTTAAAAGTAAAATGAGACACCGAAACTGCTGGAAGATTCCCACACAAACCCTGTAGGTGGTTTTTCATTTCTCATATACAAAAAAACGTCATCTTGCACAGATCAAAATGTGTCTTAATTCAAAACCAGTTCGAAAACTTAGTAGTGTATCAGAGACAGCAGTTTTCCCACTCTTACTGATGCAGAATCTACCGAACGTCGACTCATTTCACATCAAATCTGCAAATTTAAAGTCAGTCAAGTCAGATGAAACATGGATAAAAAAGCGCAGGATCCTTCAGTAATTTATATACAGCACATTTTTTTGCTACAGGTGTCAAACAATTCAGATTTCAGGTTCATGTCGCAAAGGTACATTAGGCAAATGCACTGCTGGATGAAAGGCATTAGATCAACATGAACGCGGAGCTCAGAGGGGTACCTACTGGTGAATGGCTTGGAGAAATTTTCTCTGGTGCTTCCTGACTCTGGCGTGGTCCATCTTCCTCACCAGTTTGGTGTTTTTATAGATGAGCCACGTCTCCCTGAGAACATTCGCAGCTGTATTTTTCACCTAGAGTGCAACATGAGGAAATATTTATTCAAGAGAAACAGACACTGATTGCAGCTGATGTCATGAGGTCAAGATAACTCAGGTGTAGCTTACTCTTTTTGTTAGCTGGGTGTCCATCATAAAATTGTGGACATGTTTTTCAGCTTTGGTTAATTCCAGTTTTTTTGCCACCACAGCCACCACCAAGGCAGTGCAGCCAGCACCCTGTTAAGTAACCAGCACAAATATTTTAGTATCTGAATCTTGATACATTGGTGTCTGCACATATGTACTGAAGGAGGATCTCTTTGTTTCCCAAGCACAGAAGGAAAAATTAATAAAAACCAAAACAAATTTGGCCATATTGTAAATCATTATTGGCCCAGCATTTATCAGTGCATCCCCAGTGTTTTCATTTGCAGCACATTTTAGTAAATGTTTCTTAACTTCCACAAAAATACTAATAATGACAATTATAGAAGAACATGAATCTGCTTTTCTGTGATTTTTCTCACCATAATGCCAGTTAGGAGACAGACTCCTTTCCCACAGTATGTGTTTGGGACCATATCCCCATATCCAATGGTAAGAAACGTGATTGAGATCAACCACATGGCTCCTAGAAAGTTGCTGGTTATGTCCTGGTTGTCATGGTACCTGCAATAAATAATAAATGAAATAGTTTCCCTGAGCTTCATACACTGCATTCCAACAGTTTCAAATGACTGCATCCAATTTGAATAAGAAAAAAGAAGATGCATACTATTATATGTTGCATGTTACATTATTGAAGGTGTACTGTTTTCTTATATCAGATCTAAATCACTGGCTTCACAAAGAGCCGGCTAAGAAATGTATACATTATCTATTTTTATGCCTTATCTATGTTTCATGCAGAACGGGGCAGGATAGCGTGAGAAACATATCCAGGCACCTCTCACAAGCTCTCACAGTCCATGCAGCGATGATCCACAGCGAGATGGTGAATACCAGCAGCACAGTTCCGGGACAGATGGTCATGAGTGTCTTCATCACAAAGCGTGTGTTAAAGTTAATCTTGTTGAGTGCACCAATACTTCGAGATGAGGCATCTGTGAAGAGCTTGCTATGCAGCAGCATGACACGAGCAATGAGGTACAGCCGCAGAAACATGGGGATGGACAGGATGATGTCCACATCCGCATCCGTCTTGGATGGCACGTAGGAATAGGCCAAGCGTGCTGTCCAGGTGAAGGTGTAATTCCCTGGGATGGGGTGGATGGCGCAGACCAGGATCTCCAGGCAGATGAAGAAGATGCGCTCATATGTCATGGCTATCCTCCAGTCGTCAGCTGCGTTGTCCACCATAAATAACTGCAAAGAAAGTGCAGAGTGAGGCTGATGGAGGGTAAATGCCAGCTAACATTTCCATCATAGTGACACAGAAAGCTACAGGAAATCATTAAACTCTATTAAACAATAAGTCACAAATAGCCTCAAGTCATTTAGTCACATTTTAGGCCACATTTCTAAAGACCTAAGCAGTTATTTGTTGTATATTGTTGCCCATTTACTACAAATGATATATGGACTGACCTGAATTAAACTGATCTAAGTAATGGTGCTCACTACAACATTTGAAAGAAATGCAGTGAAACATAACAAATAATAAAGGTTAATATTAAAAAGGAAAGGAATGTCACTCTGATACAGTGCTGTGCACATAATAAAAAAAATATATACTGGGTTAAAAAACTCATTTGGTCACAGGCTGTTATAAACTAACAGAGGTGGGTTATAGACTGGGAGAAAAGGAAGCAGTAAGATTAAAAAAATAAATATTCAGATACATAAAAAAAAAAAAAAAGATCTATTGACTTTTAGATGACCAACGTCCATGGTGGTATTTGATGAGTTTGAAGTTGCATAAATCTTGCAGGAAGCCACTTGTTGTTTGTTTGAATACTTTTACACTAGTAACTCTACATAATGTTTTTTTTAACTGTTGAGATTCACATTAAAATTATCTAAAGACTCAAATAAACACAAAAAATCCTCTGTTTCAAAACCATTCATTAAGTATACTTCTACAATAAAGGTTGGTATTAAATGCAGGTGCATTTTTTTTTTTTTTTGTTGTTGTTGTTGTGACTTCTCAATCAATACAGTCATGCTTTTTTTTTTTAATCACCTCATGCTTAATAAGATAAATGATGTTTTAAAGTCTCATTCATATTATGTTTAGATAATTATTGATTTTATTAAAGTAGCCACAACTAACATGTATAAAGATCTAACAAAAACAAACTCAGTGAGACTGGGATTTATTACATGAATAAATATATGTATTTCTTTTATTTTGAGCATTGTTGGATACATTTTAAGTTATGTTGATCATAGAAGTCAATAAAATTAGCTTAGTTGTATGTGGATATTTTAATGGGATTTTTTTGTGTAAATTATATATTCTACCTTTAAACAAACCCCAAACTTTTTTCTTTCAAAAACATCAAAAAATATAATTTATCAGGTATTAATGTCAAAGTAATGTAACTGTTTTTTACTAATATTGGTGTTTTTTTCCTCATGTATTCTTACAAATCCCTCAGTGCTGGCCCATGTAAGTCCTCTCCTCTCTCACTACCCTCCCCTTTAAGTAAAAACAGGACATTTTTAAGTGTTACTCTAACAGTGTGCAGTAAGCATTTTCAACTTCAAAGCGTTGGACTGATGAGAACATCTGCCGTCTTCACATTAGCATAGGTTCTGATTGCCTGGCCACCCCGACCAGAAGGCGTCCCATTTCACTGGGGACCTCAGTGTGGGTGGATCTCAGCATCCCTCATCACTCTTCTCCACCTAATCTTCTATCACACACAGGTCCTTTCCTCACGTACAGTCACCTCTACTGCTGTTTCCTCTTCTCCTCTTCATCACTTTCAATCCAATACACACTCATCTTCAGCCCAGGACAGATTCACTGCTCAGTGCTTTCACCCTGAACCACCAGTGACCATGACCGCCACCAGCGAATCACTCTCTGCGATCCCTGATCACACCTATAGCTGTAGATACACGATCTTAATCTCAGTCCTCTCACTGAGTTTTATATATGTGAGATACAGATTAAATGCCATCAAGCTGTATTAGAGTCTCCTGTATTTGTCAAATAATTTCTCTTTCTAACGTGCCACACTGGTATCCCTCCACAGCAGCTCCAGCTCTTTCCACTCAATCACCTCAAGGTCTTCTGCCTGTGCACGGGCCGTCACAACTGGCAGTAGATATTTCACAAAACATTGCTGTCAGCAAATACAAGAGAGGTTTCCTATCAGCCTGTTTTTGCCATGAGAGCAGGAGCCTCTGAAAGAACTGAAAAAAAAACCCCGCACATGATTACATTTTGCAGGAAACATGCTTAATATGCATGTCCGGCACATACTCAGGTATTAAAATGAATTTATGCATATGCAGTGTTTCTGCTTTGCATCTCATGGGAGCACAATTTTGCGCAGGTCAAGTCATCTTTAAGCTCAGCTTATCTTTAATGCTTGAAAGTGTAGAGTTGTAATTTTGTCACTTTTCTTTATTCCCCCCAAAAAGCTTGTCTGCATTTAGCCCTGAATGAAAAAAAAAAATGAAGAAAAGCTTTTTATCACTGAGCTGTGTGTAAATCTAAAAATACTTGATCAGTCAAAACATCAGTTTTACAATGAAATAACTCAATAAGAATTAAGATACTCATAATAATCCACACATTCTGGGTGCATACATCACAATGCGGCTGCTTGCCAACCAATTTCCATTTACGTTAAATGGGTATTTCTCATTATAGAAGTAAAAAAGTGGTCCAGTCCTTGAGGGCTAATGGGATCAGTGACCTAGATTGTAAATTTAGTACTGATATGTAACATAAAATGGAATTGCTGAAATAGTCATATTTTTCATGTTGGAAAAAAAAGGCTCTTATTCAACATGTTCGACTCAAGGACAAAGGATAAAAAAAAAAAATCAATAATTTTTGCTGCCACTTTGCTTGCAGTCATACATGAATGCTCCACATGCTAGAGTTTGACAGCATCACACACACTCTGACACTACAAACAGCAGAATTACTTTAGTATACAAATTCAATAAAGCCACACCAGCAACAAACACAACATGCTCATTATACTGTGGCTTGTTTGTGAGCCACTGCTGCGTCTAACAGGGACTGTACAAGAAATATCAACTGTCAACAAGCTGGCACATTACAGCAAATAACAAACACAGCAAACACATGTCCCCGAACAAAACTGGCCCTGCTCATTTATATTTATTTAAAAGCCACAATCAAAGTTGCACCAGACACAGAAAACACATCAATTAAATTTTAAGAGGCAGTTGTTCATATCAAATGAATGACACTGAGCTCTTTTAACAAACTGACATCTGTCAGAGAAGTGTGTAACTCTAACCACAGCTCGTCTTGTTCGGCTTTCCAAGTGAGTGTAATGTAGACACTGAAACACAAGCTGTGACTCCATTATGGTACGGTTTCTTATTTACCGAATTAGACTATGAAAACAGCGGAATCTATTGTTTGCACACAACACACGCTGCGTTTTCTTTTACATTCAGACCAATAAAACCATCATGTCAAAAGCTTTTACAAAGTTTGTTGCCTCAAAACAGTGTAATTAAACATTTAAACCCAGGTTGCATAAGGAAAGCCTACTTGTGGGTAAAAGCAATTATGGTAATGGATGACCTGAAACACAATACGCAAGAGCCCTTTAACTCCAAGCATCAAATATTCCATGAAGGCAGCAGAACCACCAGTTTATGACAGAGAAGTGGAAAAAGCTACATCCACATTGTAAAATCCTTAACGTGCGTGTCTGTGAAAATAGCTCAAGATAGGATACTTAGAGAGGCATGAAAATAATGACCTGATCGCTCATTGTTTTAAATTAATTACAGACGGTCAACAAATAATTTAAGCCGCTCACATAACAAGTTTAATTTTTAATTAAAGTAAACACAACTAGAAACAATTTCAAAACCTTCAAGCATTTGTAAGAAAGCCAAGCAATTATCATTTTAAGATTTAGATTTTTTTCAAGTATGAGTTAAAATAAGACAATTAATCAGTGATAAATTCTTTCTGTAATTATTTTTTTGCATTATTATGATAGGTTGTTTTGATGCTTTTTTTGGTTATAGGTGCCCACAGGGGTATGAAAATTAATTACACACACAGTTCATGCAAAAAGTGGGGAAAACTGGGGGAAATATGTTGCCAGCTGAGGCAATTCAAGTATGTCTGACAGACTAATATGATGCAACATTATAGCACACAGTGCACTGCTGATGAGTTCATTCACCAAAATTACTTTTAAAAAGCTTCATATTTTTGTACTTAAGGATGCACTACTTGTTTTATTTTTTTTGTGTCATGGGTAGAAGTTCAATAATTGCCTTCCAGGATGTTGTAACTCAACTGGTCTGACAGAAATCAACAGTTCTCTCCACTTCTATTGTAGAAAGTCGACCCTGTGACAGTGACTTTATCTAATCACAGATGTTTACGGGGGTTTAGTATGTGATTGACGACTGTAATTACCAATCACTGTTGACATTTCCTACTGCTCTTCTCTGTAGGAAGCAGTGTGAAACCAGGTCATCTACACTCATATTTTCTCTTTTTAGATTTGGACCAATAGGAGAAAGCTGTGTTGTAATACTTTCCACCCCTCTTATTTCACCTTGAGCAGCTTTAACAAAGTAATCACACATCGATTTTTAAGTTTAATTGCTGAAGTTTTGAGATACTGTCTCAATTGATGGAGAAATTACCTAAGTGTATGACATTACACTGCAAAAAAGGGTGTCTAAAAACAAGATAAAAACACTAAATCTGAGGAAAAAGCTTCTAAAAACTAGTGAAATTATCTGTCCATGCAGCAAGATCATTTCACTTGACAAGATTCTTGAATTAAGGTTGTTAAATCTAGAAATAAACGTGCCTACAGATGTACGAACACTTAAAATAAGAAAATAGCTCTTAAAACAAGATAAATGATCTAACATTTCTAAATCTAAGCTTGTTTTTTATCTTGGTAAAAAAACAAATATTTGCGGTGTACAATTTATTAATTCAACACCAAACGTTCTCTCCACATGCAACACGTGCACATTAAGTATCAGATATCTCTAAAACCTGAGGAAAAACAGGATCCGCATCAGTATAAATAGCCAGAAACAAATCACCAGTTGTTTTCACCAAATTACATTTGACAGCTCGTTTTTATCCAAGAATTTAAAAATTTGAGGTGTAATGTAATTTTTTTTGTTACTTTTTTTTTTTTTATGTCTAACTCCGCTGAGTTTTATTATTCTGATCCTGATTTAGTGACACATGTCATATTACCTAAAGTACTGTCAAAAGCAATATTCTGTGTCTTCCGCTGAAAAGGTGATGTGCAGTTATTAAAGGCCTTTATAGAAAATAAGTTTCTCCATAAATTGAATGTTGTAAACAAATAAATAAATATGATATCAATTCATTTTACATGTTAGAATGCAGAAAAGTACATATAGGCTTGTATTACATTTGTTAATGTTATATTTTGGATTGTATTTTATGTTTGGATCACAACTTTACTTCTACCGCTCTGATTTTCTGTATTTTCTTTCACCTTATGGTACAACATTCAAGAGCATCTCACTTCATATTGTATATAAATAAGAAATAAAAAACACTAAAACGCTTCTACAAATTATTTTTTTATCAAATAGACTCTACTTCTATATAGGACCACAGTCACCTAAACACAAACGAGTCATTAAACAGCCTTTAAAAAAAAACAACCAAAAAAAAAACAAAAAAAACAAAAAAAAAAAAAACCCAAAGCCTTCACTGTCCAAAAATATCCTCCCTCTTGTAGCATTAAACTCTAATAAGCCCTCACTACTATATTCATATACTCTACTCAAATCCCACACTAAGCCGTCTGATTTTACAATCTGAGAGAGCAGTGACCGTCTCTAAATGAGGCCAATCCTGCTGCTCTCCGGCATTCTGCTTGTTGTCTGATGGATTCAAAATACTGTCTAATCACTATGAGTGCATGCCCTCTGCTCACTGTGACAAAGTTTCATTCATGTTAGGGTCAGAAACAATGCAGCCGAGATAATACAGAAATGGTTTCATTAAGCACATCCCTGCCTGCTGCAGTCCCACATCTATAGAGTAAAGAAACGCTCACCTGCGATGCAGGCTGGGTTGGTTACTGGTTTCACTACGCTCAATATAACTAATGGAGTCCAGCTCAATATTTAATCTGTGTAATGCAGAGATGGGAACATATATCTTGTCACTGAGAATGAAATCTCATTAGTGAATTAGGTTGAGAGGTTCAGCCCAATTAGACATTAATGCAATGCTTTATTTATGATATCAAAGTGAGCCACTAAGAGGCCACTTTGCTGAGTAAATCTGAAGCTGCTGTACATTTAGTTTGCTTTTGTTTCAGAAATTAAGTCTCGCATTTGCATATACACCCTTCTATTGAAGCAAAGTCAAACCTCTCTGAGCCAAAGTAAAAGCCTGTATAAATCTTTATTTCTTAAGAGCGTTGCTGTTGCAGCCAAGTTACTCCCATTAATAATCTAAAATTGTTTGCATGTTTAAAATCACTCGCTGGGAACAATTCTGTAAATGTTATCAATAAATAATCTTTAGGATTCTCAGCTCGCCCTTGGAAGTCTGTACGTTCAGTGAAAGCCTCGAGGTCACTAGCCAGTGGTGGTTATCTGACTCCAGTCTGCAGTCTCAGGTAGAGGACAGATTTCACTGTGAGAAATGCAGAGTGTCTCCTGCAGTTACACCATATCTCTGACACATACGCACCACCCAGGGGCAGTCTGACAAGAACGGCCAAGTTTGGCTTTGGCAGGATTTGCTGGCACAGTTTGCACGATGTGTTGTTATTTTATCTTTTCCGCAGATTGTAAAATTTAATTCTCTGTGACTGTGAAACATCAGCGCTGACTTTTATCACAAAAGTACACATCAAAGACAGAACAGCCCCCACAGCATTTTGCATTAGTTTAAGAAACTCAGCAGAACTGTCATCACAAGGTACAGCAACATAGCAATGGCCTTAACACAAATGCCCCTCGGCAAAGAGCGTTTGATGTCAGCGGAAGAGAAAACTTTCAAAATGTCAGTTTGTGTCTGCAAGGAAATATGGTGAGCTCATCAGCGATCTTAGTGAGATGCTCCCGATTCAAGACTCATATCAGACTTTGACAATGACGAATCAAAGTCAGTGAGATGCCACAGACTCTAACCTTACCATTTCAACTCAAACTATACGATAAGTCACTGTCTGCCAGCACGGCAAACTCAGCTAAACTAAAAAGTCTAAAAATTCCTCAGGCGGATCGCCAGCTGTCAACAAAAGACACAAGTGTGACTGAATCAGGCTGATAACATTTCAAGTAGAAAAAGAAAAGAGCTCAACATCAGTATGTACAAAGGATGATACTAGATTGGTGATATTTCTCCTAATTGTAGATGCTGAAGCAAATCTATGGATGCACTGTTCACTCCTCTTAATGTACTTGGCTCCGCAGGTCACCCGTCAGTGCCACTGAGATGCAGCAGATGTATCCCCAAACAATTCAGATGACAGCTGGTGTCCAACACCTCTCCTGTCTGACCTGACCTTATGAATGTTCAGTCACTCTGAGAAGAAAAACCTCCTGTTGTTAAATTCCATAAAAATGAGAGGGCACCATCTTTACCCATTTTGACAAGTAAATCAGTTTTAAGGGGCTGGAAGTGGTGGGGAAATATTTCATCACAGTGACTTATGCTTCTACATCTGACAGGCATCTGTGAGTACACATGGATGTGCATGCATAATCTATTTCCCTGCAGGAGCTAAATTTCCCCAAATGGAAAAGTGCAGTTTTAGAAAAAGAACTCGGCTAATATTACAAGCAATATGAGCTCATATAGAGCCTCCAAAAACTGAACAAACCACAGATATTGCATCATAATATCATAGATAGATGGGAATCATAGATGGGAAATTGGATTGTTAGTACTGTTGTTTGACCTGAAGGTATTAAGACACAGATTAAGAAAACCAATTTTCTCTGATAAAATAGTAGAAATTGAAGTCAGAATTTCAAGTTCATATTACACTGTCAGGTAAGTGGCTCTTCTATCTTCCACTAACAGAAGTAGTGATAATCTTGCACATAAATCAATTAGTCTATCCTGGTAATATAAATAATATAATCTATAAGTAAAGCTGATAGTTAACTCAGATTAGAAAACCACTTCCCAAGGAAATTCACTTTACTGTCACATATGATGAACAAAAAAAACATCAAATCCCCACAATTAAAAAACTACAGCTTGTAAAATGTTGACAATTTGACTGTAAAATGACATGAACTTATAATCATAATAGCTGTAAGCTTTGATTTCATCTTGCATGAGATGAATGCTATATGATTTTTGAGGAATTCACTAAATTTAGCTTTGTCTGTCTAGGGATATTTTTAAATGCAAGCCTCAGTTTGACCTTCATGAAGTAAAACCATTGTCTTTTCATTTATGTTTGATCATATGTGCTTGTCATAAAAAGCCTGTATTCAGCAGTGAACAGAAGCACAGATAAAATGAGAAGAGTGTGTGTGCGTGCATGAGTGTGTGTGTGTGTTACATTAGCAAGATAGAGTCTTAAATTGCCTGTGTGTGCTTATGTGTGAGTTCGTGTGCACATATGTCAGTGTGCAGGAAGCAAGTTTTGACAGACGAACAAAAACAGGCATAAAAGGCCCTGAGAGAAGGAAAGGAGCAGCTGGTACGGTGAAAGTTGAAATATAAACACTTTTTAAATAGTAAAGCACAGTCATCTTCCAGGAAGTTGTTGAAAGTTTGTTCTAACAATGATTTAATAGATTAGAGGAAGGCCTTCATAATCAACTTACGCTTTCAGAGCTATGTGGAGTAAGTAAGACTGCAGTGAAGTGATGATGTTTTCTGATTCATGTTTGTATCCACTTTGACTATACTGTGCGTAAATCTCAGAGAGTGGATGTGTGGTGAAAAGTGCATTACTGTAATCAACTCTGTAGCAAATAACTGCCTTAATAAATTTTTCTGGGTCAGCAGAGATAGAAACATCTTTATTGCAAAGACAGAGCTATCTAGGCTGAACAATGTTTTGGATATTGACGTGACTGTCACAGGAGCATGGATCAAAGCTGCCTCAACAGCTTTCCTGTGGGATAAATGTGCAGCTACTGACAATTAAAAGCATTGAAATGAGAGCTAGTTTTAGAGCTGAAATTAACATATCGGCTTGCTTGCAATGAAGGGAAAAAAATGCTGTTTTACAGTTGTTTTTAATGGTTAAAACAGAGGACTCAAGTGCTGCTAGTAGCTTTGTAAAACTGCCTATCTGTACCATATTTATCACTGCTGCTATGCTGCAGTATCATTAAAGAAAAACATGTTAGAAAATTAGGTCCAGTGTGATCATTAGTGACAAGGAGACGGGGAGTTCAGGGCTTCAGCTTTTAAGTGGTTTAAGGTGAGCAGGGACCAGAAATGTACTGCTACTAATTTAACACAATCTGTTATAAAACTCACTAAATGGAAGCCTGCTGTGATGAGGGATGCACCTTTGCAATATATTAACCCCAACAAAATGAGTATATTATTTAAAATAAAAAAGTTTGCACCAACAAGGCATAAAGACACAGATCAAGAACTGATTAATTTAGATAGGATTAGAATAAAAAGATGTGAAGGCTGTAGAAGAATAAATATCATACTTTGTGCAAACGTACAATGTGCATTCTCATTTATAAAGAACTACTGGAATGAAAATGCTTCTGTTACACACTGAAATATGGTCCTGATGTCTGTGCATTTCTATCATTCCTGATAAAGAAGGGTTTACAATGAGACATCTGAAGGGGGCGACACATTTAACTGTTGGCCTGTGTCAATGACTGATGTAGCAACAAATATACCAACACAGCTGATGAATATACTGTGGCTAATCCAACTTTTGCTGCAAAAGAGAAAACCCTGTTGTGCTTTGTCCAAATGTTTTTTTTTTTCCTGCTTCACATCTTGAATTTAAGTCTTTGTCAGGTAAAGAAAAACGAGCAGATGCAACAGCAGGATCAGCAAGCACAATTTACCTAAAGGCACAGCACTTGTTTAAAAGTAAAAGGATAAAGCCATTACCATGATTAAACATGTCGTCATTCGAGAAACCAGAAAATGCTTGAGCTGTGTTTTCTTTCAACTGAAGTTTTCCTTTTAAGTTGATTTAATTAAGAATAAGAAAAAGGTTGCAGATACACAAAAGACTTCTGGCAACACATGTCCACGCCTCTGCAGAAAGTGACAGCACTAATTTTGTGGCTTTTCAACAGAGACTGGAGCGTAGAGGGAACTGTAAGTGTAATGCAACAAAGCTCCGAGGCAAGGTCATAAAATTGTCCAAGTGTAGGTAGATCTCAGGGGAAGTGGACAATCCATATACATCAAATGATAGCCTGTGAGGAGTCCCTAAATCTTATATATGTATAAAAAAAAACCCATAATGAAGTGGTAATTAAGTATTTAAAGACAAGATAATGCTCTTCCTGTATTCAGTTCAGTGTTGTCATTTATGCAGTTTCTGGTGTTTACAACAGACAGTTACATACATTATTTTTT
>JAPSES010000081.1:5302512-5320310 GCA_029822895.1 Maxillicosta whitleyi | reverse complement strand
TGTAGGACCACAGGAAAGTGGTGTCCCCATATCGTATGTAAGGAACTGGTGGTCCCCATTATGTTAGGTTTACAAGAGAGTGTGTGTGTGTGTGTAGATATGTGTGAAACAACTCCCTCTTCCCTATTGCAGGGTATTGTTTTTTATTCTATTTTACTGTATTTTTCTATTGTCTCCTGTTTTTTTTTTTATACATTTCTCATGTGGTGTTTTTATATGTAATAAGGTTTTATGTTATCTATTGTCTGTAAGCGCATACCTTTTTAGCTCTTACAGAATTTCATGGTTGTGTTTTATTGATCCTGGGAGCGAGCGCACACAAAATTCCAAATGGCAAATGAAGTTCTTGAATCTTGCATGTTGATGTTCTTTTGTCTTTGACATTGTTTTCCTGTTCATGTAATCCCTGTAATGCTCCAGGGTCGTCAGATGTCATCTGTGATCTGCTGGAGGTCAAAGGTAAAGACATCCTCTACGTCGGAGACCATATCTTTGGTGACATCCTCAAATCGAAGAAACGCCAGGGCTGGAAGACGTTTCTGGTCGTACCAGAGCTCAGCAAGGAGCTGCAAGTGTGGGAAGATAAGAAGAGTAAGGACGAGGCATGATGAGGTTTCTCTGGTGATTTGGGGGATTTCCAGCATTTTAATGACCTTTTTTTTTGTGCAGATTTGTTTGACGAGCTGAAACGTCTGGACGTTTTCTTAGCTGAGCTTCACAAGTGAGTGTGTATACATTACACACACTTATTTATTATTTATATATGTTCACCAGTTTATGATGAATTAATAATATCTTCACATGGAATATCTAAATAGTTTATTACTATCTATAATTAATTTGCAAATATTTAAATGAGCACTTTACCAATTGATGACAACTGATAACTGGATTCCTTGTCATTTGTAGTGTTTTGTTTTTGTTTGTTTGTTTGTTTGTTTGTTGTCTTTCTTTGTCATTTGCAGCTTCGGACTCTGAACATGCCCGTGGGATTTAAAAGCTACATATTTTATTCCCTGTGGCCCATAAACATTTTTTTTTTTTACATCTTCACATGAAATAATTGTGATTTTTTTTTCTTGATAGATTCAGTGTAAGTGGGACTCGGTATGTGATCATAGAACCTGTCAAAGGTGATTTTTGATGCGTATAAATAGGAATAAAATGAGAACTGTGTCTGAAAACAAAATGACTACAACTTGAGGAATATGTAAGTCCATATAAGATCTGAATGTGTGTGAATCTGTTTTTCTGGAATGGACAAAACAATTACAGTACCCCTTCAGACAAAGGCTGGCCAAGAGGTTAATAAAAAACAAAATAGGAATGTGTCAAATCAAAGACCTCAGGCAGTAGAGATTGGATTGTATTTTGATCTTTGTCTTGACATGACATGATCATTGGAGGACAATAGAAGATCTAAGCTACAGACACAGAAGTAGAATTAAATTCAATAAAAAAGGCCTTTTAGTAAATGAAGGTTGTTTCACAGCTGCATCAAACATTAATTAAACATATCTAATAACATGTGTTGCCATTGCATGAACCTTTTATTGTGCACTTTGTTCGTGAACTCTGACCCTTACCTGAATGATGTTGAAACTATTGAACTGTTTATGTTTTGAAGGAACCAGGACAGTGGCAGCACGGACCCAGACATCATTGCCATTCAGTACAGGATGAAGGTACATTATCCATCTCATGTGTCATTGTTTCTAATCCATTAAACCTTCAACTAGATTAATGTACTTTTTTTTTACTTTTCGCTAAAACTTTTCTTTGTCATAATTGTTCCCCTTAAAGTGGTTTTGTCAATGATCTCAAAAGCGTCTGTGCATTGAAATAATGATGATGAAAATCCCGACATTCTGAGTTTAGGGTTGTTGCTCATGTGATGGTTTGTGTTTTCAGGTGTTGACCTACAGAATGGACGTGTCCTACGGACAGATGGGCAGCCTCCTACGAAGCGGCGCCAGGCAGACTCTGTTTGCCAGCCAGCTGATGCGTTACGCTGATTTATACTCAACCAGCTGCATCAACCTGCTGCACTATCCACAAAATCACCTCTTCATGGCTCCTCCAGTCCTGGTCAGTCACCTACTTGCATTCACACACCTGTACAGTGGGTACATCAGTCTGGTTTAGTTGTTTATCAGTCATTTTCATGTCCTTATTATTTTCAGATGCCACATGAAACATCTTCTTCGTACCCGGTCAGCTTTACTCCACCAGATCTTTCCGTCACCAATCATACCATCACATTAAACCACATCTAAGGTTTTCATCATTTTACATCATATAAACTTCATCTAAGCTTTGCTTTAAATTGAACGATTATTCAAACTCATATAAAGTTAAATTCTTCATATCTTTGTGTTTTTATGCTGAAACACAAAAACGTGACAAAAATGAGACAGAAGAGGATGAAGACGCTACACTTTAGAATCATTACTTCTGACAGGATGGAGGTGCTTATGTATATATGATGAGTTTCTTGGGGCAGCAAAGTCCTCCTCTTTTTTATTTTATAAAAATATTGCTTCACCTGCTGGATATGAATCTCTGTACCATATTTACATTTACAACAAACACCAAAATTCAGATTAAGTTAGAATTTTTTTCCATTAGTAATAATTTTTCATTTTTTACAATCACATTAATCTAGAGTCATTTTGGATTTTAACAATCTCACAATAAAGATAACCGTAATGCCTACAGGTTTTATTATATGTATTATTATATGTATTATTTCTCCTGTAAAGGTGCTTAGAATTTACTTTGACAAGCTTTAGAAAAACTCAAATTAAACTCAATTCCTGTATATTTTTTTTTAAAATAGCTGTTACTAACAGATTTAGCTGACACAAAACCAATAAATTGCATAAATGTACATAAGCTTAAGTGAAGAATACACCTTGTGTGAGTAAACTGATTCTTTGCAGTACCCCTGATGTTCACTAGATGGCAGTGACTCACCTCTGTAACACAACTGGAGAAAATGAAGTGTCACAAAATGAGTCTTGATGTTGTTTTATTTATTCACTGCCAAAAGTAAAGCTCTATGTGTATTGTGTTTAAGACCATTAACAGCAGAAAATACTATTGTATCTACTGCTTTGTTGTTGTTGTTTGTTTTAAATCAGGTATTTTCCAATATTTAATTTACTGATCAAGTAGATGTTCATTAAAGTTCAGAGTAAATTCAGAGGTTATAATATGTAAATATAGAAACCTGAAGAAAAAGTGATTATTTTTTTGTCTTTCACTGAACATAAAAACTTTCCATCTACTGTCATTTGTCAAACTCTGTGTGTTTTACTGGTGAGTGTTGTGGAAGATGACGGTGTTTCGCTCCAAATGGATCATATCTGATGATTATGAAAAGATGACTAACTGCATTTTATCATTATTTATTATTTACATGGTTCAAAAGTTACAAATTATTTTTCAGTAGGTGCTTTTATTTGGTGTTGGTTGCTTCATCTTTGATATTTAACTCATCTTTGTTGACTGATTTCTGGAACCCTCATCTTTGTGCATCTACTGGACACACAACCACACATTAAAACACACATTCACCTGCAGCCTGCCCCCACCAAAGCAAAACTTTTATCAGGACAGAGCTAAGAGGAGTTTGTCGTCTCTGCATCGCACCCTCTCACACACTTCTATTGCCTCTTGTCTTTGTGTCTGATGTGTGTGTGTGTGTGCTCATTTTTGTGATTACTGAACAGGAGACGTTGGCGTTACAGGACAGAGGCGTGTCCTCTTGTCATCCATCACATTCAAGTCCACTGTGTCAGTCTTTAAATGTCACCAGTCACAATATTAATATTAGGAAACAGACAGGACTATAAAATCAGTGGAGGAAAAAAAAAAAAATCTGTCAAATTATTCATAGATAGTATTGATTTTTCTGTATATTTACAGTTAAAAAAAATTCTATTTTAAAATAAATCTGTTAAAATGTGAGACACGAGCACCATCCAGACATTCACATAAATATCATTGTGTAAAATAGACCATTCATTTCTCTCTGGACTTAAAGACAATCACTGTCTTGTGAATAAAAGCTTTAAACAAAGATACATTCACCACATTTATTGACACCTCCCCCTTGTAAACACACATATTTCCTATATGATTTCATTTTCTATATTGGGGCTATTTCAGTTTATGTGTATTTTCCTTGTCATTGTCTGCTTCTCGGATTATTTGTGCTGTTTGTTTCATTTTATTACCAATGACGTGATTTCTGTCATAACTTTCAGCCCATTTCCATCAGATTTTAATGATTTGCCTCCTTTGGGCATAAATAAGCTTATTTAATTTGACTAAAAAAGTGGTTCATCTTATACATTTTTGTCTTTATCGCGGCCTGTTCTCTTTTTCACTGATAGATCTGTTCAATTATTTTGCTACTACTAAAGTAAATGTTGCCCACCTCCCCAGCTGCACTACAGCTGCTGTCCTTTGGATGGCATTGAAGTCACTGCTGCAGATTTTAACTGAAGCGCAATAAGACTGACAGAAAACTCCATTCGCTACCTGTCTCTGAAAGAGATTCTGCAGGAAATGTCAATGGAAATGTAAGTTATATAACATTTCTGCAGTTGTACTTAAGCACAAAGGGGATCTTTCTAGTTCACAATTAAAGTACTTCAAACTTTCATGAACCCATTCTTTATAATGAAAAAAAATTGCTTTGACGATGCCTCTTTATGCACAGATATAACAAAAAATAAACTTCATTCTTATAACTTTCAACTTTCCTTCTATGACACAGACTTCATGACTGCTCTGACTTTGACAGTGATAGAACTCATTTTAATTACTGTATTTAAGCACATATATGAGGTAGTTGCATTTCAGGGGAGTATTTCTGTTTTATACACCTTTATTCAGATGTGGTTCTTTTTGCACAACTACATTTCTCTGACAGCTTTAATTACTTTTCAGGTTTTTTATTTATTTATTTATTTATTTATTTTTATCCTTTTCCTATCCATTACATCTCCCAATGTGTTGGTTTGAAATACAATATTGCTCAAAAAGTTTGAATAAAATATTGCTTGCCTCTTCTCATGCAATGATTATGAAAATGTGATTTATTCTTGATAGCTAAAGTGAAACTGGGACTCAGTATATAATCATTCCACCAGGTTAAAGGTGGTTATTGATATGTAAAAAGAGGAAAACAAAAGTATTCTAACTTTGTGGGCTCTGGTATATTTGTGATAAACTATAATATGATGTGTTTGCTTTATGGGCTGATGTTAAAATTATCCTCCTTCAAAGACAGAAGTTCTTTAAAACCCTATTTTATTTCACTGGCCGTTAAAAACAGGCCTGTTTTTCTGAGCTCATAATAATGTACTTCTTAGAGATACATGGTTTTCACAGGACAGTCACAATACAACTGTATGTTCTTCCAGAATAGTTACTGTAGATTAGTTGAAATGATTACTACATGAAATAAAGTACATTTTGTGGATGATATTCACACACTTTGACTTTGTGGGCTTTGAATGCAGGACTTTTACTTAGTGGAGTATTTTCACAGTGTGCTGTGAGTACTTTTACTTTAGCGGAGGATCTGAATACTTCTTCCTGTCCTGCTGATATAAGAGCTGTGTTCTCACAGAAAACTGACCTGCACTGCAGACGTGAGAAAAGTGTCAGTTTTCCTGGACTGGAGTTTAAAGTTTCAGCCACATGTTAGTTGGTGGAACTACCTGTCAACTTTAGACTAAACAAAAACCGAAACCACCTTCAATAAAGATACAGAAGGAAATAACAAAGAGAGGACGGGGGTTGGAGTGAAGGATTTAAATTATTATATTATATTATTATATAAAGGATTATTATTATTATAGTCATTTGGTCAGATACAAAAATAACACACAGTACGAAGTGTAAAGACTACTTTGGTTTATTCTGCTTTTGCTGTCTATTAAAACTGTTATTTTAGTATGTTTGTTCGTTTACAAAATCACACAAACATTATGCTTTATCTTTTTATTTGACTTTTAACTTAACAAAGACAAATTGTATTAACATTTGATAGTTAATTCAGTTAATTTGAACAATGAAAGAAATCTTCAAACCTACCTTTAACCACTAATACTAATAAAAACTACAAAAACTAAACTTCTGTGAGCTTGAGTAAATCTTGGCTGTAGCGTATGTGTATGTGGAAGTTAATACATACATTTTAAATGCGTTATGATGACTTTAATGGGGTGACAAGTGTGGAAAATATAAATGTATCCACGCACAAAATGTCTTGGTGCAGATATTTTCCTCCGTAACCATCTGAAATTATTTGGCCAATATGAAGGCCTGATATTTTAATATTCAACTAATGAAATTGTATTTGAATCTTTCCTTGAGAAAAAGGTTAGTTGTGGATCAAACTGTTTCCAGATTGTTCAAACATTCTTCATTTTTCTAATTCTTTCATGGATTAATTAAATAGTGCATTGTACAAATGGCTGAACCACATTTAATGTTTACTAGCTTTGTTGAATTTCTTTAAGTAGGAAAGAAGGGAACTGAAAACATACATTTAATTGTCTTTATTAGGGGAACAGGAAAAACAACTGTTCTGACAGTTCAAACATAAAGAGAAATCTACAGATAAATGACATTTCCATCACACATCCATAAACATTTACTTTTACAGTGAATAAATACAAGTTTGAAGCAGATCTTATTAACAGCAGGGCCACAAACACAACACATAAGGAGAAAGACAAACACTTGTTTTATGTGCCTGCTTTAGGTTTGCTGCGCTTTAACACTGTAATGAAATGCAGATGTCATTTTCTCATTAGTTGGTCTTTTCTGTCAGTTAATCTGCATTGTTGCATCTCTAACACACATGAAAAGCTGCTCAGAGGCTCCACTGACATGTTGGGTTTCATTGCAGGATACTTGCTGCTCTATCCAGTCAGATAACTGCCGAAGCACCACCGTCCCCCATTCCACACATTCCAGGATTTCCCAGCAAGCATTGCAAGCAAGCCTAAACAAGTCACGTTCTTTACTCAGAGAGAATTTCACACAGTCAAGTGACTGAAGTCTCCTAAAACTTTTATAAAAACCTGCCTTTTTCTGAAGTGTGCAATCACATAAATAAACTGTAACGCACATATGTAAAATCCAACTACTTTATCAGAACCACATAGGAATAAAAGTGGCTTCTTTCACCGCGATCACCTGAAACTCTGTACTATTGCACCACAGAATCTGCACAGTCACGGAAAAAATGTACTTCCTTTTGTGTTTTAATTATTACTCGTGTCCATCTACTGCAGCTTGTAACAGCAACTGGACTGTGGTTAAACATTTCCACCCAGAAAGGTCTGCTGACAGTCATCAAAACAAACAAACCTCTTACTCTCTTACTTTAGGGTTCAAACACGAGGCACACACAGGAGCAGTGACACCTAATCTCAACACAAAGACAGAAAGACAGACAGACAGAAAGGGAAGGGCAGAGAGAGAGAGAGAGAGAGAGAGAGAGAGGGGCTGCTCCCTACATTCCTCCCAAACATCCCCTCCCCCATCGACCTGCTACCACCGAGGATGCTCAAAAACATACATCACACCCCCCAACTTTTTTTTTTTCCCCCATTTGCTTATTTTACCATCAGCACACACACACACACACTGACAAACAGGTGGAGAAATCACACAGCAGACTGATCTGCACGCACAGGTTATTGACTTTGCAAAAATGGAAATGCAGTTAAATGTTCAGAGTATATTAAAAACGCATCAGAATCTATTATTGCTTGAAGTTTTTTTTTTTTATTATTATTTAAATCTGCTTCACTTATTGATTTTACTCGGTGGTAGGCTACAATGTTTTTACAGGTCACTTTACATAATTGGATGGGTTTTTTTTCATGATAGCAGCACACAAAAATTCAATATGATAGGTTTGGGAGAAGCATTAAGTAATTTGATTTCAAAAATAACTGTACGTCGGTAGTTATTGTCCCTTAAATTTGGATGACAAGGACTTATGTCAGCCTACAAAAGTGGGTAAACTGTCCTCTGTAAATATAGCACTGAGTAAACAGTTTTGGAGGCTTTGCTCTGCCGCCACCTGCTATCAGTCATCAGTCCACTTCTGCAAACTTATCTGAAACAAGCCCTTTAGCACCAGTTTAGTCTGAGCTGAGGCCAAATGCTATGACAATACTATTGCACTGCTAGAATGGATGGTACAGTAGTGCAACATTGTCAAAGCAGCTGACCTCAGCATGTGTCAGCACGTGGACACGGGGACAGCCATTCTTCACTGCCAAACTCAAATTACATTTAAATAAGGAACAAAGCTGTTTGTCCGGATGAACTGGTGGCTGTTGAAAAGAAAGGGGACCTATGAAAATGTTTCAAAGTGGAATTTATCTGGATTTATTTATAGTACGTGATAATGGCTGTTGAGTGTGGCCTGTAAGGCTCATTTATCAGTGTGGAGTAAAAAAAAAAAAAAAAAAAAAAAAAAAAAAAAAAAAAAGGGACAGAATCTACTAAATCTAGCACATTAACACAGTTCCTGTTGTCGTGATGCTGGTGATGTGATACACAACCGGCAAACATTCACAACACATTCCCACACATTATAATACTGTAGGATCACCATTCATGTTAACGTCTCCGTGTGCAGGTCAACAGTTAAGGCAGTAAAGGGAGGTGTGGGTCTCTGCTTCATCAGCCAATGCCCTTTTAATATTGCACTGCTCATCTCAATGTCCAGTAGTGCAACAGAAAAAGGGCAGTGGACAACAACATGGACACCATCAGCCTCCACTGCACATACTGACTCAACTACCCACCTTTACAAAACCTGATAAACCCCAACATGTTTCCTCTAAAAACTCAAGAACGCTCATGTCAGGAAAGATACCAACATCCAGCAAAGTAGGTTTGCAAAGTTTTTTTTTTTGCACAAATTAGCTGTATTTGTTTAAAAAAAAAAAAAAAAAAAAGCACATCTCAAAGCAGTAGCTGAGCTGTAAAATGCAGCTGAAATTAAAGTATTTTTAAAAGGGCTTTTAAAAATCCCATCTTTTCTGCATGGCGGAGTTAAATAAACTTCCTAAATTAAACAGCATTGGTTACTCTCACCCTGGGAGAATGGGAATTTCCCAGCATGTGGGCCCATACCATTCTCTACAGTGAATGACATGCATTCTAATTTGGGGGGGGAAAATGGGAGGTTCGAGATAGGGGGACACACTCCCAAAGCCTTCACAGAGCTATAGGCTGAGCCCTGCCACCGTCCACACCTTCTCTATCACACACATTTGATCATTTTAGCAGGAATTCTGTCCAGGTCGTCTAATGAGTCGCTCAAAATGAACAAATAGAATCCGGTTGAATTAAAAGGTATTTTTCGAAAAAGAAAAAAAAAAGAAGAAGAGAAAAAAAAACTTTGTAAAAAGTTGCTTTGGTAGTCTATATTTTAGTGAAAACAAACTGTAACAAACCCTGAAATGAAAAGCAAACGAGGTCCTGCAACTTTGCAGTAACTGCGTGGTTACACAACCTACACAATCTATACCATAAAAGAAAAGGAACGTGGCTGGAACACCGTGCAGGCTTTTCTTTACACTGATTAATCTCATCATTTCCATTAAACACATGAGGGCGTTCGTTTTGTTTTGTTTTGTTTTTTTACCTGTTCTTGAAAGCTTTAGGTTTTCTTCGCCATACATCTCAGTGACAGGCCTAAACGCCTCCTTAAAGCACTGGATCTGCTCTGTAAGCCATTCCTGCCAGCTCACAAGCCCACAGTACAATACTGACGACTTGTTAGATTGCACAACAGCCTATAGGCTGCACACACACGCCTGCACCGTGAAAATGCCCCCCTCAGAGACCTATTACGCTACGATCACAACCCAATAAGGTGCAGGACGGGTTTATCTGTCCACAAGGCGTAAAATCGTGTCCCGATCAAGTTTTGAACCGAGCGTCCAGATGCGCAGCGCACGGGATTGTCTCAACTCTTACTGGTGTTTTCCTCCCACAAGTCGCATAAATAAACACTTAATCTTAACATCGCAACCTTTGCAACTTCCAAGTTTGCACTGAGCTCCTGACAATTTACGCAAAATCGGCTACAACTCACAGTGGACAACCTCCACCTCCCTCTCCCTCCACAACCACCTCCTCCTCCAAAATCATGAATAGTATCTAGCCAAGGGAGGGACAATCCGTTATAGGCAAAGGGAGAAGGAAAAAAAGTTGTCCATAAAACAAAGAAAAGCAACCCCTCTCCACAAACCACACTTCACGGTCCGCTGCTTTGGGGCTTCACGCCGTCATTCCTAAAGAGCAGAGAGCGAATAAAGCTCAAATCTGCGGAGCTTCAAGACTGAAAAAAATCGCAAGTCTTCCATGCACAAGCACACGGCCTCGCAGATCCGGACTCCATCTTTGACTACTTGACATTCAGAGCCTGCCGGAGCAAATTCCTCGTTTGCATGCCTCCCACTGATTGGCCTTTTCTTGCGCTAGTCTTTGCTATATGATGAGCCATTGGTTTGGTTTCGGCGTGTTCAACATTTCCAGCGGATACAGGATTGGCTGCGCGCAGGGAAGCGTCACACCGTACAACGAATACCTGATTAACTGTGTCCCATTCACAAATTTCTCATCATCTCGCTCACTGTAGCTCAATACTTTAATCACTAATTATTTTATTTGCGTCCCGGCGCTGAAATTAATTGCGCAACTGAACGCGGCTTTAAAAATGCCCTTTAATTGGCCTCTGGAGGCGCAGTAAAGCCGCTCATTAGGTCACATATGGACTGTACTGCGCTGATCATATCGACTATGAATATCAGGCCTGCACTAATCAGACATGAATATATCAGGATTTGTGATGGAAATGCAAACATGAAGATTTGGCTGCCGGATTACGCATAAATGTGTCTGCGAGCGCGCCAAAAGGGGACTGCTAAAACACTAATGAAATCAGCGCAAAATTAACCAAAGACGCACAGCTGTCGTGGATAATGTAGTTTGTGGTGGGACGTGAGGGATCAGTTGTTGGATCCGATGCGGTTGCGGACTCACACGGTGCAGGAGGTGGACCCAGTGGGAGCCTCGGCCCCTTGCGAAGCTTTGATTGACGCACAGAGAGGAGTAGCGGGCTGTGAAATTTGGCATTCCTGGCCAGAGGAGCTGAAATAATGGCATTATCCAGTGGGAGAGGGCCCACTTTTTACTCCCCACACACCCACCCGACTCCAGCCCACTCAGAAGGGATCTGATTGTGCAGCCAGTCGGCAAAAAAATGTTTGATGTAAGGCGGGGCATGATGGATCCGGTGAAGGTTTGGAGCATTGATGCCCCCTCCGCCTCTCAGAGAGGCTTTCCGGTGACTCTCACTAAACTGGACAGAAAGTGTCCCATCAAAACTGTCCCACACGTAGGGACAGATCACTGGTGAAAGAGTAGACGGACAGCAGGTAGACCTCTGGACACGGATCTAATTAGAGATCATAATTTAATAACCTCTGCCCAAAACTAGTCCTACTTCTATCCCCGTGTTTTTAATGAAGTGATGCAAGTTTTAGAAGGAGAAACCAAGGGAATCCCTGCATATTAAATACTCAGTAAAGTCAGAATTGTTCCATCTGAAATAAGAAATTGCAATTTCTGATTTGTGCTGAGAATAAATACACATTTGATGTGTATAATGTGGTAAAATACAGTTCAGATGATTAGTTGCTACGAAAATAAAACGTTACAGTAAAGAGATCAGGATCAGTTTAGTACTGAAATGTGTGGAGGCTTCAGTTGTAATTTAGATCTGAATTAAACTGATTAAACAGATCAAATCAACCAAGCATTGTCCATTTCTTCATGAATCTGTAAAAATATAATCAAATGAAATGATTTAAAATTATCCAAACCAAACTGAAAGACCTTCATTACTTTTTGAACTTGTTACTGCTTTAATACCTTATTACTTTTATGGGTGTTCCTCTCTAACACCTGTTTGTTAAAGAACAGTTTTGGTGCAGAAATGACACAACAGGCAACACAACTCAGTGGATTTAAAACAGAAAATCACAATAAAGAATTAACAACCAGAGCTACAGTTTAGAGTTTAGTCAAATGCACAAACTCAAACATGCAGGAAATTCATGCAATGTTTTTTTTTTTAAATCAGATTTGTAAAATATCAGGTCAGTAACAGATGAATTTTCTGTCAATATATAAAACCAAAGGGAGGAGATACATAGTTCAAACCAAACAATAATTTAGTTTGTGTAATTTACAGATTCTGTGAAATCTATTTTACCTTGTGTCCTTATTGCCTTGTTTTATTGGCTATCTTTTAATCTATCTGTGTAAAAAGTATTATTTCTTTTAACTGCTTGAAGGGAAAATGAACGGTATGCTGCAGTTCAGTCACCTGAAATTATGTGAAGAAACAGAAGATAATTAGAGATTAAAACGATAGATTGTTTAAACTGACTGTTTTCTGCACGAGAAACACACAAAAACAATTTCACATGATTATTTAAAACACATTTGTTTGGTTTAATGTCACACTTTGCCTTTTTAATGCAGCTTTTCACATTAAACACAACTGTAAAATTTTAGGAAAAAGCATATAGTTTCAACAGAGTAATCTATAAGCAATGGGAGTTTTTTATTTCCTGGAGTTGATCACTTGAATGAAAACAGGCCTAATATCTGAACAATAAATGACAGATATAAGAATATAAATCCTCAAACATCTAATGGTTGCAAAAATTTATTTGCACACTTATATTTACATAAAACTCATGTAACTTCACTACATGATAGATTTAATTAAATCTCTACATGTGAGGGCATTAAAGAATCACATGTTTTGTTTTTACAAAAGTAATCCTGTTTTGTTGCATCTAAAAAAAAAATAAATGTAGAATTATTTTGATTTAGACACCTATAATAATCACATATTTAATCAGGTTTAGTCAGAAAAAATGCATCTGAAAAAACATTTTTTTTTTTTTTTTTTTTGCTCAGTATTTTCAAGTGTTGGAAGAAAAGCTAAACAAAGAGACGAGAGGTGGGAAAAAACAACAGAGGCAAAACATTTTCCTTCATATTTTGGAAATGTTTCTTCTTTAAATAAGCCTGAGGGCAAAGTGCCACAAACAACCACTCCCTGCGGATCGGCCTGACTTTAAACTGCTGCCTGTGTGAGGTGTCATGGGGGCTGAGAAAAGCCTTTTAAACATGGGAGTTATTGTTCCTCTTTTTCCAACCTCCCATCCTCCGAAAATGTACCTCCTTTCTTCCTCTGCCCTTTAACCTCTCCCAACCCCCATCCCTCCATCTCACGTCTCTCTTCAGATTTCCCCTCTCGTCGTTCGAAGACCAAACAACCATGATGGATCGTCATTGATAATTTCCCACTAAGAGAGAGGAAGGAAAAAAAGGTTAATGGAGAGATTTTTTTTTTTTTTTTTTGTGGATGTGGGGGTGGGAAGTGGGTTTTTCTGCTTCATCGTTTTCATGAAGTAGTAGTGGTAGTAGTAGTAGAAGACCCCACCTCAAGCTCCGAGCCCCTGTTGTACCCTGTGTCTTCCAAAGAGGGCTCCCCTCCTCCTCCTCCTCCTCCTCCTCTTCCTCCTCCTCCTCCTCCTCCTCTTCCTCCTCCTCCCCCTTCATGCCTCCCTCTTGAAACAGACTCTATGGACTGCATGCATGACATTCCAGCTGTGTGGGTGGCACAGCCTTTTACAACGTCTCCAACAGCACACAGGGCTCCTAAAGCACAACACCAGAGGAACCTCGTTGTCCTCTGATCCATCTCCACATTCTCCACTCACGAGCTTGAGTGTGTCCCCTTCACATTCATGCAACGGGCCGGTGGAATCTAATGACAACAGCTGCTATTTGACTATGTAAACCCTTATAAAACATGACGTGTTAAATAATAAGTCAATTAATGGGTTTGTGTGTAACCACGGTGATGAGCACATTCACACCGTTGTTTCATCAGCTTAATGACTTTTTCTAATTCTAAAAAAAAAAAAAAAAGGCTTATGATGATGATTTTAACCTGATGATATATTCCAGATGTCTGCTACTTAAGCTTCAGGTCCCAAAGACTGCTATTAAATATGGTTAAAACAATGGAGTCTTTTTTTTTTTTTTTTTTTTCATCTCTGTTTCTGTGATTAGTGTCCACAAAGCATTTCTTCTAAATCCCAAACCTCTGTATGGTCTGATTTAATTAAAGAGTCATAGCTCTTTGAATTGTCCTCTTTATATTAGTTCACAGCCATGTTTGTCTGCTTTCAAACACATCTAAGAAGTAAAAGTGAAGTAGTTTAAACTATGTCAGTACAGTTTATCTGAGCAACAATCACCATACATTAATAAAACTAAACAACAAATATGCTGTTTTATGCTTTATGTTTGTTTGTTTTTTTAGTTCAGCAGCTCAACGAAAAATAGAGCTGCTTCTATTATAAAAAAACAACAAAAAAACAACAGATGCAATGAACGAGAACACCAATGAGAGATTTAACAAAGCTAAATATTTAGGTTTACTTAAGTTCTTTTGATTCAATTGAATCAAAGCAAAAGTTTATTTATATGAATTCATCCTTCTGAATTTTCCTGTGTTTATAGACACTGTTATCCATAAAGTTGGAATCATTTGGTTTTCTGACACATTCCTCTTTTATTCCTATTTCCACACATATCAGTATCACCTTTGTCCAGGTTCAGTGATTACATACTGAGTCCCAGTTACACTAAACAGAATAAATCACATTGTCACAATCATTTCATAAGAAGAGGTAAAAAAATATTTTAGACTCAGAGGTCACTGTATTTTATTATATGGTATCAAAATCATGTAAAACAAAGAGCAAAAACTTTTTTTGGTTTAATTAGAATATAAAGGATGTTTCATGATTTACATGATTATTTAAGCTGATTCAACATTAATAAGATGTGGAAAAACCGTTGTCATTTCATTAATATTACACTCAACACACTGGTCTGTGCTTTTTTTTTTATATCTAAACACTGTTGCCCATAAAGTTGGAATAAAATATTTTTATTTCTTTTTATGAAATGATTGTGACAGTGTGTAATCACTGTGTCAGGTCAAAGGTGATTACTGAAATAGGAATAAAAAGTGTATTGTATCTGAAAATAATTATTTCCAACTTTATGGGCAATAGTGTATTTATATATATATATATATATATATAAAACACTTCAGAGAATTTAGAAAAATACAAAACTTCATAGACATTAAAATCAGCTACAACAGGACGTAATAGGAGTTTCTTCAGACTGAAAAAGGTGTTTTTCTTGCACCGAATATCTGGACTGACTATTCATGCTATATGTTTGAACTGCAGAGTTATTAGAGCCACTAACTAACAGGAACAAACTCCACTTCCTCTACATCTCCACACTTCCACTGCTCAACATCCGCCATTAAATCAATTAGTCATGATCCCAGAAGATCATTGAAGGAGCTGATTGAAGCTTTAAATCCTGATCTGCCCGTGTGAGAGATTGATTTTTAACTGCCGATGATATACAACAAACCTCATCCATAACTCCCAGCCGCCCGATAAGTGTACATCAGGATTGTTTTTTTGCCCCTTTCCAGCAGGCGAGTGCATGAGCAGAGTCCAAAGGATGAAAAACTCAACCCCATTAACTGAACTTCAGAGGAATTCCTCACTTTACATACGGAATGCACTTTAGGTCAAAGGGCAAAGGGCCAGAGGGGAATCCACCCGCGCCCAGGCAGGCAGGCCTTATTTAAACAAGCCTGGAATGCCTGGTTGGTTGGAAGAGAGAAGAAGAGGAAGGGGAAGGAACCTCGCTGCCATTAACATGAGCAGGGGCCACCGCCAATAAATACCAGCACATTTTAAATTACCTGCACTGGCTGACTTCATGTGCTACCGACTCTGAAATTTATCTGCAGCTTTTCCCACTCACGTCTCCATTAGTGCAACTGGGAATAGAGCTGAAACTAAAAGGTGTAATCACTGTATTTGTTTGAGTATCTTGTGCAGGTCCAGGATCCTGGAAACAACCCTTGAACACAAACAAGGGGTCTCAGGAAAAATCTGAGGGGTCACCAGATGATTAAAGCACGGAGGAAGGAAGTAAATCTTGCTTATTTTTCAGAGTTTTCTTTAAAAAAAAAATTTTCTCGTGACCCTCTGGGGGATAAAGCGGTTCAGAAGATGGATGGATGAGTGAAATACTCGTGTCTTTAACCTTTTTTTGTTCTTGTAAATCCATCCTAAGATGCAATGCAAACAGTTTTATCAGTTGCACTTGGGGAAAATGTGTTTGCACTACTGCTATTTTAGGTTTTAGAAGAGTTTAGTTTGCTTTTCATTGTCAAAAGCATTAACGTGTCAAATATGAAAACCCACTGTGTTGCACATTTTAGCTCATATACAGTCCCTCTTTATTGACAGAATTATGAGGCTGAGAAATGGGCATTTTTCTCCCTGAATTTGTGCATTCAGGAACCAAAACACAACAGAAAAACAAGCAAAAGCTGTGTTGATTGATGAAATCTCTGCCATCTAAAAAATCTATAAATCAACAATGGTGCTTAAGAGAAAATGTTCTTTGTATGTTTTAGAAGGATTAAAGTGCAATATGTTGAGATCAGTTTAAAGAAGTGCAGAAACTGCCTTAACAAATGAATCTGCTAAGGACTTGGTCTAATTAGGTTCATAAATAAACTATTATATATATTTAATTAGCTTGTTTCTTCTTCTTCTTCTTTTTTTTTAAAATTAAACTTAACAAATATTGGATACTTTTTAAAAATTATTTGGCTGTGTGAAATGTTTTGTGCAAGTTTTCCAAATATTATAGCTTGACATGTTTATCATTTTTGGAAACTTTTGGGTCTCACTGATATTTTACACGATGAATTTGAGCAGAGTTTTTTCTGCACAATAAAAGTTTCTGTCGACTGAAAGTACAGGCGGGACGTAAATAGTAAATTGTGGATTTTGCTTTAAATCACACGAGCTTTTTCAATAAAATAAAGACATTTAAAACCCTCTACGATCAGTCTGTGAGTGAAACGTTTCTCTCCCTCTTAATTTAAGCCTGCCATGTTCCCTGCAGCCCTTATTGGCTAATTAGGGCTGCCCTTTCACCTGCCTGACTGTAATTTTACAATCAATAGGAGAGGACCTCAGGAGCTGCTCATAAATACAAAACCCGGCATTCCAAGTGTGGCCTAACGTCTCCATTTTTAGGACCATCTCGCCAGAATTTCTTACAAATGACATGCTACAATCCCCATAGCCGTGGTGGAATTCTGTCCACTTCTGGGCTTCAAAGCTGCACAGGACTCATCAGGCGGCCTGGCCAATAGGTGATGAGGGGTGGACCCTGCCTGCCTTGACCTCAGCGACCTTCCCCCAACCCCCCCACCAACCCACCAACTCAGTGTCCTGCTCCTCATCCCCCTCCGGCCAACCAGCCAGGCCGCCAAGCTAGTCAGTAGGTCAGTCTGTCCGTCCGTCGCATCCTTTTGGAGCAATGAGAACAAAAATATATCAAAATGTAGAGCCAGAGCTTCCTTTGAGCATCAAAACACACTCTGTATCTTAATTTAACATAAAAAAAAATGGATTAAAACACAAAGGATGCAGTTTTTCATCCACCATTTTGTCAAACAGCTTTTATTTTTACACCATAGGTCACCTGTAAAAAAAAAAAAAAAAAAAAAAAAAATTCCCAACAAATATTTAACTCAG